>VYXH01011841.1:270838-324522 GCA_013397275.1 Burhinus bistriatus | reverse complement strand
GCTGGCATTGGCTCTGTCAGACATGGGGGAAGCTTCTAGCAGCTTCTCACAGAAGCCACCCCTGAAACCACCCCCACGCTACCAAAACCTTGCCATGCAAATCCAATGCACATACACTTAGCACCTCTCTTCAAAAGTGTCACACTGCCAGTATTGAGCTTTTTCAGTTTAGTATTTTGCCATGACTTTCTCAGTCTTCAAGGTTCTTTAATTTACCTGCTTTAACTCTGTAAACTCACTGATTTGCATCCTTCTGGTATTACTATTAAGTATCCTGCTGGGCAGATCTGGAGGCATTTAGAACTGTAAATCTCAAACCTGACAAAGGCAGAACCCTTAATTTGTTTAAAGTATTTACACTAATGAAAACTGCTCAGTGGAAGTGGAGCATAAACCAGCTAGTTTATGAAATACTGAAATCAGTTCTTGTAGATTATTCTAGGGGTCTTAGAATAACAAACAAAGTAAAATTACATTCTTTAATTGAGAAGCTGCTAAATAGAAGAATAAACAAAACAGATACAGAAGGGATTTAGTGGTACACTGGTAAATGGGTAGAAAGCATGTAGGCGATCTAAAATTATTTGGTTTTTTTCCTTGGTTTTGCTTATTTTACACTAGTAAATTAGTCCATTGGAAGTCAGCCTTCATTTATAATATTGTAACTGATGGGAGAACCTGGCTGAAATTAACTTTCAAAATCTCCTTAAGAATGAATCGCATGACCACGAGCCAAAAGCAAACACAAACCGAATTACCTGAGGTGTGGTCCATGTTAAGACATGGATCCATAGATTTCATGTTGAATAGCTTTTCTGCTAGACCTCTTTCGGTATGCAACTGCTTAGCCCTTTCCCCTGACAGACTGCGACAGAAGCGTGCAAGTGCTCAGAGGCTCTTGCAGCAATCATTAGCCTTTGCTTCAGCTCTGTCGACATCTGGGTCATTAATTTCCACATCATCAGTGCTGAGAATGAAAGTACAATTAACAAGTAACGAAAGCATTCTGTTTAGTGAACTCAAAGGCATCTCATAAAATTGTTTCCAGCCCTACCTGGGCTCTTAGTGGTGGCGTATGGGCAAGTGTTAATCTGTTGGCGTTGTGAAACACACTGCTGTGCAGAACTGGGCAATGCAAAACCATCTTGCTTGGTATTTGCGAGTTGTCACTGGCAATGAGGACTGTACAGTACCCTGCAGGTGTACTGAACATGCTTTGGAACAACATTAAGATAACTATGGGAAAATAATCCATCTGTTAACAAAATCCAGTTTTTATTTTGGAGAAATTCACATGAAAATTCCTTGGTTAAGTGTGGCCTTCATTTGCTAAATTACAATATATTATTGTGGCTAATGGTTTTGAAAGTTTTTTGAGGGCGGTAAGCGCCAAATTCAGTTGTCTAAAAATGGCATTTAGTGTCATTTGAGATGTCCTCAGGCACCGTGTGTGGTATCCAGCTGCTCCAGAACAGTGTAGGCATCCTGTTTGTCCTGGGTCACATCTGCCAGACACATGTGCGTGTCTCAGATGCCCTAGGGCACCTGAAATGGCACTAGATGCCTGTTTTAGTCCACTGAATCAAGCCTTCTGTGTTCTTTCAGGTGACCTTAAATTGAAGGTGGGTTTAAGAGGAACTAACTTAAGGTGAACTTAAAGGCAAGTCTTGCCAGAGAGCTGAGCGACTCCAATATTTCTACGATTTTCTCCCCTAGCCACCTGTAAATATAGGCAGTTCCACCACATGCAATTCATGCAACTAGATTTCATCCTTAACATCTACTTAATTCCTGTTTAGGCTCTTACATCCTGTGTATGAAACAGTACCTGTCATTTAAGTCTAACATGTTAGTTCAGTCCATTTGCTTTTCACTAACACGCTCGTCCCCCTTAACTTTGAGGCACTTCATGTGGAAATGAATTACAGTGTGGGATCAGAACTGTGAACACAGAAGTAAAACAAATGAAAATTAAAGACAATCAACTCGTTTTCTTTATGTTTTAAATAAAATACAAGGACTTATAATTTCTGACGGGAGGATCAGTTTAGCCTTAGCAGTGTCTTATTTAATGTACTTTCTAGCACAGCAAAAAACCTGCTGTCATAGAAGTTTTCCCTCCAAGTTACATCTCTATTGGAGTCTGTTATTCTTAGCAATTTTGAATTTTCCCAGGTAAAGTGACAATTCATCATTTTGAAGTGATGTTATCACTCAAATCAGAACCCATAGTTTTTGTTTTCCAGGGAAGCCAAAAAAAAAAAAATAGACAGTTAGTTTTCTATATCAAGAAAATACTCCTTCATAGATGACAGGAAAAAGAGGCATAGGTGTTTGGCATATTAGAATCTGATTGTAGTTATATTTCAAAGAATGAATGCACAAGGTAGAAATGTGATACTTGTCAGGTTCCTAATACAAAAACATATTTCAAAGCTGCACAGTTCAGCTCACCTTGAAGAACTCTTTACCTAGCTCTAGGAAGAGCTCTGGTTCAATGCACATCAAAATGGTGGGAGTTTCATAGGGAAACACAGAACTTTTAGTTCAATCCTCTCAAGGACAAACCTGGGCAAGAGCTTTAGGATGCGTGAATGGAAACAATTTTATAATATTCTTGCAATAAATTAGGAACTAATTTTGTTCCATGTTGTACTGGTGCTTGAAAATTGGGCACCATACACTGAGGTCCCTGAGCGGCGTCAAGGTGGTCCACAAGAGGTATTCCATAAGAATAAACCCATGCCCTGCAGCTGCCACCCCAGAAGAAGCAAGGTCAACAGGGAGAGTTAGTGGTGGCTAGATGGATCAGAAAAGGAAATGGGTGTCTCCAATGTGAAATCATAGCGCTTGGGTGGCAAACTGCTTCAATGCAGCTCCCCCTGACTAAAATTCCTGGTGCCCAGGTAGAAATTCTAAGTCCCAATGATAGCAAGTTATCAAAAAGGCAAAGAAACTATTATTTGTAAAGAAAGATTATCTTACTCCTCAGTTTTTCTCACCTTTTTGCTCCTGATTCATTCTCCGTACCAAAGGCTGCCAACCTTTCTCAGTAGAGCAGTCTCTTGTCCGGGAAGTCATGCCACTGAAACTCCATAGGAGTTCCTGGGCAGAAGGAGGCTATTCATTTCACTAAAATCACCTAGAAGATGAAGGGTACTTGTGGAGTAGGCTATGTCTCCACAGCTATCATTGAGACAGCAGCATATGTAGCAATTTGACTGTGACATTAAAACCATGCACCCTGCGCGCTCAGGCAGGTGACATTGTCAGACTGATATTGCCCAGCTTCTGACAATTTTCCAGCTTGTGCAGCTGTTGGGAACATATGGGCGTTAATGCTTCTGTAGTTAGCGATTCTTCCTCTTGCTTTTTCTTATGTATACACACACATCCCACAGCCTGGCTCTGCTGAGCACACTGAACATTAAAATAACAGATTTGCTTTCAGAACAAGATAGTAATGGATTCAACTCACCTTAATTATTGAACAGTTTCATTGCCTTGGAACAAATCTGAATGTATTACCAGGTCTGTGATGTGCTGCTTTGATACTGGTAAAGATTTTATTTGTGAGTGCATTCAGCTAGGTAGTAGGAGAATCTGAAAACTCTGAGCTAAGGCACAACTTGCTCTTTCCTGATTATCTTGAACATTTTACAGGTATGGAAACATAATGCGTTTTAGCTGGCTATAGTAATTTAGGTGGAAAGGTAGGTGCTGCAAATTTCAGTGCTAATTAAACAGAATTTTGACAGCAGGAGAGAGTGATCTACCCTGTTCTTCCAAATATGGGTTCAATCCAATCTGTCTTTTTAATTGGATGGCAACAGATTATTAAATGATTCAAATAAATAATGGAAGTAAACTTCAACTAAAATCCTGCTGAAGGGGAACCTGCCTTTTCTTAAAATGGTTTCATATTATTTTGTTCTGCATTCTGACTAATACACAGCCATCAATATTCTTGCCTCAGTATGACAGAAATTGTTCAGATGAGTAGCTGGCTACTTGGGTCTCTATGAATTTCTGTTAAAAATGTTGATAAAATTGCCATCACATTTTTAAATGGTCAGACCATGATCAACTGCATTACCCTGCAGCATTATTTAATTATTCAACAAACTCAAATATATAGCAATCTTGAGAATTTTAGTAATTAAAGTGCAAAGCAAAGTACATGTGTTAGCCGGCCATTTTCTCATGCCCTGATTCAAGGTAGAAAGAAAATTCAACAGTCTTACCTTTTGGTAAATTATGCTTTGGAGGGAACAACACTAAGGAACAGAAATTGAAGGTTAATCCTTCAATAGGCAAGTTATTTTGAAAACCATCTGAGAGGAATTAATATGCCTCTATTTGTGTTTACAACTGGAAGAAAAGTTGGGAGTAAGGCAACCAGCTCCTAGAATCACATAGAGAATCACTTCTAGGAAAATCCCTGTCTCCATGAAAACGGAGTTTTATTTACAATTGCTCTCAGAAAGTGAAAAAGTTTTCATTTTAAACTATTGGTACTAAGATCATGGGAATAAAATACGAACCTGTTGATCATTTGGCAAATCACATTAATGCATTCACCTGTACAACAGCACAGCCTTGGAAGCAATTATTGGGTAACAACCTGGAGCATGGGAAGGGTTAATCCACTGGAGAAATTAAATCAGGGGATAACTGGAAGACTGGGGGACTTTCAGCTTTGGGAGAAGGCATTGAGGCTCCCTACAGACTTGAATATCCTTCTCTGTATAGATATCACAATCCCTAAATGGTTTTCTTGTTCTCCTTTCACCTCCAGATAAAATTTTGCACCTGCTTACCAGATACTAATTATTCTGATTTTTTAGTTGTGAGTTTTAAGGCAGGCTATCTGTCCCAGATACAGTAGATACAATTGGTCCAACAGAAATTTTGTGTTGAAAAAAGTTGAATCTGTTATTTAATGCAACCACTTTCATAGCTATATCTTCCTTCCATAAGTTGCCAGTGGTGGCATGAGTAGAATACAATCCTGCTTGACAAAAAGAGAATAGTTTCCAAAAACTGAGGAAAAGAGGCGACCGAATGAGCAAGAGCAAGATCTACCCAAACCATTAATGGCATGGCGCTGCATATGCGCACTCCATGACTTTGCATAAAATTCATAATGGAGCTACACTTCTTACTGATTATACCAAACCACTAAATCTTACATTAACGAGATACTTTTAGGAATTATCTTTCAAAGTAAGCCTTTACGGCTGAGAAAATTCCTGTTTCCTACATTTATCCATTATTTGCTCCCCTCTGAGTTGTGATTCAAAGTCCAAGTTGTTTGGATACTCAATCTGATTTTGAGAACTACGTTAATCCAGCGAAGTTCTTAATACTGAGAAGGGAACACTGCTTATTATGAAACCAGATAGAGAACAAAGTAAAAAGACAGACAAACCAACAAAAAACCAAACCAAAAACGCATACAGAAAATCTAAGTCAGTGTGATGATCACAATGAAACAAGTACCTCAATCTCGTTGTTTCAAGAACAAATCAGATTACATTTACAGAGGTATAATGCATATCAAAGCGCTAATCATATTACTGTTTTACATCATTAGTATTTCATACAGACCTATGTGCATTTTTCTTCCATGAAAACCACTCACACTCCTGTAGAATGCACCACTATTAAGCGCAATTCTGTGTTGATGGGTCTTTCCAGCTACTGGAAATTGTAAAATATCACAGCATCTTTTCTAAAGAGATAATAGTTTACTAGAAATTGCCATGGCAAAGTGTGCTTTGAATAAGTTTGTGCACATCCATCATGCAGTGCATGGCTTTCAATAAGAGGTTTTCATCTTCATGTGATACATTTCTTTTTCAGATTGCTTCATCTTCTTTGATTTGATGTTTAAAAATCACCCATGACTTTGGCAATATCTCTTTATACTGCTCACTGTGTGGAGATTAATCTCCACAGCCTTCAAAGAAGACACAAGAAGTAGACATCTCTGATTTTCCTATGACTATATTTCACCTCTCCCCAGTACAATGAAGGAGTGGACCTCAATTGTTGAAGTACAAAATCAGAAGATTTAGAGCTGGAAATAGCTTTCATTAGGTCCTCTCATCTATGGTTTTGCCATTTCAGAATTTCTGTCTTTCAAGGGCTTTTGTCCAAGTTAGTTATAAACAACTCAGGCAATACAAAGACTGAGAACAAAAGCAATGAATTTTTAGTTTCAGTTCCCTGATAGCTGGAAAAGATTTTCCTTCATTCGAGAGCATCTTTAGTAGTCTGCCTTCTATTTTCAATTCTTGTATTTTCTCACCTTCCTTGCAGAAAACCAAATTATCAGGCAAACAAGAAAACCCCAAACTTTGCCATTATCCTTCATTTCAGTTTGTATTACTGGCTTGCAGTGTAAATTACACTGTTCTGCCTACTGTCTTGACTTGTCTGTATGTAATACAGTTCCAGCCAGCATCAGAAGATTTCTCATGGACGCAAAAACCCTTGCAGGACAAATTCTGTGAAACTGTGTTTTTTAATTAAAATTCATATCTGCATCATTATCATGAATGGAGACATAAAGCTTATGGCCAAGAGAGGAGATTAGATTATTTTGACCTCCTCAGTACTGTACCTAATTTTTTTTTTTTTTTTGTACCCTTATAGCTTAGTACTGAGCGAAATCACTCAAGATTTTACCACAACACACCCACTGTATTCTACACTTTCTTAAGGACAGTCATACAGGATAAAACTTATTATCAGGGACTTTTGCTGAAAATCAAATATTAGAATCAAATGAATGTGGTTTTGTACATGTCTTTTTATTAAGGGTGAACTAGAGGAGTACACATGATCTTCTGGAACGTCCCTTGTGGGTTTAAGATTAAATCAATCAGGCAGTAGAAAAAATAGCAACACAAACTGTAGCCTACAAATAACTCATGTTGGAAACAAGGGTAGGAATGATGAGTATCAATCAGGAGCATTCCTGAAATACATTAACGTAAACATTTAAATGAATAATTTTGAACCATGACTACATTTGTAATTATCAAACCGTGCCTGGAAATGTCATGTAAAGATGGAAAATGCCTAAATTAATTAGATATACTATTTACTATGGCTATTGAAGTCAAAATTGCATGACTGCTACAGTAACTTAAGACTGGTGGAAGCGGTAATATTCTTGCCTCTTTGCTGATTTGTTTCCCTTAACATTAAGTTGTGCCTACAGTACAAGTGGAGGGATGCCTGTGATTTGATTATACTATAAATAGTAATAAGAAAGGGTTTAAATTCCTGCTGCTTGCATCTGTCAGTGACTCACATGTTACCTATGGTTATTTACCTTACACAGATTTGGGGTTTTTTATGTCCCAAACACATACAGTGGCTTTTCTGGAAGTGACATCAAGTGGCAGCATGTCCTTAGGTATCATTATTAATTGATACTTTTTCTATTAACTTCTTGTAAAGGAATTTCAATGCTTCCAGAGATAATTAGATCTCAAGTGATCTAAGTACCTCATTTTACTGCAGGTCAACACAATCTCCAGACAAAAACAATAAGGCCTGGCATACGTTCTCTGAAATTGAAATTGTTGTTAAAACAACTGCTCTGTCATATTGCCCAGAAGGAATTGATCAAATCAATTATAAGTAATGGTTCACTTCATATATAGCTGACTGACACCTTTAATGAAAAATGCCTGTGGTGTTCGTTTATTGACAAAAGGATACAACATATTGCTCCCAGAAGAGCAGAACAATTTAACAGAGCAGCATGAATGATAGTAAAGAACCTGGAAGACAATTAATGACAATTAATTAGTTGTACTAATAGACCTTGAAAACTCTGGGGTACTGGCCAAATCACTACAGTATGTACATTCGGTATTTTGTATGTAATGCAGAAATCCTGGTACCAGAGGAAAAATAAGGACTGACCTGCTGAGATGTACTCACCTTTGGTGAAAGCTGATTGATTTTGTAGATGTTCCAAGCTGATAGATAGCAAAGCAAACCTTTCTGTAACTTATCTTGGCTTTCACTGGAAAAATAAAACCAAACCAAAATTGTTGATCAGTTTGTCAAAGTCTGAAAATGTGACGGCAAGTATATATTATAGACCATGATACAAAAGACCTTGAAATATATTTAAAGAATCATTACTGTTTCAGGTGGAAAGCCTTCAAAACTCACTAGTTTCAAATTCTCAGATGTTCATTCCTGAAATAAAAGAAGAATGGCCATAACGAACCAAAACTCTTGATGTCCAAGTGACATTTTTTTAACACTTATACTTAATTCTTGCACTCATTACCTTTTTTTTGGGGGGAGGGAGGTATAGAACCCCCCAAAAAGTATATTGTTTTTAATAGATATTATAAAAAGCGTTCATTTGTGTGCGTTAGCATGAGCGTACACGTAGGCTACCGGAGGTATAAGGAATCAATGCAACAGAGAGGCGGTGGAGCACCTTTCTGGAAGGAAGCGGGTTTCCACAGAGGGGACTCACGGCCCCAGCCTGCAGCCTCCCTCCGCTCCCAGGTTTCCTTCGCCCCACGAAGGCCAAGCCCCTTTCTCCCATAGCTTCGGCAAACCTCCTTGCAGCAGTGACCGAGGGTCTCTTTTATCTCCCCCCCCCCCAGCGGGACCTGGCTGAAATGTGGGACCTCCTGCTGTGCCCCTGTGTCCCCCTTCCCCACCCCCCACCCCCCCTTTCCAAACGTCTGACTTCTATCGAAGCTTTTCTTGATAGACCGTGGTCTCCAATAAAAATCAAAATTCTTTTCGGTGATCTTTAAATTATTTAGAGTAATAATATAGCCACCAATAAAACTTTTTAAAATTAAAAGGATTTTTTTTTTTAACATTTTATTGTGCTTTTGTGTATTTTATTCCTGAACATAGAGCTGCCTCTGTATTTAGATGTGGTGCAAATCTGAATGAGGACAATACAGAAATTCATCTGTGCTCTCCTTCAGTGTCTTCCAGGTTAATTTGCTGTGTTGGCAGATGACACTTTTTCTTAGCCACCAAAACTTCAAACCCTGGTTAGGATTGGCATGTTAAACAACCCATCGGGCATTTTGCCCAGTAGCAGTTATTCTTCTTGGCACAATCTGACAATTGTGTCTAATATCTATCCGCAACCTTGGTTTGCAGAGCTGCATAGAAATGTGAGCCTGTAGTAAAACCGGTAATTAACGGTGACATAAAGAAAGATTACATTTCAGCACAACATTTAGAATTAAGATAAAGATTTTGGCTTAAAGACACACAATGTTTCTGGTGCTGAATTATGTTTTAGGTCTTTCTGCACTGCTGTAATAGCGTGGAAGCTCCAAGTCAGCAATTGCCATGTCTGGAGGCACCTAATTTTCTGAGAAGTCCCATAATTGCTTCCTGCTGTGACTGTGTAGGAGCATGCTGGTCCTGAAAGCATGAAGCTGCTTGGTGCCTCAGTCTGTGGAGTCTGTGTAAGGAAAGCATCTTTCTAAGCTAAAACAGGAATTCAGATAGGGGTTTTTTGTGGTGATCATCAGTGTGGCCACATTTGATTAGCACTGCAGTGTCAGGATCCCTTTACGGATTTGATCCACAAAGCTTGTTGTTATCCTGCTTTCCTGAATATTTTTTAGTCTCCTCAGAAAAATAGTCGGGCAATGATGCTATATTTTTTGTTCATTCTTTCATGGCTTTTGTTTTCACCCCTAAGTTGAAAACACTGGCAATCAATTGTAGGTGTATGAGAATAAACCTTCCTCAGGACAATTTATAGAATAAAAGAAGCAATATGCTTTTGCCTACTAGTCCTGGGGCGTTCGCAAGGGAGCTAAAAGAAGTTTCACACATTTTTAAGTGTATAGTATTGCCTTAAATATCTTTCCCTAGATTTCATGAATATTCAGTATACCTATATGCAATATATACTCAATTCCCAGTTGCCTGTCCGACCTTAAATCTACACATATCCACCATTAGAGCAAACCACTTTTTTAAAAACTCATGGTGAGTTGGTACAGCGGAGACCAGCGGTAGAAGTGAGCTGGTTTATGACACCAGGGCTTCCAACACATAGGCCAGCACTTTTCAGATGTAGTCTGCAGGTCAAGCAGATTGCATATCAAGGACTTTTACAATTTCACACTGAGACTTCTACATTTCCATTTCAAAGGCTGGTAGAGACTCTATTTGTTCTTGATGTAGAATTCCTACTTGAAATCAAGTGGTATTGAGGGCAGGGAACAAAAGTTGAATAAGTAACAAAGATCTATTTATGTGCCACGGCAGGAAAAAAATTGTGCAGGTGCATTGGTATCCCTTGACTCTACATGAATTCATAAAATGACCTGTGCTTTATGTAGCGGTTTTGCAAAGTAATCCAAAGAGATTTTACTTTGGTTTTAGCATTTGACTTGCAGTTTATCGTGTGTGTTTCCTGTACCTAAGATTAGCCCTCATTTTCTGGCTCATTTGGCTAATCAGCATGATTTTCCTTTAGCAGTAACCATTTTCGGCAGTTTCTTCTATACTTATCAGCTTAAGTGGCTTCGTACCTGTGATGACTTTCAGGTTTCAAAAAAGGAATTTACCCAGAGAAGTATAAACAGGGACTAAAGAAGCTCATCTGAAATGTAGTAATCGCTCACAATTTCCATAAATTAGTGTGCAGTGGGTGCCAAAAGGAGTTCTCAGGCTCACATAGCTTGTGCTGTGCCCATCTGAAATTGTCAGAAATAAATATACTCTCTACAACACCATGTTATGAATACTTACCCTGTCTTTAAGAGTATTTTTGAAAAAGATGTTAAGAAAAGCAAGTTATCAGTGTTCTGGATTTGAAGTTTCCAAAAATGTAAAAGCCGCTTTCGCACATAGTGTGTTGTGAAAGTCTTTGGATATCTACCTTGTATCTTGCAGTTAGTGAAATTAAAAAAAAAAAAAAAGAAAAGAAAATACACTACACTGATGATCCAGATTTCCTCAAATTTCATTTTTGAATTATTATTAATTTAATATTTTTATTTTTCATTGAGTGGAGACAATGAACTTCTGATAATTCAGTACACGAAGAAAGACAGTTCTTGCTTACAAATTCTTGCTTACTGCTTGGAAAACGTGCCTGTTCTTCTGTGTGAACAGCGGGATTGGCAGTCAACTTTTCTCTTCCAAGCTTACTGTTTCACACCTCTTTATTTTAATATGTCCCAAAAATACCAAACTGAAAAAGATCAATATTTTCACAGGATCATAAAACTACATCGGCAAATTGTTGGGATGGGAATGTTGTATTGATGACACCATTAATTCCTGACATAGAGCATCAATATGTGTGCATATATGTATCTCAAAGATATATAAATATGTATCAAAGATTTTATTTTTATATACATATATATAAACTTTGCTTCCTGAAAGCATGAGCTTCTGCACTGAAATTGAGACTTCATGAAAACAGTGGGGAAAAAAGGACACTTGCACGGTGAAAACCTCACTTTCTGCCTTAGTGATTTGAGCACTTGGCAGGGTGAAGAGAAGTCAGAATCTTGTTTCTTCCAGGGGAATTGTTTCTCTGTGTGGCATTAAACTGCTAGTAGCAGTAACAGAATACCATATTTCAGTCATTAGACACAGTTTCTTTGGCTTGTCATTCTCCGCATGAAGGAGGGAGCTCAGGTTCCCCCGGGGGAGATGTCATTCCGCTCCTGGAATTTCTGGGCACGCTCAAAGAAAACCAGAATAAAATTGGGAGGTTTAACTACATGGTATAGAGCTCAAGCTCTGGTTCAAACAGGAATCTGTTAGTGTTCTGTAAATATTCTCACACTTATTTTTTTACTGAACTGTTTCTCAGGTTAACGAAGTTTTCAGTTCTTTTTGCAAAATAACGCAGCTTTCTCTACAGGAATAAAAGATGCATCCGTTTTCCTTCAGTTGTCCTCTGTCCTGCTAATTAAAGCAGTGGCTTGGAAAGCTAAAGATACCGTTTTGAAGCTTACGGTCTCAGCAGGGCTTGCAAGCAAGTTTACCACTTTGGGGGCAAGTGTTCTCATCGCTAAGTAATTAGCAAAAACCTCAGCAGCGGCAGGAGCAGAATCACAACTGGCCTCAGCTGGGAAGAAGTGCATGGCATGGGAAGCCCCACGTGGCAGCCCATCCTGGGCCACTTTGGAAAATATGCGGCAACACGGGGCCTCTGTAAGGAGGGAGGTGGGGGTGCCTCTGGTTTCTCGGGGTTTCTGGCCAGAGCCAGGATGGGAGGGGGGCTGCGGGCAGCCCGGCGTGGGGTGGTTCTGGGCATGCCAAGCACGGCGGGTGCTGCCTGAGCTTTGCAGGAGTTCATGCTTTTCCAGAGCTTCGTAATCACTGGGGAAGGCTGCTGGGATAGAAATCAGGACTTGTGTGCCTCAATTCCACGTGTCTGCAGCAGGACCTAAACTGTGTATTCATTCTCATTCTCAATGCTTACATTAAATCACCCTTAAGAAGCACTTACTCATATACGAACACTTCTTTTTTCACAGGAGATAACAACTTACTGGCTTTGCCTACAAATTTTTACTTAGATTTTAGACAGAATAATTTGCAAGATATAACCTTGATTGACTGTGAGAACGTTGAATTAATTCTTACATTCCTATCTTCTGAAAATATTCTGTAAATATGGAATAGTCTGAGATTATTCATAACCGTTTTGGTTTTTATTGTAATCAAGTAAAGTGTAATCAGGGAAGTGCTCGAGTCACCATCCCTGGAGGTATTTAAAAGACCTGTAGACGTAGTTCTTAGGGACAACGTTTAGTGGTGGACTTCGCAGCGTTATGTTTACGGTTGGACTTATTGATCTTAAGGGTCTTTTCCAACCTAAAGGATTCTATAATTCTATGATTCTAAGTTTACAAAAACTATGCTTATGGATAATATGCCAGTGTTAGTTTTAAGGGCAGGCAATTGAAAGTTGTTTCCTTTGAATGCAGCCTCAGAACATTGTAAAGCTGCTTTGTTTTATTATTCAAAGCTGACACGTAAAAGTTAACCCTTAGTTTAATGCTCAATATATTACAACTATTTTTCCTCACTTTATTGAACTGATTTTATTTTGTATGCTTTTAGCATGCTTTTGATATAAAGTAGTTTGTATTGAAGTTTAATAGCTGAATGATATTGTTATCTCTTATGTGATGTTTTCCCTTATGAACCATTCACGTTTGCTGAACAGTGCTAGCAATACCTAATAAGCAGTTCCCAGCCTGAATTGTGGAGTCAGGGATTTTTATGTTCTTTATGCCTCGTTTGTACTTGTCATTAAATTACCGACACACTGTGTAACTCGACTACTTTTTTTTTTTCAGTTCAGTTAATTTTAAAATTTCTGAGAAATTAAATAAATGAATGTAAATAAATTTGAGTTCAAAGCCAACCACTGGAGTTGTTCTTTACTGCCTGGGAAAGGGACTCATGGATTATACTGGGAGATCCCTTTCTGGGAAAATCTTATAACAGAAACAGCTAATTCCACTAGATTAATTTTCCACTTGTTTCCCCAAAGCTGTTCTTATGGGAACCTCTTAATTAATAGTATATTTTTAATCAATTTGTGTTTTTACCGGCAGTCAACCCTATTAATAATTTTTACTTGCTTTTATGTAAAATTTGTTGATGTTCAGTTCTCTGTAGACCCTTTCATGTCTACAACAGTTAATCCTGCAGACTGCAGACTGCGATTATGCTCCTCAAATGATTCTGGCCAACATATACGCAGCTGTACAGTAAATGGCAACAGAGTGGTGTAGGGAAAATGAGAGGGAAGCCTCGAAATGTTCATGTCCTGAAACACCCTTGTGATGCTATCAAGAAACCCGATGAGTGTGCCTCTGCCTTTCAGCCAAGAACACCTCCCGCACCTTGCCTCTGTCTTTCAGAAAGCTTTTGAAATAGTGTATTTCAGGCCCATTCTCTTAGGTGACAATAAATTTGTCTGCAGCCTAAAAAACATAAAGTGAGAGGACAACTCATCCTCTTTGTTTCCGTGACAGTCGTGTGGGGACAAGACTTTAAAATGACTGGCATAGGCTCTCTCCAGGTGAATGAACACAGTCACTCAGCTAAATGTGAATGAACTAGTCAATCTAAAAATTATTGTATCTACAGGAAAAGGCTGCCCACAAGCATTCTCTAATCTTGTGATGAAAAAAAAAATTGAATTAAGTGAATAATGGGATTAAAAAATCTTATTCAAAGGTATGGAATAATAAATGAGAGCCTATAAATAATTTATCCTAGTTCTGTGTCTATGTAGAAAGTGACAGAAAAAAGGGACTTATTACCAAATATTAAACAATTTGTAGACTGACATAAATAAAACATTTGTTTTATCTTCTGGATAAAAAGTACTTTTGGTTAGTTTTCAATGCTTATTTAAGCATTGAAGCCGCTCAAATTAATTCACTATAACCAATTATATTGCCTAACTAAACATAATAATGTTGCTCCATGACTAAAACACAGTGCCTCCCATTACCAAATTAATTCAAATGCTAAGTGAAACTCTGGAATGATTTCAATGAGAAGATCAAAAATCAAAATGAAATAAAACCTGAGGATATTCTGAGGACAGGATGGAAAAGGCAAGATTTCTTGAGGGGAAGGGAGCTCACCCATTTCCCCTTTGCTCTACTGACATGGGCAAAGTAGCCAAATTTTCTATCCCTCAGTTCAGCCACATGTGGAAAACTCATCAATCTCTACAAGATTTCAAAGACTACCACAGTAAGTCAGTTGCTGTTTGTAGAGCCTGGATAAAAAGCATTAGAATTTATGTCAAAACCACTCACTTTTTCTAAACATTGAAAGCCCAACAATTATTGCACAGCTGATTTTCTGTTTGATAATAAAGAAAATGTTTTTCATCAATAAAGGTGCCAAAGTATCTTCAACTGGCTAGGAGGTTGGGGGAGTTACCTACTCTAGTTTTCTTTTATTTGTGCAGGTTTCTATTTTGGAGTTTGGCTGTATAGCCTTTATTTACATTGCTGGGCAGTATTTACTCTGTGCAGATTTATTGGATTCATTGAGATTATCCAACAGAGGGAGTAGCAGACAGTGTCAATATATATTCTGAAACTTTGTTTTATTTCTTTTCTAATGTATTCAGTCATTGCAAGACCCCCTGAAGAAATGTAAAGACTGTCACATAGTGTGAAAGACTACATTGCTTTCACACTATGTGACTCTACAGTTTGAAAACCTGAAACAACCATATTTGTTTTAAAAAACTCCCATCCTTTGGAACCAAATGACTGGAAATCCTTACCACCCATATAGAGAAATAAAAGCTCACAAAATACCATGAAACCATCTCAGTGCAAGATTTCTGAAAGTGAAATGGAAAATAGAATAAACAAAAAGCTTAACTGACATTCAAGATCCAATATAATTCATGTTTATTTTCACTGTGTACAGAAGGTGGAGCCAAATTCATAAGGATCTGTGGACTCATACTTCATTCTTTGTTTGAATGGTTTTCTGCTGTCTTTCTAGAGGGGCAGCTAGCTCAGAGGATATATTGATTGGAATCAGTTACAATGTTGGGATAAATCCTTTTAAGACAAACTTTTCTGGTGTTTAAGCTCTCTGTAATGAGGTTTAGAAGTTCCTTGGCACAGCTGAAGAGCATCTGAGCCTCCATGTATTACCCTTCTCCCTTTCTGTCCATCAGCAAGCCAGGAATTAATTCATATTTCTAAACGTAGCATGGGAAAGTAAGCAAGCTGAGTATCATCATGAAGAAGTTGTAGTGAGATCTTAGTGGTATGAAGTGGCAGGCACCAGCACAAAGAACAGAAAGGAGGCAATCACCCCAAACGTTGAACACTGTATTTTCCTTCTCTGTGATCCTCATAAAATATCCAATTAGCTGTTTTCACTGCTAGCTGATATTTCAAAGAACAACTAGATAATAAGACAGAATAATTTTGGGCTTAAGGGATGGAGCCGAGCATTAAGAAATTCTGCTCCTAATCCTTGTTGTGCCATGAGCTGTCTATGACTCAGAAGAGCTGCTGATATTCTCCATGACAAAATTCCCATCTCTGTAAAAGAGGCTAATATAATGTAACTTGTTCTACATTAATGTTTATAAAACACTCTGAGATTCTAGATACATGACTGTGCAACAGTGCAAAATACTTCCAGAGAATAGTGACCGTCTGCTAGGCCCGGCTCTCATCCAATGGCATCTGTCACTGAGAAATTCTCCACACTTTCATCTGAGGTGCTTCAGTCTTGATGTGTTCCCAGTCTCTTATAAAATAGCAGGTTTTTCTTTTGCAGGCAGGTCAGTAACAGCCCCATAGCAAATGAATCTGGGAGACCAATTTCAACAAGGAATGGCAAGCGTGCTCACTAAGAGACAGTCCTGGGGTTATCCTACTGTTTATTATTACTATCCTTACAATTACCAGAAAATATTCTCTTATATGCTCTGTGCTGTGCCACCCAAGCGGGAACAGCTGCCGCCTTGAGGGATGACAATTGCCTTTGCTCTGAACAAGCGATGACCCTTTGAAACTCGGGAGGGGAGGGGGGGAAGGCTGTGTTTTGCAGACCGGACGGTGCGTCTTCCAGTGGACTCCAACCCAGTCACCCTGGATTACAGAACATGCAAGGGCTGTGGCCAGCAACCTCTAAGCTGTGCTATATTTTTTCATGATGTAAATTCCTTAAACAAGCGAAAACCACTGGCTGCTTTTAAAAAAAACTCATTAGTCTGCACATTTATGTGCTTAGGTAATCAAGAAATACCACATTATTGTTCCTTGGACATTCTGAGAAGCTTTCCCTCAATAGGGCATGAAACGGGGCCACGCATTATTCACACATCTGTCTTTAAAGCCAAATGTGTGAGAAGGGATATCGGTGAAAACGTGCCGAAGCTTACGTGCCATCCAGGGACGTGGGTGACTGCACAGCTGCCTTGAAAGGCACCCAAGAAAATCTGTATTACATGTGTATATTCACCTCAGTGTATTCAGTTTACTTAGTCCATGAACTCCTCTCCCAAATTGCACAGGATCAGGACAGTGCTGTCTTTGCATGGGAGTACTGGGAACTGAATTTTGCAAACAAATGGAAAACAAGTGAAGACATGCTCTTTGTATTAAGAGCTCCATAAATCACAGACATCCTTAACTGGGAGTAGACCATGAACCCTGCTGGTATCAATGGGAAATTTTGTAATGGTCAAAGGACTGGAGAGCTTTCCAAATGAAACATTCACTAGGGCTTTCCTGGTGAATCAGGTTACTAAAATATTTTTGAGGAAATATTTGGAGGCGATATGAGGAAAATGTTTCTGTATAGAGTTCTGTACTTATGTTCAGGTAATAAATAGAAAGAAAACAGTGGATTGAGTTCTGTATTAACCGTGAATCTGTGTCAAAGGCTGTAAATACTAAATAATCCAATTTATGGTTCCTTTTGACAAGTCTGTGTAGAAAAGCAGCAGCAGTACTATGGACTCTGAACTATTTCGCTGACTCAGCCGAGGATTCAGTAGAGAGTGGACAGAAATCCTGCGGAAGTCACCCAAGGTTCAGCCCTGGAGATGCACTTGACAGAGCCTGGGCTCCAGCTCTGCGTCTGGGCCGCAGTGTAAACGTGCCCTTACTGATTGCGCTGTAGCCTGCCAAACCAAAGAGAAACAGGTTCTGCAGTCCTGGGATTGCCACGCTAAAAGATTGCTTCACAACACAGTGCCGTTTCCTCCAAAAGGCAAAATGTCAATGGATGGCAGTATAGGTCCCAGAGAGCTGTGGGCTCCAAAATCTTCAGTTCTGTGGTGTAAAAAGACTCTGTATTCCACAATATAAAGCTTCAAATCTGTGATCTTCTTACCCATGCTGTGGTCCATAATTAAGAACTCACTTGCAAATATCTCAGGTTTGACCCCCCCCCCCCCGTGCTTTCCTGTTGAACACAGCTTCAGCTGAAGAGAGGTTGTGTGTGAAGACATTTGTTCAATCTGAAAAGCTTATTTTCATTGCGAGGCAAATGAGTGTGAGACTTTCTGGTAACCTTGTGAAATGGTAGATCATTGCAATGTCTGAAGCTGAACACGTTCTGGTAACAGGCTGTGAAACGTGATCATGGAGACTTACTTCCAAACTCTAGAAGACATTTCCAAGGCATTTTTATCAGAACTAATAATAATTCTTCCTAATTCTACACAGTATCACAGTGGAGACTTGAAATACTTCCCCTTTTCATGTGGATAATGCTGTAGCAAAGCCAAGTGTTATGCTTATAATCGCTGCAAAATTATCCTTCCCTTGTTACTAACATATGCATTTTAGTTTTACAAAGTGGATTTTGAGAATGTTGGGCTTCTCACAAACACTGTTTATTTAAGTGGAGAAATACTTCTCGGTCCTTGTTTTAAAAACAGAATTCTTGAAAAACTCAAAGCTATACAGGAAGATACATGGAAAAATGCAAGATCGGGCAAGCTGGACCCTGTGATCCTGCCACCTTTGACAGGGAATGATAGCATTGTATTCTAGCATGTTATAATTCAAGCTTTTTTTTCCTGGAATAATTCTGCTTTCCTAAGGGGCAGCTTTTTCACCACCAACATATATGACATCCCAAACCTCCTCATTGTCTCAGCATTGGCACACATGTAGCCATGTTGGTGGCATTTTGTACTGTGCTCTAGAATAACCAGTGCTTTATGGAGCAGTAGCGGGAGTATTACGTGTAGTCCACTCACTGTCTGTACCATAGTCATGAAGGCAGTGAAACACTATGGTTTGTATATTACAATTTTTTCATTCTCAAGAAGAAGGGCCCGCAGCCTGTTAAGCACAAAGCTTCATTTCTCCCTTGCTGTGAAGAGAAAAAGCAACCTTAAAACAACACTCAGAGAACATGAAGAAAAGGTTTCTTTCTGCCATATGGCTTGGACAACTGCAATAACTAAGAAGCTGTCAAAACTAACAGCCAGTATCAAAGGAAAGGGGGCAAGCTAAGCAAACCAGCAGTCTCCTTCTGTAGCCAGAGGAAAGAGGATGGAAGGAGTACAGCTGTAGTGTACTAGCTCTCTTTCTCAAACAGGAGGCAGTGTGGACTGCTACAAACAGCTCCAGAGCAAGAACCAGGACCGTGTGCTTGTTTCCTAGCTTCAAAGTTCCCTGCTGAGTATCTTTCTACAAAGATCTTGTCTTAGTTCTCTTCTCCGTAGAGTTCTAGGTGAAAAGCAGTAGGTAAGGGCTCTGAAAAATAAGCAGTATTATCTAGGTTGTGTTGTAGACTGTAGCATTCATTATTTCAAGGAAACTGTAAAGAGGACCTTTATTTGGGAATGTCTCAATTGCTATTACTGGACTTCTCCCCTCCTTTATAGCCTTTAAAGAGCAAAAAATGCTCATCCATGCTACTGAGCCCAGAAAAACATTAATTGAACCCCAAATGAGCCTGGTACAACCCAAAATGTGAAACTTCATTGAGAACTATCTAACCACGAACTCTTCTAGAGAAGCGCTTAAGCAGTCCCACAGACGACATGACACGAACAAGTACAAGACCAATTCCTACTGCAGTTTGGACTCCATATGTGAGGAGCTTAACACAGGCAGAGAAATAAACTAATCTCTGTTCTACAGAGCGAGACATTTTTCAGAGTGTTTAACCAGGGACTGGTCAGGAGCAAAGACAAACTAGTTTTGTTCTAATTGAATAGATCAGTTTTGGACCATGCTTTTTTTCTGTAAAATGCGCTCAGAAAATATCAGAAGCATTTCTTCTCACAATTGAAGACTGATTGTCTGTACTATGCTTTATTTTCTGAAGTTTCCTGGAAAGAGTTTCCTGGAATGTGAGGTCATTTCTTCATTTCTCCCATGGGATGGACACACATGCGTGCACACACACACACAAAAATAATAGTAAAAAAATGTGATGGGTATCTCCTGTAGAAACAAACACGCTGCTCCTGGTGTGTACTTTCATGTGTGCACGTAAAGGAAATAGACCTCAGTAAACAAAGCTGTGTTCACAACAAAAAGTCGAGAGGGCTTGAGAGGGCTTCCTCTCCTACACGGTGGCAAGGAGGGAATGGAGACAGCAGCTACACGGTCCAGCCCCAGCACCCAGCAGGTTCATGCTGGCTACCCATTAATCCCTTTCACCCATTTTTCCCTTTCCCGGTAGTGAAACTCCTGGTGCACACCAGAGAGCTAAATTCTTTCATCCGTCCCGGGCAAGCCCAGATCTGGATGAAGTGCCACCCAGGTGCCCTCAGTGACCGGGGAGGCGGAAAGTGGGGGTGTGGGGTGGCTGCTGACTGCCTTTATATTTGTTTTGTTACATCAGCAAGAGTGGACCTTCACGCCTTCGCTCTCTCCTTTTCCCCGGGCTGGTTTTTGCTGTGCCTTCAGTTCTTCCCCTCCTCCCCCACCTTCCTCCTCTCCATTTGCAGAGCGCCCCTCCTCCTGGGCTGCCACCCCTCCTTCTCCCCTCCTCTTTCACAGTCAGAGGCTTGAAAACTTGTTAAAAGCTCTCCCAGTGTTCCAAGTTAGAAAAAACTTTTACAAGGTATCAGCACTTTTCTTTCATTAGTGGGGAAGGAAGGATGAAAAATACAAAACAGCAGTAGACTTTTAAAGTTTAAATAGACAGGTCTGCGTGCCTGAACGTGCTCTTCCATTTTACTTTAACCTTCCAAAGAAGTATTCTGATCCAGTTTCACTGCTGATCAGCAAGGGTAAGTTGAAAGTTTTCCTTTTTCATCTTTTTGTGTATCACTTTTTCTGAAACACTTTTTTTTTTTCCACCCTAAGAATTTTGTGTTATTGCGCTGATGGTTGAACTTGTTTAAAAATAGACATCTGTAAAAGCGTAAGTTCTCTCAAAGTGCTAACCTCAACCTTGTAGGCATTCTCTGCTTTCTTTGGTCATATTTCTGTACGTTTCTACAGATACTGCACTTCTTCAACTTCTAACCCTGTTCCACTGAGAGAGAAACTGCGATGAAGTTGTAACTGCGGGGCTGAGTCGCAGACTTGTTGCTAGTGTTTGGGTGAAATCGCTGCTCTGCGTCCTTGTCTGTGACCACATGAGCTCTTTTAAAGAAAAAACCGAGGTGCGCTTCAGCCTCCTCTGTTGTGCCGAAATTGCATCAGAAGTCAGTAGCAGGGAGACCTTGTCCCGAGTGCGTCCCCTTTCTGCCCCACACATTTTGCTTTCATCTGGAAATCCTGATTGATGCCTCACAGTTTGTGCAGAGCAAGGTTCTCAATTAGGTGCTTTGTTAAATGCTGCAGCTACCAGAGGGGTGACTTCCACGTGGTCTTCCTGATAAGTTTCCCCCTTTTCTTTTAAAATAGATGTGATAAAATCCAGACGGGGGTTACGGATTTTTAACCTGGTTTGTATATAGTTACTCTGTTTTAGCAACCTCGGTGAGGGATTTTAGAGAAGGAATGTGCGATAGCTTGATATGCCTTTACCACGTTGGCAACGTCTGTGAAAGTCTTGGGTGGATATAAATGAAAGTTGTCTAGGAAGAACTGTGCAAGAATATCCACAATATGTGTCATAATCCCAACATGACACATTCCCTTTATATTACCTTGAAGGCTTAAATACCAAAATACAGAGAAAAAAAAAAAAATGGTTGAGCAGCATCTCTTGGAGGACTAGAGAGCTTTTTACATTGCAAGACTTGGAGTGAGTCCTTCTAGCGATTGTTTTCTGCTGCTTGCCAGTAGTTAAAGAGCAACAGGAGGAGGCAGGAAAAAGAGCCTTCAGCTGAAAGACAGACGAAGCAAAGAGTCTATCTTATCGAGTAACGCGTTCTCCTCTTAAACAAGAATATAGTGTGCTTATGTGTGTCCTCACATTTTGCCTTGAGATAGCCAGCGAGCCTCACGAAGTGGCATCTTTCGTCTGAGGAGTTCCTTTTGATTTTTGTATGTCAGATTTATGACCAAAACCCCTGGTAATGGCGACAAAAATGGGCCACGGGCACCTTGTGCCTGACTTATGTGTGTGTGTGTGTCTGTGCGCACAGGGAGCGAGTTGGAGGACTTGCGTGAAGCTTTCATCCTGCCATTTTTAACATCTGGACAGCACACTACACTGCAGAATTTCAGCCTCTAGCCTTTGGGATGTTTACTGAAGTGTTTCCTTCAGAAACTTCAAAGCCAAACACTGGCACTGACCCATGATACCTAACAAGCATACAAATGGGAGAGGGGTGAGCAGCAGGCTGAGTTCAGAAGAGGGAAGAGAGGGACACAAGGGATTTAATTTGTGACATAAATCTGAATGCTTATACTCTCAGGAGCGCAAACTGTAAAGTTATCTCAGCTGTCATATTATGCAAGCCCAAAAGATTAATTTTATTTGTCTCTGAAATGAACATTGGTTTAGGCCAAGGATTCCTGTGGGCATGAGGAAGATTAGATGCCATTGAGCAATGTTATCTGTTTCATCAGCTAAATTGCTCTCTTTCCCCCAGTCTCTGGTGTCTCCTCCCCATGTTACCCACTGAATTTATCTCGCGTGGAGGCACCTGGTCTGTTGTATATGCCACACATACCTTTTAGAAATCCAGATTTCAAAATCCGCAAGCAGGAGCATCAGAGGGCCCAAGGCCCCCTCAGGGAATTTAGCATTTCTTCTCTTAGTTCCAAAGTGAGTCAGGAGAGGGATGAATCTGGGCAGTAACACAGAGGGTAGACCTGACTTGTAAATCTAGAAAATGTCTAAGAAAGTGCTTATGGTTGCTTTGGGTCCTTTAGAATTAAAATAGGTGGAGAGGGTACAGCACAGGAGAGGCAAAGGCTGTGGGGGTGGATGGCTGACCACCAGCAATACTAGCAGGCAAAGAAAAAACCCACACAGTCGTGACACTTTAAATTCTAGTTACTGCAACCATTTAGTGCGTAACCTTGTCCAGTGGATGAAATGAACTGAAGCTCATCCACAGACCTGCAAATGAGCTACACCTTTCCAGGGGAACATCTGGAAGACTTTTGATGTTTTTTGTAAGATTTCAGAAAACTAGCCTTCCCTGTTCCAGCCCATCCAAATCCCATCGGTTGTACATGTCAGCTGCTTTCTCTGTAATGCTGGTTGCTTTTGGGAACTACTCAAACTGATTGACGTTCAAGGTCCAGAGTCTTTTGTTGGCTATTTATGTGTGTCTGAGCACACAGAAAAACGCAGGAAAGGTAGGAAAACCAAAACTTTGGCCTGTTTCCCAACTGCTTCAGCTGCAAAATCCCATTTTAAATCCAACGCTAACCCTTACTGCTCTTCCATCCACAAGCATGTGACCTTCTAACACTGTAGTCAGACCTGGGCATGTTAGCACAGCACTGAGTTTGCATTATTCTTCCTGGAAAATATGAACCAGATGACATGATGAATGCTGTCCATAAAAAATAGTTCTAGAATTTCTTAATTGTGGCTTACAAATCAAATTTCTTATATATGTGGTCATCCAAGACTCATGCAGATGAATGCTGTCATATCTCCTGCTGATCTACAGCTTTTTTTCCTATCTTTACCCACACACAGTAGGATCTGGAAGAAATCCATCTTTTAAAGAGTTTACTAGGCCGGCATTAGTCTGTCTCAGAAAAAGATTATAATCCTGTAAAGTAATAATCAGTAAGAACCCATGAAATGCCTGTACTCATCATCAGCCATATCCTTGAATTCCTGAAGTACTGAAAAGGTACCAATCGATCAGGTCAACCCGTGTTTGGAAGTGTTAAAAGAAGTTTCATTCCAGAATGCTGAAGAACTATTTTTAAAGGTTATCTTCCATCCATTTCAAAGTATTTACAAAGCTAGCGTACTTAAATAACAGTTTGATACAAAACCTCTTTTTATACCTAGTAAGCAGATATTGCAATCAGTTAATAAAAAATGGTCTTTCAGTGTCCTGAAAGTAAACAAGTTAGATCGGATGAATGAATTTTCTCCACAACAAACCAAAGTACTGTGTTTCATAAAGCAATAGACTCCACTTAAGCAAAGGAATAATATATTTGTGCCACCACAAGTTTATCTGATTAACAGTACAATGTTTTGAATTGATATGGGCTTTTTTATCACTGGCAAAGGCTAGTGTGTAACTGATCTCTTTAAAAAAAAGTTGCTTTTCAAAACTATGTATGAGTAATTCAAGCATGGAATGTTTCCTCCTGGAGTTTATATTGCCAGAGGACATAAATGAAACTTAGCAATTTTGCATGCTGAAGCAAATTAAAAAATAGGTAGTAAATTCTCAAAATATTGCAGGTGTGGGATTAAGTAGGTCAAAACTGAAGTAAATCACGTTGCACTAATGGACCAGAGTGGGGTGTAATTAAAAAGCAAACAACACATAACTGCCTAGAAATAACACGTCCTCTGTTTTCTTAATCAAACTTTCAATCTGAAATAACATTTAGACAGTAAAAAAATACGTTGAGTCTGAGGAAAGTCTGTTAATGCAGTAGTTTCGAATCATTGGAAAGCCATCTAATTAAATCAAGAAGCTGTTACTTGAAAAAGGCTCCTTCTGTCCACTTCCACTTCTAGGACATGGAGCAAATAGCTTGCTTTTAAAACAAACTTCACGTGTTGTATAGTTACAGGCTGTTCTCTTTTTTAACAATCCCAGCCTGAGGAGGAACGTGGTCACATTTCATTCCAGCCTTTCCAGAGACCTCCGCGCTCCTGTGCCCGACTCCTTCTCTGCCACCCTGAGCCCATAAAGACAAAGTAGCCTTTCCTGGGAAGGACTAAAGCTGGGGATGACTGAAGGGATGTGTCAGAGATAAATACACTGTGTACTCCTCCCAGCGGAGGCTTCCAGATTTAAAAGTCTGAAGCACGCCTGATCCTTTGATGGGGCTTCATTCATAAGAACAACAAATTATGTGAGGAAGGGTCCGCATGCTGCAGTAGGTAAACTTCAGAGCAGGCTGACAGAGCGGACTGAGGAAACGTCCCCGGGATATTTTTCAGGGGTTCAAAGATAACTGGCATCTGGGAGCTATCGGAGCGAGTACTTTAAACACTTGTCTCCCATTACTCTCTCAGACTCTTTCCGATGGCAGGAACGGTGTGTTTTTATTTGGCATCTATTGTTATGATTGAGTTTGCCAGACTTACAATCTTGTGTTTCCAGTGACTCACTGCTTCTTGAGAGAAAATCTCCTCGGTGCTAAAATTTCCTATTTTATGAATTATCCCAAAAGGGCTTTTGCTATAAATGACCTTCGCTAGGGAATATATCCATGATGCGATGGGGAGGAAATAATTTGGACATTATCAAAACTATTAATACCAGGAAGGGATTACTCAGCATGCACGGAACAAATATCTATACCCACCAGCATCTACTTTAAAAGGGAAACTTTGTGATTATTTTTCCTTTTAAGTGCCCGATTTCACATGCTTGTTCATGTGGGGCAAGTTAAAATGTAAGTTTTTATGCAGATACGATTACCATTCTCCAGTTGATACAAATCCTCTAGTGAACTTTGTTTTTCCTAGGAATCCAAACCATCGAGTAAACCATTTCATTTCTTTTATGTCATGCTGTGTATTTTCAGATATCCCCGAGAAGCTGCCTGTGTCCCAGAAATGTGCACTTTAAAACTCAAGTCGAGAGAGAGAGACAATTTAAACTAGCAGTGTTCAACGCTTGGAATGCAAACTGCACGCCAGGAGTTGCCTTAAAAACAGAAAGAGCTCATTTACCTTTTTTTCTTGCTAAATCTTTTTTCCTTTCAAAACAAAGTGAAGGAATTTAAGTGCAAAAAGATGCAAATACAAAGCTGAAACTACAATAAATTAAGCAAGACACAGATAATCAGGAAACCAGTTCCTCCAATATGGTAACATGAGCTTAGCTCTGCTTCACGTTTTCACTATTTTTGATTTCTTCATAAAACTATAGGTAAAGAATACTAACCTTGATCTTCATACTACAAATACTAATGTATAAACTTTATTTAGATAGCAAGTTTTTCCTGAAGTTGAGTGTAGTATAAACTTGGCATCGTTAGGAACTATACTCTTAAATATATTACAGACAATGTAGTGATATACAAGAGCTCAGTTTAATTTTGCTGAAGGAAAAATAGCACATATTCTGCAATGATAAAATTTTAGGTATTGGACCCAGACATTAACTTAGTATAACCTTTTGTATTTAGTTTATACTGTGGTTTGCTTTCTTATTCTCTTAAAGGGCGAACATAAAAATTACTGTGAACGATCCACACTGAAGGAGAGAAATCTTTCATGTATTCCTAGCATATTCAGGCAGTGCCACTACGTACTTCCACACCCTGCTTCAGCGGTGTGTCACAGCTCTTTTCTACCTGAGGCAGGTGTAGATCATTGAACTGAGGCTGCTGCCAAGGAAGCTGAGCCAACGACAGTGGTGACTGAGGGTTGTCGTGGACTTCTTGAAAACTGAAGTGAAATTAGAAACCTCTTTTTTCATTGTGCTCTGAGGCGTTATATGTTACTTTCTCTTCTCAGTTTCCGTGGCTTCCCACTCCACTTGCAGACTAACTGAAACTCTGGTTTCTCTTCAGATCATGTAAAAAACATGAATTAAAACAAAGCTGACATCACTGCTCTGTTAGCCTTGATCTGTGATTCAGTGTATCAAAGGTATTAAAGCTCTTTCTTAACCATCATTTTTTTTTTTTCCTTTGTGTCCTTCTTTAGCCAGCATCCTGTGAAGATGGGTGATTGGAGTGCCTTAGGAAAACTTCTTGACAAGGTTCAAGCCTATTCTACTGCAGGAGGGAAAGTGTGGCTGTCTGTCCTCTTTATTTTCCGAATCTTGCTATTGGGGACAGCAGTCGAATCTGCTTGGGGAGATGAACAGTCTGCTTTCCGGTGCAACACTCAACAGCCTGGTTGCGAGAATGTCTGCTATGACAAGTCCTTCCCCATCTCCCATGTACGCTTCTGGGTTTTGCAGATCATATTTGTGTCTGTACCTACCCTTTTGTACCTGGCACACGTGTTCTATGTAATGAGGAAAGAAGAGAAGCTGAACAAAAGAGAAGAAGAGCTCAAGGTGGTCCAAAATGATGGTGTGAATGTGGATATGCACCTCAAGCAAATAGAAATTAAGAAATTCAAGTATGGAATTGAAGAGCATGGCAAAGTGAAGATGCGTGGGGGACTGCTCCGTACTTACATCATCAGCATCCTGTTTAAGTCTGTGTTCGAGGTGGCTTTCTTGCTGATACAGTGGTACATTTATGGGTTTAGCCTGAATGCCATCTACACCTGTGAGCGAGATCCATGCCCTCACAGAGTGGACTGTTTCCTCTCCCGTCCAACTGAGAAAACCATCTTCATCCTCTTCATGCTGGTCGTGTCCTTGGTGTCTCTTGCCTTGAACATCATCGAGCTTTTCTATGTGTTCTTCAAGGGTGTCAAGGATCGTGTGAAAGGGAAAACCGACCCCTACTCCCACAGCGGTACCATGAGCCCTTCCAAGGACTGTGGCTCCCCCAAGTATGCTTATTATAATGGCTGCTCCTCACCGACCGCTCCCTTGTCTCCCATGTCTCCCCCGGGTTACAAGCTCGTTACCGGAGACAGGAACAATTCCTCCTGTCGTAACTACAATAAGCAAGCCAGCGAGCAAAACTGGGCCAACTACAGTGCGGAGCAGAATAGAATGGGGCAGGCTGGCAGCACCATCTCCAACTCACACGCCCAGCCCTTCGACTTCTCCGATGAGCACCAGAACACTAAAAAACTGGCGTCAGGACATGAGTTGCAACCCCTCACCATTGTGGACCAGAGGCCTCCCAGCAGAGCCAGCAGCCGAGCCAGCAGCAGGCCTCGACCTGACGACCTGGAGATCTAAGCTTCTAGCTGCAGTACTTGCTCTACTATGAAACGACGTGCATTGGAAGATGCAGTCAGTGCTGATCTTGTTCCAGTGGAGGTGGTACTTAACAGTCTCAAGCAGGAGATTTTAACAATCGTAAAAACAAACAAACAAGTGAACAAACTTTTAAAATACTTGCTGTTTCTTGGGGGGGATGTGGGGTTGGTGTGGGGTGGTACAGTACACATTGGTATTTAATGTAGCTGGTTTAAAGAATTTAAATACTAAAAAAAAAAGAAAAAAAAAGGAAAAAGGTAGTCAGTACTAAGGTAGGGGGTTGTTTTTCTAGAAAGGCTGTAAATATCTGAGTGTATGTGTATGTGTGTACTATCGTGTTTGTTTCTAAAGAATCTTCTGTAATACTAAAACCCAATAATAACTGAACTCACATTTGTCAGGGTGAAGTGCTGCCTGAAGATGAAAACATTTTTCCTAGTCAACAAGCAAAAAAGTCCAGGATTGCCTCTGATCATTTCCCTGTCAAGAACATTCCATTCTTAGAAAGTGCACTTTGAAGGTAAACTTTCCTACATGGTCCTCCACGTTGTCGAAAGGCTCCAGAGAGGACAATCTACAGCCTTTGAGTCATTCAACTCAGATTTCAGACATGGCCCACCAAGAAATACTTTGGTCACCTGCCTTTCCAGCCCTTCACGCAGGTAGATTTTGTGATGTGCGTAAGCAGGATGGCTTCACACTTGTAGAACCGGCAACCACACTCTCTTGCCCACAGCAATATTCATGTCCTGCTGCTCACAGTCTAATTAGCATCATATAAAACCCAGTTTGCTGCCACTTGCAGATTTAAGCATTAAGACAGGCAAGCAACTGCCTTTAGTGAATTTTATCACATCTTCATATACATTAAGGGTGTACATACGTGTGTGGATGTGGAGGTAAAGGTATACACAAAACACCCTCAGAAGCATACGTGGAGAAATAAAGGCACACACATTACTTGCAGTTGACACTTTTTCATGGATATTGTGAACATGTGGGCCACTATGGTGTTTACATTCTCTGATTCCTTCAATGCAAGTGAAGCACATGTCATTATATTTTTTTAATTCTATGGAATATTTTCCATGTATCCTAAATGGATGCTTTTTTAAAAATAAAAAATAAAAAGGGCCTAATCCTGGATGTCTTGCTTTGGAAAATCTCTCTTTTAAGTCAGTGGGAGTTTTGCCTGAACGAAGGCTACAGGATCAAGCCCAAGATGTAGCGAACCATGTTCTTGCTGGCATGAATGATTTTCTTTTTTAGAAGTTAGGGGTGGAAAAGACCCATTAGGTCATCTAGCCAATCTCCCTGATAGGTAATAATGATGCTTGAATGATAGAAGATATAGTACTGTAAGCAAGCTTTAGTCTTTTATGTGAGAAACTTAGAAGAAATGCTTTGTGCTGGATTAATAATAAAATGCCTACATGACTTTTGCAGTAACTGGTATTTTTCTTGTTCTAAATATTCACATTTACTGAACTGTAATGTCCACTGCGAGTTTTGACAGGTCTTTGTAGATGGCTCTAGCAACTTTAGTGTTTACACTTAGATTTTGTTTGAAATGCAAGTGAAGTTGAAAAGAATTTTAAAGAGTACAATTCTAGCTAATTTATTTGAAATATATGCTAAAGAAATCTACCAGTTTCTTCAAATGCATAGCCTCTTAGCTGAACACAGATTGACCAAGGAAATACATATCTTGGTTTCATTTTGCAGCAACACAGATAAATTGTTTCATTTAATACATTATATTAATTTGTTTGACATTCCATGTTAAACTACTGTTGTGTTCAACTTCATTGCATGTATGCAACCATAGTCCGTCGGATCATGTTGTCTGGAGAACATTAGTCAATAAAGTTTTAATTTAGTATAGATGTATTTTCTAATTGTCTTTTACTGCTTTATATGTCCATATATCTTTTGATTCAGTCTTATAATCCAAACTCCTTCCTTCCCTCTTTGTTTTTCCCCAGTCACTCTGCATTTCAGCAGTATTCTTGATTTAGTCCATCTGGATTTACTTTGAACTGAAATTTCACAGGACTAGATTCAGATACCTCACAACACTGCAAAAACAAGCATCGTTTGTGCCACTCCTGGAACAAAGTCATACTCAGCATGAACTACTGTAATTCAAATCTTCCCATGAGCCCCAGAAAATACATACCTATTTGCAAATATATGCCTATTGTAAAAAAGATAGTAGTAAGATACTATCACATAATTTTTCAAACAATTTTTGTATATGGCCTAGATTCAACATTATGAAATCATTGCCTCTAGTTTACATTTCCCCATGTAATCAGATTGCTTGACTGACAGTCAGTTGCAGTTTCTGGAATCAAATTCTCATTCCTTCAGAGTCAATGGGAGAAAGGTACTGATTTTGATAAGGCTGGGATTTCACATACTGGCTACTGCTTCACCATTTAGGTCCCTGTCACTAAGGAAGACATACAGTGCTTTGCTTTCCAGCATTGGACGCTAAAGGAAAGATGGTTCAACTTCTTTTTTATTTGAAAAATCAAATTATAATGGTCATGCAGTTGTCATACAGCTTTCTACTTTCAAATTTGCTTGTCATTTTAAGTCCAAATTTCCCCCCCTCCTATTAGTAAAGAAGGGGAAAAATAAGCAGGATAGTGGTAGTGGATTTGGAGCTCTGAGAGATACTACACAAGAACCAGCACAAGGAATGACTCCTTAAATAATAACAATGAGTCATATTAAAGCTGGGTTGTCCTAGTTTGTCTGTACAAAGGGAAGGGCATTCCAAGCATTTTGTCAAGATCATGCCCTTGGAAAGGTGGATACAGAAACATCCAGAGAAGGGCTCTGTCTCCTAGAGAGGCTGATTGTCAGGTACCTCCCAAGTTAAGGACTCAGTTCCTTGGAGCATCTTGGACAACTGATACAAATTAGTGCTTCAGTGCCAAGGCTCTCTGAGTGATTTTTTTGGTGTTAACGCATGTGTGTGCACGTGTAAAGATATTCCACAGGACATTTCTCCCACCTAGATTTATTTCTGTGGAGTGTATTTATTACATACTTCAAAATAATCACAGTGACATAGTTTTGTGTGCTATTCATCCAACTCTTTATACAATTTCTCCCAGTGCATCTCTGCAGCAGCAGTTGCATTGTCTGCAGCTGACAAAAAGTAACTTGTGATACAATGCTAGTGCATCCTTCTCAAGTTCTGTAGAAGGATATGTTAGATATTGAATTCAAACTGGAAAAGATGTAAAAATACACATCTCTGAAGGTAATTAAAACAAGAGTAGGGTTACAAACAAAACAGCAAGAAAACCCAAATCCAAAACCTGTTAAGTATTAAAAATTTGTGTTGCTGTTTTGTGTAGAAGTATTTTGAAAAAAGGCAAATTCATGCTAAGGCCCCCACCCTGCCTCAGTAATTTGAAATGCTTGTAAAGAGTAAAGTTAGAAGGACAAGTTACAGACAGCCTAAAAACTATATACAGTTCATGTAATTTCAAGATGTTTTAAATACAGTGAGCACCCACTGAAGGTTATTTCCTAATTTAGAAATGAAATTTCCATATTTAAAATGGAAACTACAGTAATAGTTTGAGAACCGGAACAAACTTGGTGCGTGTACCTGTCACAGCCCTTGACATCGGTCATTTTTAAATGATACACTCGTCTCACCGTTCCAGAACCACAGTTGTCTGCCGTGCTTCTGTGCTACATGGCATCACCGGCTCGACTGCGCATTACCACCGTGCTGGCTTTTCTCTTGGAATTTCTCTGCAGCTTGGTATTGATTCAAGAAAAAAAAAGTAGTGATGTAAGGGGTAGAATTTTGCAACTGAGACCTGGGAGTCAATCCAGATCTAAAGTTACCTTGACTGGTTAATATGGAGTTCTGGGTATGTCAGATCAAAACCTCCAATCCTCCTCCAGTTTTGGTGGCAGCTCTTTCTACCCCACTGGGTCAGGACTACTTTTAATTCTTCTTATAATTCCTCCATGATTACCACTGCTCGTTTTTCCAGAATTTAAACAAAATAGGGCAGAAAATAGGATTTACCTTCTTCCTGTAGAGCTTTTTCTACTTACTGCTAATCCAAACCTGGCAGGACTGAGCCTTCTACTGAGCTCATGAACTACCCCTAATTATACAATATTCTTTTAACGCAGTGTATGATACAATCTCCTTGAAGATGTCTTCCTTTCCATCTCATGCTATTGACTCCAACGATTTGCAGTTAGATCGCCAGAGCACTCTGACGACTGAGGTGGGGTGCAAGGCCCTTGAAGATTTCTCTGGCAAAAAACCCAAACCTTGGATGGTATAGAGCTGTTGAAACTACTCCTACATTACTTTCATTTCTACTGCCAACATAGACAATAAGGTCAGAAGCATAAGTCATGTCTGAGAAATCACTACCTAGACGTATTCTTTGACTCAGTCCCTTGAAACTATTTGAGGGTCCAAGAGTCCTCCATTTTGTTCTAATTTATTCTAAAATAATGGCTCCAGAAACACAGGGCTATAAGATCAGCTCTGCAAAGAGATGACTGCCTTTCCCTGACTTGTGCTTTTGACTGTGCCCAAGGACATATTCACACCCACACTCTGTCAGTCCTGGAAAGTGTGTCAGATGTAAATTACATGATGCTACAGATCACTAGACTGAAACAGGAAGAGCTTATTGGTTCCTGTACTTATTTAAAAGGTATTTTGATAGACACAAAAGAGAACGCTTGTCTTAAACTTGTCCTAAATACTTCCTAATGTGCAGCACTACCAGGAGACTCTATGAAGCAACACAAACACTGCACATGTGTACATGGTCAGCATTATCTGTGGGTACTGCGTCTAGAAACTGTTTAGATACAGCTGCTCAGTAATCTGGTAAGACCAACTGCCTCCAAAATGGCTGCCCTCACTCTTTTCTCATGGTAGCCAAAATGCTGCATCCGCCTTACTGGCTTGCTGGAATTTGCAATGCAAAGACACCTTGAGCAAAGACAGACATGTTTTTACAGGGATCGTTTTGTGTTATCTCCTTTTAAGTGCTGAAGAAGTGTAGCGCTAGCTGCTAGAGGCAGAGGGTCTGGGACAGGCTGCACTGGGTTAGTAATAATCAAGAGAGTCAACTGGTAAAAAGTAATGGCTTTCTGGTGACTGTGGACTCTCCCATCACTTAAAAAGACCGGGTCTCTGCTGCTGTGTTGAGGAAACGTGCATAACAAAATAAAGACATGTGAGCTTAGACCGGTATAAAGGGAAAATGTTCAGACATTTAAATTGCTCCTTGAAACAAGCCTAGACCGCAGAGTTGCATACTTCCCATTAGAACTGACAGAAAATGCTCACATGAGTTCCAGGGTTTCAGTCATTTAAATCAATGTAAATGTTCCTCTCGATTTCAGACGTAAACAGATTGGATCCAGAAAGATATATTATGACATCTAATTTCCATTGATATACTGCAAAGGGAAAGCTTATGGGTATAAGCTACTAAGTCTTGAATGGTGAACACTTGAATATGTGTAATTGTGCCATTTCCTCACAACCTTCTTTTTACCATAACTCAGTGCAGAGGCAATTTTATGAAAAGGAATCTAAAGGTTTGGTTTTTATACAAACAGACATCAACTCTGTAAATGTAATGAAATACATTTATGGGATGTCCATGTCAAATTTACACAGGACTACCTAAGGGAGTGTAGGGTGCTCTATAACATGCGTTTTACTCCGCTGGGTTGTGCAGGAGTGAAATCTTCATTTTGCCTCTCTTCATCCTTGTTAGAAAGTTTTTCATATCCCAAACACTTGAGTAGTTTTTCCATGCTGCGGAATGCACCTCTGTTCTCAGTAGCTCTTTTGTGAGCTTTGCTTGGGTAGAAGTCTTTACATCCTCCCCTTCCTCCTTCTTTTTCGATCTATAGTGTAAGTTCTGTAGGGGAAACCATAAGCGGCCCAAATACGTAAGGAAGTACATTGACAATTGATAGCAAAACAGTGCAATCATGGAATATGCAATAGTTCTCTTTTACACGTCTGCAACTAACCGAATAGGAAAACTGCATGGAAAATAGCTTAAGGGATTAGAAAAGCCTCTGGATACTTTAGCATCTTAAAACCACCGGTCCTTGCTGAAACAGGCTTTTTCAGTCTCAGCTTCTGCTGAGTCATACAGTTTGCTGCCTTTGAAGGTTGAAGTAGCTTGGCTCAAAATTGACGTTGTTCTGGAAAAGTTCAAACCTTCACTAATGACCATATTTGCATGCTGTTCTCAGTGGTATTTACATATAATAGGACACCCTCCACAGGGAGGCCTCTTCAAAACACAGGCTCTGATTACACTTTGAATTTCCCTATTCAAAAGGGAATATTCAAAATTATCTATGCATCATTACTTCAAAGTGTTTTGCTGGGAGTACTCTGCCATATATTTGGGAGAGTCATCACAGTTGTTTGAAAGCTGAATATATAGCCAACTGTAAGATTGTCACCTGGGTTTTGTGTGTGGAGGCGAAGAAGTATTACTCAGGCAAGAATCCTACCTGGTCTGACCTGGCGTACTTCTGTTGAGGACAAGGAGTTTCTGTTGCGTGACTGTCATGGTTTGGGTTGAGATGAAAACCCTGCTCTGAGCTTTACTTAGTACCTTCTTCTATTCAAGTCCCTGTAGTTTTATTTCAGGAGCACACAGAGGATCCAACTGTGAATCGTGGGCCTTGTGTAACTTGCTGAGTTGTAGGACAATCTCTTCTGCCTCCATTTTGGTTGCTGGTTCCCCCCAGCTCTGTGGACTTTGGACAGACTATAGCTCTCAATCCCTCAGTGGCAGGGTGGATGGTAGTGCTGCCAAAGGGCATACGAGTAGAGAAAGTGGGTCTGGATTGCTTTCCATAGGATTTCCTGTAGAATCAAGGCAAACTAGTCAATCACCATTCTTTGTCATGAAAAATCTAGCTGTAAAGGTGTGAAGGGATTTCTGCATGGATCATAGCAATAACTGTAGAAATTCTTCCCTCTTCGATCCTGTCTGGGGCTTCAGCTGGGAGCTGTAATATCCTATTAATCTCCTTCTTCTTCTCCACTCTTCCCATGCAGCCGTCTTCTCCCACCACCCACTTCTTTTCTGCATATCACTTATGCAATGGGTATTTAATGTTTTGTACTGAAAAAGCTTTCTGTAGTGATTATTTTTTTCCTTGCATTATGGGGTAAGGAACACTCAAGTATCTTAGAATATGCTGCTCCATTAAATATCTATTCATTAACAAGCTGGTGTTTCTCCTATTTCATTCATTCAGAATGAGCGAATTCATTCTACTAATTTCGTTCAGCATGAATCTCACAGGTGTTAACTACTATGACTAAGTTTTGGTGGACAGCTTGGAAAGTCGTTGGTATCTCATCTCATAGGAGTCCACATTTGCTTCAATCACTTTCTTTTTCATAGTATTTTATAATTAAGGAAGACAGCAGAGTGACTCAGGATGCTGGTTATCTACCTTAACAAGATGCAGTGAAAGTGTAAGGACATGGAGTTTGTCCAAATCTTCCTCCCACCTTAGTCCCAAAGGGACTTAAAGCTAGGCTTCCACTAATGATTATGTATGCTATATAAACAATAATAATACCTGGAGTTGCACTGATACAGCAATTTTCATCTTCAAAGTACTTTGAAAACCCTGTATAATTAGTGTGCTATGGAGTCATCTTATGATACTGCATTAACTCCAGTACTACCCACTATGGGAGCCAAAAAGGGAATCTGAACAGCCACAAAGGTTATACATAACCTCCATTATCACTACAAGATGAAGTAAAAAATGCCGAACAAGGATATTTTAGTACTTCACGCAGGAGGAGGATCCACAACTAGCAGGAAGCCAGTCTCCCTAAGATAAGGAAACAGGAATGTTTTCTTTGCTGGCAATCTACTACTTCAGATCTCTAAATATATTTTACCTTGAACTATGTCTCAGTCAAGCTGGCAGCAGATCACAGGTAGATTATCTCATTACGTGGAGTCTTCATCTTCATGCAACTAGAATACATCCATCTTTTTTTTATTAAAAAGTTTTAATTTGATGGAGCCAAAAGGGGTGCAGACATAATAAATATAACATTAAATAGGTTTCTACAGACTTTAGTGAGGCTCCAGGGGAGCAACTTATCTGGAGTACACCATTAGCAATTGACAACCCAGCTGAGCACAATTTAAAGATTATGGTACTTTCCAAGTATTTCCAGCATGCTTACAACAGGTCCTTGTGAATGTTCAGGAGCTTGCTCTTTAAACCGGCTTGGCATTTGCTGGAGATTATCATCCCAACGTAAGTTTGCAAATAACCTTTTCAAAACTACACCATTAAGAAAAGAGAAGGAAAAAAGAGCAGTAAAAGCCCATTCAATCTGGCGAATATAACAGTGCAGAGGAACAGAACATTTTGGATAAAGAAAAATTTGGAGTATTTCTGAACTCTAATAATTTCTGTCTTCCCCAGACTTGTATGCTGACTAGCATATATTTTCTCAGCAGAAAGGCTAATGTGCTTTATTTGCCTTTTCCAAATAAATTTTTCTTATAGATGTTTAATAGGGCAAATGGATACCCCTTTAAATCATAATATATATTAATGGTCATCTGAAGAATAGTCTTGACACTAGATTTAAAACGTTGTGATCAGGCAGAAGTAACTCTGCTTCCCATGCAGTTAATGGACACGTGTCCACATACCTTGATTTTTGCTCCATTTTAAGATCAGTGGGTTTTTAAAAAAATTGGTGCTCTTCCTCATTGTGTTTAAATATCACACAAAACCATAAACATAACCATATGTCAGAATGAGTTTTTTGCCGATGAGCGATGGTTTGGATTCAGTCTCTTTGCTTTTATTTTTACTGCTTATTCCATTAGCTTTAGGTAAAATACATTCTCTCTGTGTGTTCTATTCAGCATATTTTTAGCTACTCCTGGACTACTTAAGGAAAAGTCAGCAGATGATCTCAAGAGTATAAGAGATACCTCCTAAAGCTTCATTTTCTCTTTCCCATGGTGCATCAGGACAGTTTCATCAGCACAGCCACAACAACCAGCTATCTGCAAATAAGAAACAATGGTTTGGAAAAGCAGCAATGCAAGAAAAGGGCTGGGGGAGAGCAGTAAGATGAATCATTTGGGCAGTCCTTCCGCATTTCAAGGAACCACAGCTGTCTCAGTTCTCTAGCAAGAGAAGTTAGCCTTCCATGCCAGCTATTTTTACAGTGGTGGAGCTGCAGGTCTCAGAGCAGGAGGAAGGAAAGGGAGTGACTAGGCACAGCTACATGAGAGGTGGTGTAGGAAAAAAAGTTGACAACCGGGAAACAGATGTTTGAAAAGAAAGAGTTGCACTACAGTAGCTCTTCTGTGATCTTCCCATATGCGACAATAAAGGAACTTTGAATTTGAGATTACAACGTGGAAGGTGTTGGAGGTGAGAAACTTAGAGCTTAAGAGTCTCCAGGAACTCATGGAGTTTCTCTGGGTCTGACAGTGCACTCTTTTGGAACGTATGATGAATACGTATCTCGGCAGATAAATGCAGTTTGCTTCACAGTTCTGCCGAGCGGTATACAGCCATGCTGAGGCATGCTGTCCAGTTCAATGGTATGAGGAGGAAAATTATTCTCCTTTTTTTTTTTTTTCCAAACTCAGACTTTTCCTTTTCAAAACCATTTGTACAGCTGTGTTTTCCCACTGTCATGCCCTGTTGGACCCCTGTTTGGCCCTGCTTTGTTTATTATTTATCTGTCATTGCTTCTTTTTTCCCGTCCACTCAGTGGTCAGGTATACCCCTGATGGCTGAGCATGGTACAACTACCCAGAGGCAGAGCCAGCCCTGGGACTGGGGGCAATATTCCCACATCCTAGCGACGCTTGCTCCTGACTCAATGTGCCCAACAGAGAAGCTGATGTTACTAGCCGGGGCTGAGTGCCGCAGCTGTGTGGCTGTAGGGCTTCGAGAGGTGTCACACCCTGCTGCTCTGAGTCACCAGGAGGCACTGGTCCAGGCTGCTGCTGGCTCGGAGATGGGCAACCTCAGAGAACAGCAGCGGGCTGCTGCGCACAGCAGACCTGCCCGGCCTCTTCTTCCACCCTTCTCCTTCTCTTAGGTTTTACTTGACGCTCTTGGATCCCATCTGAGCCCTGTGGCATCTCACCTTTAAATGCCACTAGCTCTTCTCTTCTTTGTTCCTTTTTCCATTGCTCTGGGCCACACTCAGACAAGCTTTTCAAACTGTGGGCTTTTCTGGCATTCCCTGTCAAATGGAAATAGGCCATTTGCAGCAGCATGCAAATTGAGTAATTGATCTGTTAATGGTTAGATGTATTGGGCAAAGGAGGAAGATTCATTTTGCAGGTTTTTAGAACCAGAGTGTCAGAGAAATGATTCTTTCAGCAGCTGCATGCTCTTGGGCCCTTTAGTAAATTTACAAGTGAATGAAATTGAGGTCTTGTGTAGCTTTCTCTAGGCAACATTCATCATGAATGTACATATTTCTTATAGATTTTTTACTTCCTTCATTCGTTCTTGAAAAACTTAAAACTGACATACATTTCCTGAAGTATTTAGTGAAATTTCTCAGTGACCTGATGTCACCCATGACACTTGACATCTGAATTGTGACTTGTCTGAGCCAATAACAATGACCACAGGTCACTGGAAGAAGACTCAGGAAATTTCCAGTTTGTGACTGAATGACCTTGAGTGATGGATTTCCCTTCTGAAAAATGCTAATTGTTCTCCCATCATTTGTCAGCCTTATACATGGAAATTGTAAGGTTTGGGAACAAGGAGATGACTAGTGTTATGCAGAACCAGGTTTAGCTGAGACATAGGGAGAGCTCACCTTTGGAGAAGGGATACGGTCATTGCTCTGGGCTGTCCGCCTGGTCCTCACTGGCAGGAAGGTCTGGCCCACTGATCAGTTGGCTCCTGCAGAGATTTCATGTGTAAATCAGTATTCTAAAGCAAGTTCTAATCAGTAATAGTTTAACCAAATCTCACTCTAACCTAGTGGCTCAGGAGCAGATGCATGCATTGGTCTGTTCTCTGTGCAGTGCAGGTGAAGCCGGCGGCTGAGCACCTTGTCTGCATCCCTACTGACAGCACCCTCATTTGTCTGTTGAAAGCGTATAGACAGAAATTCAACTACCAAAAAACCCTGGTACACCTGAGTACAGTTGGTCAGAAAGTTTTCTGTTTTCCATAGGTGTTTAATTTTGCAGGAGCAAAAGGGAAAGTGGAATTCAGTGGAATTCCAACTGAAAATGTTAGTGGAAAAGGGAGCATGCTCATTTGGAAAAGCTACCCTAGGTCTTTGCAGCAGCTGCTGTCTGAACTAAGCTCTCCTGGCTGGGTTCCAGGCTACTTTAAAGGTCCCATGATGCACCGTGGCTGGCCCTCTTGTCTGTTCCCATGATGGATCCTGGAAAATCCAAAATACGTTGCACCAGAGGGAATATTCTTTTCCATTCATGAATATTCACAAATACTTAAACCCCAACCTGATGATGGAACCTGATATGTAAAATACCTTACAAATTTTTTTCATTAAATGCCCTGATTAACTTGTATGTCCTAATCAAGAATGATAATGGTTTCATGTTTAAGGCTGATGACTGAAAGTAAGCAGAAAGGGGCACAAGGTGAAACAATTTGAGACAGAAACTGTCTTTGCCATCTGGATTCATGACATCTTTTGCTTACTGAGATTTAATGTGGCACAGACAAACAAAACACAACATCAAAACCTACAAACAAAAAAAAAGTAAAATCCTTTCTAATATTGCTTCATTTTTAAACAGCTGTTTCACAGGTGGAGAAATATTGCACATGGCAGTTTTCATGCTGGGTGCCAGGCTTGCCACAGGTAGCTCAGTGAGGATCTTGTGTCCCCACGGAGAATCTGATTGAAGGGAAAGCAGGTGGCTGAAGTGCAAAAAAAGGAAACAAGTCTAACTCCTGCTGGGAACTCCTGCTGCAGGGTGGGGAGACTCGGCGATGATGCTTACGTGCCTGAAACCTCGCCAGCGTTGGTCGTCTGGTTGCTCCTGCACTTGACGAATCAGCTCTCAGAATCCCTCCTGTGCATACCTTTTCTCAACGCTTTGGGTGAGCACTACCTCACTCTATTTTTAACAGCCACATTTTCCATGATTAGATTTTAATGCTATTTATTTATTTAAACCGAACCAAACAATTCCGCATAAGCTGAACATTCCAGTGGGCATCACGCTCAGCCACGCAGAGGAGTCTAAATCTAGTTTAAATTACATTCCTTGAATGGTAGAAAAAGCTGGGTCATGTGCTGAAGCTTGGTGAGGAATAACAGAGTCATTCTTTCATAGATTGCAAAAACTTTATTAAGGAAAGATAAACAGGTTAAAAGTCTCTCAATGACTGCACTTTCTATACATAGCAATTACCCCTTGCTTTTCCCCTCCGTACTCTTCCTTGAAGGTGTAGTGCTTACAGTCTCGTCATCTGCCATAAGGGAGCCAGGTCTTCTATATGTTCACTGAAGTTGAAGGCAATGAAAGGCTTGGGATAATTAGACTCAATGTCTCACTCAGTTATGTCCTTGCAGACATCTGGGAGTGTGACTCTTTTAGCTTCCTCCCTCCTGCACAGGTAGCAAAGGCAGTTATGAAAATTAGGCATCTCTCAAAACCACCTTTTCCCAGATAAAGAGAGCACCTCTCCAGATCTGTGGCATTGCTGTTTCTGAGGCTTTGTGCTAGGCTTCCAAGGCTTCCTGGTGGGAAGGGAGAGTGTGCTTACCATTTGCATCATATTAATAAAATAAATCGCCTGTGTTAAAATTAGCAGTGGGCAAACTGTTTCAGTTAAAACAAGAAATGTCCTGGATTGGTGCCAATCCTCAAACTAAATTCAAGCCAATTTTATTTTTAAGTTTTAAAAGTAATAAAAAGTAATAAGCATGCAATGTGTATATAGACATACACACAGAGAATAGCTCAGGGATTAGAAAAAGATGTATTTCGCATCTGGAGCCCCAGTTTTGCACATGCATATGCATGCAAGTAACTTTACTCATGTGAATTATCCCCTGGTGCCATGCACTATTTCCTGTCTAATCAGGCAGCAACATATACAAAAGGCTTTAATGCATAAGGGCGCTCTAACCTGCAGAACATCACCACTTGATGCATCAAGTGAAGAAAGCCAACACTTGTTAATCGGACAAAGCTGGCACCAATTAAACCATGTCCAGCACATCGACTCCACTTGCTGGAAGCAGAGTCATCCCCAAGTGTTGTGTGAGGGAGTGCAGCCAGCCCTGCCTACAGCAGGATGTGGCTTCCAAATGTCACGCGTTGCATATAATCTATTGCATAAACTGAAGAGGGGGATGAAGGGTGGAAGGGTTGAGGCTCCACTGGGCTGTGGCCACAGAGAGGAGTATCAATTGGGTGTATATGAGGATCACAGGGGTTATTTTGAGGAGTAGGGGGAAGGGAGTGTTGTCCATGTATATTGTTTCACACATCGTAAACTTCATTTCTCAGGGATTTTATTTTAGCAGCCCAGAAACAGATCATTCCCATGTGAGGATTCACAGCACCAAACTGTGAACATAAGGGTTGGGGTTTTTGTTTGGATTGTTTTTGTCTTCAACTGCTTTGGGGTGAGTGGGTGTGTCTGTGCCTCTGCAATTGTGTGCATGTGCAATAGTCATGTGTGAGGGTCTGAAAATGCCTATCCTAAGTTTAGACTGTCTGCTTAAACTTCAATGAAAATAATTTCACTGCTTATGCAGCTCTGAGCTGGCCTATGGAAAGTGACACATGGTGCCACGCACCACAGTCAGACGTCTTCTCACTCCTGTATGATTTCTCTTCCTAGGAACAGGTCAGCAAGGACATTGCCCAGGGCGTACCCTGACCTCTCAGGAAAACATGCATAGCTCCTTCTCTACAGCTTCAGAAACCCTTTCACTATAATTGCTATCTTGTATTTCCATTGAACTTTTGGCTCTACACAGCTCTTGCTTGGATGTATCTTCTAGAGCAGAAATGAACTTTATAGCCATCTTCTTTCAAATTCATTATGAGCATCCTTCACACATTCCTGTTCTTCTAAGAATAATAGGGTAACACTTTGGCTCTGTAGCTAAGTATGAATGAACAATGGAGCCTGCTGGAAGGGGTACCTAAAGATATAGTTCTAACTGTTGGATTTGAATGGTAAATGTCTTGAAAGTGCTGACACGTACTTAAAGTGTTTTCCTGGCTGTAAGGGAGGGCTGGATGAAATACTTGAGGCTCCTGCAAGTATTGGCAAGTCATCTTGGTACCAGCTATACAGGAGTGAGGACATTCAGAGATGAGCTCCCAGTGGTAAAAGAACAGGAACCTCTAGTTTGGCTTCAGGTCTGGATGATGCCTTGATATCCTGTGGCTTAAATCCTAATGTATCAGGTTGCCAGATTATTCTAAACATGAGAATTATCTGCCTCCGTACGCTTACCACCGTGAAACAGTCAATACTAGGAAGCAGCTCCTTCTTGAACAGCTCTCACCCTGCCTTAGTACGCACAATGTATGTTGAACCTCAGACTTTTTTGTCCAAAAAGTAACGAAACACAGTAAAACTACAGGAGACCAACTTGTAAAATGAAATTAAAATGCTGCCTGAGGACCTCCCTGAAACTAGCTGAGTTACAAACACTTCAAATGCATATTAATTGGGCCATACGGCCCAGTATTTAAGCAAAAGCATGTATTTTGTTTGGCCAGAGTGTTCAGGAGAGACTCTAGGTCAAAACCTTCATGGCCCTGATGAAATCGATGATCAGCTGATGGAAATGTTTACCTTACAATAAACTTGAAAGACTGCCCTGCACAGATATGGCACACAGGAGTTCATCATTGTGCAGGCCTGTAAAATCAGTTGCAGTACCTGTATGTGTTTTGTTACCCCCAAGTCCCTTCTAAAAGACTTAGACAGGCTTCTAAGGCATTGCCCAGAAGAAAAGGCGGTACAGGACTTATCTCTTTTGATGCAAGCACGCAGAGGAAGAAGGCTTCCAGAAGCCTGCTGGCCACTGGCTGCCATGCCACATCTCTGATGGGCTCTGCCCAAGGCAAGCCATCATGTTGCAGCCCCTGCACAACATCACTGCATCCCCCATCTCCCTGTTTTGTGGACTGTGGGACCCTCCCACAGTGGCAGTGGGACAGGGTGAGCTGCCCTTCTGTTTGGTCTTGTGCAACAAAGATCAGACAAGAGCAGTGAGAAAGACCACCTGCACCAGCCCCGGCAGCAAGTAGGTCCAAACTGAGCGATTCGGCGTTGAAGCTCTTATGCTGCTGGTGAATGAAGGCAGACTGGGCAGTAGCATGGGGGAGACTGTTGCAGGTTGAGCCCATGAGCCACCCTCACTCCTCAGCCATACTGTTCACCCCAGGGTGAGAGCATTCATGTAGGCTTGTGATACATGTGTTTTTCCTATTGGATTTGATGTCATGTACACATGGGAGATGATAGTTCCTATTTTTATGAGAATAGTTGACCCAGGAGAAGCTAAGCCTATCGGGATCTTTTTCTTTCATCTCTGCAAAAACAAGAATTATAGCTATTTAACTTAGGTTCATTAGGTGACTCATTGTATTATTCATTTAATGTATTTCACATGGACAACGTTACATCTTTTTTCAATAAGTAATTTCAAAGTGCTGTTCATGACATGCAAGACACAGTCTGTCTGTGAGCCACTGTCTTACGTCCTGATCAACTCTGTCACATTTTCTTGTTTTTAAATTCCTCATCTTAAAAATATGAGTCAACATAAATAGCTTTGAATCTGTGTTACCTTATTAACCAATGGTGGGTGACTCTACCCGTAAAATATTTACATAGGCAACAGTCTTGTGCTAGTAATGTATTTTCACATTACTTAGTAATTTAAAACATGTCAACCCCTTCCAAATAGTAGAAACAATCCAAACATGGAACTGATGTTGACCTTAAAAGGCTGCCCCTCTTTATTTTAAGTCAAGCAACGATCATTACCACAGATTATCGCTGTGCATTCTTCATACAACTCCTTATCAGCGATGCCCCCAAATATAACTCTAAATGGTAAGGAAAACAGTAGATGGGAAGGGCTAATGCTACATCAACAGTGTGTCCTTTAAGGGAGCTTGTGGAAGACCGTGTGGAAAATATAACATTTTAAAATTAATGAGGTAAATCAATGACTTATATATTTGGCTCTTTTATAAAGTTAATGAATTGTGTGTTTGACTATCTGAATCTGCATCTGATCTTTCTTTGCATCATAAGAGTGTGCATGAGTATGCAAATACATTTATTATATTGACTATATGTATACATGTGCATGAATGTTTTTATATAATGTATGTGTGTATTGGATGTAATTTGTTGGCTTCTTTTTTCTGTTTTCAAAGTCGTTTCTTATTCTGTTATTAGGGGATCAGGTGATGGAATAGGAAGAAGGGCATTTAGTGTGTGATCTGGAGTACAGCATGTACTATAACCTCCTGGTAACCTAGACTGGGAAAAAATACTGACCTCTTTTTTCCCAGGGCAATCAATAGAACTGATTTTTTTTTGGCTTCCCAAGCCACAGTACATTGTACATGATATTTTCAGTGTGTTCAGCAGCAAAGGATGGTAGACCCCATGTTGCATCATAGATGACGTGTCTCCTTTGGCAGACACTTAGCCCATTCAGCCAACTAAGTAATTAAAATGCTTTACCTTAAAAAAAAAAGAAAAAAAAAAAAAGAACAATAGCAAAAATTCAAAACAGTCTACTCTTTTAATGTTTCTCCCTGTATCTCAGAGCACTTTTCCAGGGTGAGCAGTGTAACTTGGAAAGTTGTCCATTAAAGGTAGTATCTTAATCACACTGTTCCCTGTACGCTGGGGCAGATCAGAGAAACAATAAAACCTGTGTCAAGTACAGGACAAAAAACCTGATAGCACCATGCTCCTCAGGAGACAAGGGACAGGCAGGTATTGAGGATTTGGGTGGCAGTTTTCATGCTCTTACTGACTAATTGTTCTGTTACTGTACTATATATAACAAATTGCTGTTTGTTATATGTTTCAATGTTGAGAAAAAAAAGCCCTTTCTATTTTTTTTGTTCACCTTTATCTCTGTATTTCACCTGTAGCAGTATGGGAATTAACTACAGTATTTTCTAGAGGCCATGCAATATTCAAGAGTATGAATATCAATATGTAAAGCTGTAGGGGCTGTGAAAATCTTCAGCTTGGATTTTGCCTTTTTTTTTTCTTTTTGATATTGTACCATTATTAGTCAGACTTCTAGTGTTTTTTTCATCTTGATCAAATAGTCTATTGAAGAATTGAAGTGTATGAAGAGATTCATATTGAATTCAAAGATTTTTTAAATAAGTGGAGTCATTGTAAGGTAAAGTTCACGCAGTCTGTCCTGTGATAAAGCAAGTCCACTCAGACTGAACCTGAAGAGAAGGGTAGGATGCCTCACGGAAATAGTGAGAGGGAGGAAGGGGATAGTAAGTTATCTGCAGTGATTTGTTAAAAGTACCATTAGTTGACCCAAGGGCAGAGAGCAGCACAGTCCTCTCAGATGGAGGGGTGTAAGTCTCTGGGATGAGACCAGAGACACTCACCTCTAGGCCATCCCGGCGCCAGAGGGATGGAGATGACTAACATGGGGTCTGTGAGGTGAAGGGGGGAAAGAGACAGAAGAGACACCTACTGACTTCATTAAACTGCCCCTAAACTACCTTTCTGCTGATTGAATGGCAAAGGTACTGAGCAACCCTGGCCAGATCAATGAAGGCTTGCAGTTGGGGAGTCCAGATAGTGGAAGCAGGAAAGCTTCCAAGAACTTCTAGGACAATCTACATTAGCTGATGCTGAGTGATTTATAGCTGAATCTTAGAAGACCTGTGATGGCAGATACCACTGGAGCAGGGACACACGTGACAGTGCGCAGTTCTTGTGAGTGTTAAGGGTGATATTTGTTGAGAGGGAGCTCTGAACGATCATGAGCTCTCCTACAGAAATTCTATCTGAAATCGTCATGGTTGAGGCAGGAAGAAGGCAGAATAATTACCTTAACCAATTTATCTTCTGTTCTTCCTCGTCAACCATCCTACTTCTAATGCAGGCAAAATTCCTACAGTCAGTGATGTGCTGTGGCAGAAGAAATAGTTTTCCTTCTTTTGTAGACCTTTCATTTTCAAAGACAAAATGTGGAAAAGGTCTGATTCTTCAGTAAGAATGTAAGCCTAATATTTTACAGAAACAATCTTTCCTTTTAGTCAACAGTGGGCATGCTTTAAAGCAGGCAAGAAAATAATTAAAAACATTGTAAAAAAAATCTGAAACAGAAAGGGCTAATCCTTCCCTGAAAATGAAATGGATTTTTTATCTTAGTGCATCAGTTCTATATTTCTATTTTTCATTTTAATTTCAAGTCTATCAGAGATAGCATTTTTCACAATGCTAGTAAGTGTTCTGATCTTAGGTCAGAGTTTGGATGATGAGACTAGTAAAGTGTTTAAAGTTAAGTATGAAAGGACTTTGTTGAATGAGGTCCTTGGAATGGAACATAAGTGGCCATTCTGATTTTTTGAAAGTAATATGTTTAGTTACAAAATTCGTGATCTAGAAAATCTCACACTGAAATAAAATCCCTGGCAGAGACAGGTATTGTAAAGATAGCGTTCAGCAGGGGCAGCAGTTAGAGAACAGCACAATAGTTTTAGATCCAGAATAAAGTAGAAATGTGTATTCAGATGGATTTTTTTAAAGACTGGAGAACATTTTTCAAATATGTATCAGCCTGACAATCCTATTCTTCTAAAGCAAAGTCCAGTTTTCTGTACTGTGATCATCATTCTGAGCCTATTCCATCTGGTTGGTTTTGACTTGTCTTGGATTTGCAGGATATGAGACAACTTTCAACTTGATACAAATGCAGTAGCATTGAATTGCTGGTACAATATTTTATTTCAACATCGAGAATCATCACACACGAAGAAGCCTAGTAAGTCCCCTTCACAATTTATATCATGGCTCTCCAGTACTAAATTAAGAAGGCCAAAGGCTACCTCTGATTGAACATGGGAAGAGTAAGACGTGGTGTGGTGTAACTTGGAGATTCCCATCTGTGGGGAGTCAGAGTGGCACAAGGAGGGGAGGTTAGGACATAGGGCAAGGAGTTTGGAGCCTTCTGCAACTTCTGTTGATCATGTGTGATAAATGACTGCAAATTATTATCCCTTGCCTTTTCCTCTTCTTGCAGGTAGGAATTAAGGCCTCCCAATATACACTGAGTGAAACCTGACCAGATAAAGCAGATGCCATTCTTTCCCAAAACATGTGGAGAGGACTATCAGGAGGTTTTCGTTACTGAGTGAGTGGTAAATGAATGGGTGCTCCCTAAGCCAGTCTCAACCCTCTTCTGTTTCCCCTGCCTGATTCCTTCAGTTGAAGATCTGAATCTCCTCATACAATCTCCCAGATTAGTTCCAAATTGCCTAAAGAGGATATGGCAGAGGGATAAAACATGGGGTTAAACAACTTGCCCTAGTCCTTTCTACTACTCCTAGAAACATCTATGATATCTTTGTTAAACTTTTTGGTGCTCTGGTAGTGTACAAGGTAAGGCTCAACCAGTCATACTACCTTTTGTTGTCAGTTCTTGAACTGTGACGGAGTCCCTTGGAAGAAGAACTTTCTGGAGAAGAAGAGTGGTAGCATCAATGATTAAAAACAAAACCTATGTTAAAAGAGGTAGATGACTAAGGCTGTCAAGTGAAATACCAATGCCAGGAAATAAGGTTGAATTAATTATCTTACATATACATTATAATTTAATTTTTGATTATGTGATCACATATCATCTTTTTAAGAGGATCCTCTTGCATCTGATGGGCTGCAGTCACGTAACATACTCAACAATGCTCAGCTGCATTCTTGTTGTTCAATGTGTGGCTGAATGCCTTATTTACTGCATTACCTTCTAAAATTAGAATTACTAATTTCCTCACAAGCTTTGCTGTGGTGTTTGTGGTGGTATTAGAGAGCTTCAGAAACTAATTAATGCGTATCTTTGTCAAACTGCTGTGAAATAAACTGGACTTATTTCCATTTAGAGATGGGGAACCAGAGCATGGACGGATTAAGATAGAATAATCTCTGATTTTATGTGCTTGACTAAAGGTACCTAAGACCTGATTTTTAAGTGTTTTGTGTTATCTGACATGATGTATATTTAAGCACAGCTCCCCTTAACCTTGTTTACAGCTGAAAGAGCTCAGCAGTTTTCCAAATCACACAATATTCTTCATCGAAAGATAAAGACAGCTACTAACTATCTCTCAAATGGTGAGTGATTCGGTCAACTTTTAAAATTCACACAGTAGAAACAGATGAGGAGAGCCTAGTTCCTCAGGCCAATGTCCATCTTGAAGAAGAAGCTACTTCTGCAGTCCCTTGTGTCATTCACTACCCATTTTCAACCTCTGACATTGGTAGGGATCCTGCAACAGAAGTTTTCTTTATTGGACAGTACTGATTCAGCTCAAGAGGTCACAATTACCATCTTGTCGGGGGAAACTAGAGATAACGTATGATTAGGGTGTGTAGCATAATGCATATACATCAAGTTCTGAGTACCTGAAAACTGAGTTTTGTGGTGGGTATTGCTGGATAATGGTATACCATCTCTATATATTACAACAAGAGTTGCAAGTGCCAGCTTCACAAAGATGACTGATTTCCTATGACTGGTTCCAAAACCCATTTGAAATTTACTGAAGCAAACAGTCTTGAATGCATCTTTCTCTTATCATTGTACGTCAATGCAAAGTTTCCTCTGCTATAGCATTTGAGGTCTTCACAGCAGAACTGCACACTGCTGATGTTATGACTTCCACATACAAGGCTAGTCTATGTATAGTTTTATTAATCACTCTAATGGCATCTTGTGTTTAATGGCACACAGATTTCCCACCTACAAATGTTGTTCAAGAAGATTTCTCTTCTGCTTGTCCAGTATTTCCAGCATATGACAATTCTAATCTTGAGGAAAGACCCCAGGACTACTGTTTATTTACTTATTTACTTAGTGGAATATTTACTTAGTGGAAAACAAATTAACACAGGACCTTTCATCAATATCTGCCCCTTGCTCTGGAATCAAGTCTGTTTATCTAAAATGTTTTTATACAAATCACCTATTTCTATACGCTTAAAAAACTGAATTACACAGGTATAAAATACTATGTGTTTGCAACTGTTGTTCATAGTAAATGGAAAGGTGTTTTCTTTCCTTTGAAGCTTGCAGTCATTTTACCATGTATTAGAGACAGAAAGATTGCACTTTTACATGTGAAGGCACTGCATAAAAAGAGGGCAATCACATCTCAGCAGCCATGATGTGATGTAGGGACATCTGGGGGAATGATCTTTGGAGATAAAGGACAGAGATTAAGGCAGGCAAAGAAGCCTATGGAGTACCACAGGAAGGGCAGTACATGATAACTGAACCTGCACAATACCTGCCGACGTGAAGTTGATCAGTCATTATTTTTGAACATGGTTGATCTAGCACTGTGAATTGATATCAGATCAGTGGTTTGGACCATATGGCAAGTATCAGGAACCCTAAAACTGGATTTGCGATTTCATGGAGACATGACCTAGAATTTTACTTCATAATTGTTACCACACATGAACTAACATGTATCACTGGTTTAAGTCCTAATAGTAACTAGCATACCTACATACCTACCCATGGTGCAAGTGTCCTAGCAAGCTATTGACCCTACAGCCACATCTCAGCAGTCATGTTATGACCCCCTCAGAAGAAACCATGTCCCAAACTATTTTGCAGTTCTTCATCATCTAAGAAAAGAAAAGCTTTAAAAAAGCTTACATTGAAGTCTTAGAGCATGTTACAGGGATCATTATGTTTGGAATGTTTTGCACATGTTTTGCAAATTCCAGAACCTGATCTGCACCTGGCCTGTCAGCTGCTTCTCTCTAGGAGCAAGGTGGAATACTGCTGTGGACTGCAGGTATGACCTAGGATGAAAGATATTCCCTTGGGCTACCCTGTCTCAGTCCATGTAAAAGTTTTTTAGTGGTTACCAATGCTTTACATTCTGCTTGAGGGCAAAAAGTTGCAGAGTTCCTGTTCAGGGACAGAGATGCTCCCAGGTGGATCCAGTCTCAGTTCAAAACCTGCTGCATTTTCTCAGAATCAAGGAATGGTCAAGGAGACCTCTGGAGGTCATCTGATCAAACCCACCTGCTCAAGCAGGGCCACCTAGAGCCATTGTCCCAAGGCCATGTCCAGATGGCTTTTGAATAATTTCCAAGAATGGAGACTCTACAACCTCTCTGGGCAACCTGTGCCAGTGCTCAGTGACCCTCACAGCGAAAAAGTATTTCCTGATGTTCAAAGGCAACCGCCTGTGTTTCAGTTGGTGCTCATTGCGTCTAGTCCTGTCACTGAGCACCACTGAAAAAAGCCTGGCTCCATCCTCTTTGCACCCTCCCTTCAAGTATTTATATATATTGATAAGATCCCCCTGACCCTTCTCTTCTCCAGGCTGACAAGTTCCAGCTCCTTCAGCCTTTTCTCATAGGAGAGGTGCTCCAGACCCTTAATGATATTAGTGTNCTTGGGCTACCCTGTCTCAGTCCATGTAAAAGTTTTTTAGTGGTTACCAATGCTTTACATTCTGCTTGAGGGCAAAAAGTTGCAGAGTTCCTGTTCAGGGACAGAGATGCTCCCAGGTGGATCCAGTCTCAGTTCAAAACCTGCTGCATTTTCTCAGAATCAAGGAATGGTCAAGGAGACCTCTGGAGGTCATCTGATCAAACCCACCTGCTCAAGCAGGGCCACCTAGAGCCATTGTCCCAAGGCCATGTCCAGATGGCTTTTGAATAATTTCCAAGAATGGAGACTCTACAACCTCTCTGGGCAACCTGTGCCAGTGCTCAGTGACCCTCACAGCGAAAAAGTATTTCCTGATGTTCAAAGGCAACCGCCTGTGTTTCAGTTGGTGCTCATTGCGTCTAGTCCTGTCACTGAGCACCACTGAAAAAAGCCTGGCTCCATCCTCTTTGCACCCTCCCTTCAAGTATTTATATATATTGATAAGATCCCCCTGACCCTTCTCTTCTCCAGGCTGACAAGTTCCAGCTCCTTCAGCCTTTTCTCATAGGAGAGGTGCTCCAGACCCTTAATGATATTAGTGTCCCTTTGCTGGACTTCCTCCAGTATGTCTATATCTCTCTTGTACTGGGAAGCGCAGGACTGGACCCAGTACTCAAGCTGTGACCTTACCAGTCCTGAGCAGAGGGGAAAGTTCACCTCCCTCGACCTGCTTACAGCATTTCTCCTGATGCAGCCCAGGGTACTGTTAGTCTTCTTTGCAGCAAGGGCACATTTCTGGCTCATGTTCAACCTGGTGTCCACCAGGATCCTCAGGTCCTTTTCTGCAAACATGCTTTCCAGCCAGAGAGCTCCCAGTGTGTACTGATGCATGGGGTTGTTCCTCCTCAGGTGCAGGGCTTTGCTCTTCTCCTTGTTGAACTTCATGAGGTTCCTGTCAACCCATTTCTCCAGCCTGCTGAGGTCCCTCTGGATGACAGCATGACCCTCTGGTGTATCAACCATCCCCCCAGTATTGTGTCATCTGCAAACTTGCTGGGGGTACACTCTGCCACATCATCCAGATCAGTAATGAAGATATTAAATAGGATCAGACCCAGTGTTGACCCCTGGGTTACCCNGGGGGTACACTCTGCCACATCATCCAGATCAGTAATGAAGATATTAAATAGGATCAGCCCCAGTGTTGACCCCTGGGTTTCCCTGCTAGTTACTGGCCTCCAACTAGACTTCCTGCCACTGATCACCACCCTCTGGGCCCGGCAGTTTAGCCAGTTTTCAATCCATCTCACTGTTTGCTCATCTAGCCCATTCTTCATCAGGTCCTCTATAAGCATCCTATGGGAGACAGTGCCAAAAGCTCTACTAATGTCAAGGTAGACACTGCTCTCCCCCTGTCTACCAAGCCAGTCATTTCATCACAGAAGGTTATCAGGTTGGTCAAGCATGACTTTCCCTTTGTGAATCCAAGCTGACTATTCCTGANTTTCTGCAAACATGCTTTCCAGCCAGAGAGCTCCCAGTGTGTACTGATGCATGGGGTTGTTCCTCCTCAGGTGCAGGGCTTTGCTCTTCTCCTTGTTGAACTTCATGAGGTTCCTGTCAACCCATTTCTCCAGCCTGCTGAGGTCCCTCTGGATGACAGCATGACCCTCTGGTGTATCAACCATCCCCCCAGTATTGTGTCATCTGCAAACTTGCTGGGGGTACACTCTGCCACATCATCCAGATCAGTAATGAAGATATTAAATAGGATCAGACCCAGTGTTGACCCCTGGGTTACCCTGCTAGTTACTGGCCTCCAACTAGACTTCCTGCCACTGATCACCACCCTCTGGGCCCGGCAGTTTAGCCAGTTTTCAATCCATCTCACTGTTTGCTCATCTAGCCCATTCTTCATCAGGTCCTCTATAAGCATCCTATGGGAGACAGTGCCAAAAGCTCTACTAATGTCAAGGTAGACACTGCTCTCCCCCTGTCTACCAAGCCAGTCATTTCATCACAGAAGGTTATCAGGTTGGTCAAGCATGACTTTCCCTTTGTGAATCCAAGCTGACTATTCCTGATCAACTTCTTGTCCTTCATGTGCCTGGCAGTGGTTTCCAGGATTAGCTGCTCCATCACCTTCCCAGGGATCAAGGTGAGGCTGACTGACCTGTAGTTCCCTGGGTCGTCCCTCTTGAACACAGGAGCAACATTTCTTTTCCTCCTGTCTTTGGATGCTTCTCCCAATCCCCATGATTGATCAAAGATTATTGAGAGTGGATCAAAGATTGTTGAGAGATTTCAACAGACTTTAGCAGATTGTAGCCCCTAGATGAGTGAAACTTAATTAGAATCATAGAATCATAGCACGGTTTAGGTTGGAAGGGACCTTAAAGATCATCTAGTTCCAACCCCCCTGCCATGGGCAGGGATATCTTCCATTATACCAGGTTGCTCAAAGCCTCATCCAACCTGGCCTTGAACACTTCCAGGGATGGGGCATCCACAGCTTCCCTGGGCAACCTGGTCCAGTGTCTTACCACCCTCACAGTAAAGATTTTTTTCCTAATATCTAATCTAAATCTACCCTTTTNTCTCAAGCCTGTCCAGGTCCCTCTGGATGGCATCGCTTCCCTCCAGCATGTTGACTGCACCACACAGCTTGATGTCATCAGCAAACTTGCTGAGGTGCACTCATCCCACTCGCCATGTTGCTGACGAAGATGTTAAACAGCACGAGTCCCAGTACCAACCCCTGAGGAACACCATTTGTCACTACTCGNCCTGTAGTTCCCTGGGTCCTCCCTCTTGAACACAGGAGCAACATTTCTTTTCCTCCTGTCTTTGGATGCTTCTCCCAATCCCCATGATTGATCAAAGATTATTGAGAGTGGATCAAAGATTGTTGAGAGATTTCAACAGACTTTAGCAGATTGTAGCCCCTAGATGAGTGAAACTTAATTAGAATCATAGAATCATAGCACGGTTTAGGTTGGAAGGGACCTTAAAGATCATCTAGTTCCAACCCCCCTGCCATGGGCAGGGATATCT
>VYXH01011841.1:143762-270754 GCA_013397275.1 Burhinus bistriatus | reverse complement strand
AGGGATGGGGCATCCACAGCTTCCCTGGGCAACCTGGTCCAGTGTCTTACCACCCTCACAGTAAAGATTTTTTTCCTAATATCTAATCTAAATCTACCCTTTTTCAGTTTAAAACTGTTACCCCTTGTCCTATCACTACACGCTCTAATAAAGAGTCCTTCTCCACCTTTTCTGTAGGCCCCCTTTAAGTACTGGAAGGCTCCTAGAATGTCTCCCTAGAGCCTTCTCTTCTCCAACTCTTTCAGCCTGTCTTCACAGGAGAGGTGCCCCATCCCTCTGATCATTTTTGTGGCCGTCCTCTAGACTCGCTCCAACAGGTCCATGTCCTTCTTATGTTGGGGGCCCCAGAGCTGGATACAGTACTCCAGGTGGGGTCTCATGAGAGCAGAGTAGAGGGGCAGAATCAGCTCCCTTGACCTGCTGGCCACGCTTCTTTTGATGCAGCCCAGGATATGGTTGGCTTTCTGGGCTGCAAGCGCACATTGCCGGGTCATGTTGAACTTCTCATCCACCAACACCCCCAAGTCCTTCTCCTCAGGGCTGCTCCGAATCCATTCTCTGCCCAGCCTGCATTTGTGTTTGGGATTGCCCTGACCCACATGCAGGACTTTGCACTTGGCCTTGTTGAACTTCATGAGGTTTGCACAGGCCCACCTCTCAAGCCTGTCCAGGTCCCTCTGGATGGCATCGCTTCCCTCCAGCATGTTGACTGCACCACACAGCTTGATGTCATCAGCAAACTTGCTGAGGTGCACTCATCCCACTCGCCATGTTGCTGACGAAGATGTTAAACAGCACGAGTCCCAGTACCAACCCCTGAGGAACACCATTTGTCACTACTCGCCACTTGGGCATTGAGCCATTGACTGCAACTCTCTGAGTGCCACTACCCAGCCAATTCCTTATCCACCAAGTGGTCCATCGGTCAAATCCATCTCTCCAATTTAGAGACCAGGATGTCACACGGGACAGCATCAAATACCTTGCACGAGTCCAGGTACATGATGTCTGTTGCTCTTCCCTTATCCACCAACGCTGTAACACTGTAGTTGTAGTTGTCCAATTCAATCTCAGTAGCCCTTTATCCCAGTGAAGAAAAAGCTGAAGATTTATACTGAAATAATACTACAGTTCAAAAAATAAAGCAGATGAAAACATGTTTTTTAAAAACAGAAGAATCTTAACACAAGTGCAGAATTGACGTGACTTTGGACTTTAAATTCCATTGATTTTGATGTATTTGACATGCCATCTTGTGTAATTCTGGTGACTACAGTACTGATAATAAGAATAAAACCTGGCATTTGTTGTTTAAGCTTGAACCAATTTTGTATTTGCTTTCAAGCTTGAACAACTCTTGGTGTTCTTATTAAAATAAATTGATTGTGAAAGGAGTGTTGGAGCAGATTGTTTTCCAGGCCCTGCTGATTCTGTATTTATTATCAATATTTGTTGAATATAAAGTAACTCCTGCTGAGCTGTAACCAGAAAGTTACTTAACTGTCCAAATATTCACAGCTGCTAGGGAAAAAGTTCTAGTTTATTCTAGTCTCTTCAATTAGCCATTCTATTATAAACCTACATTTGTAATAAGATTATTGATCATCTTTTGTTAATATGAGGGGTAGTTGATATTTGAAAGTTTGAGTTTGGTTTTATCTCATGATTCTTTGGGTTATCTGAGTCTTTTTTGCACTGTAAATCTGAGTTCTCTCATGAGATTTCTGTCATTTCAGTTGTTTATTATGACAACTGAAACGAGCCTTTCCCTCAGGATTTTTGGACAGTGGTGTTCTGACTTCATAGTGAAAATAAAATAAAAAAAAAATCTTAGCTATTTTGTTAGAAGTCTACATGAAGATCCAGTTTATGCATGTATGACTCTACAAAGAAGCTATGGCAGCGAACACACACCCTCTACCAACATCACACATGCTGAATGATTGTATCCAATCTCAATCATCACTCCCCCTCCCTCCATGGCTAACTGTTAGGATGTCCTAATGAAGGATTTTTGAATTTTCTAGAAACTTTGCTCTAGCCACTGCTCCCTAATCTCTTCAGTAGGCAAGGTGGTGCTAGAAAGGGATGTGTCCTTTATGAGAGAAAGAACAGAGGTCAAAACATACAGTTTAGAGACAGGAGAGCATTATCTTACTTATAAAAAACTACCCCAGCCTTGAAAAATTATTTAATGTTCTGTGCAACACGTACAATGTAGGTAAATATACAAATTAATATATGGAGAGGTTTCTAACAGAGAAGTATGTTTTGTGTTAAATTCTTAGTGATCTTCACTGGTAGTCAAGTGTGAATTTGCTCTTCTGCTTTCAAAATAGTCTCCCCTACATCACCTAAGAGAGTGAATGCATAGTTATTTTTGTAAAGACAAAAACAAAAACCAAAACCAAAAAAACCAAACGTCGAATTCTGTTTACAGGTTTTTATTTGGCTTATTCAGAGTATTTTGCCAATTCTCAGCTATTCAGGAAGGTAGTTACAGAAATTTTAGCCGCTGTTATGAAGAATCATACCAAAAACTTGTTCTTTACAGTTACTTTGGATCTATGTTTAAAATGTTAGCATCCAGTCAGCAAAGATAAACTATGCATGTGATTTCGTTGACTCGTCTCACAAAAGAAACAGTGAAGAGTCATAAAAAGGTCGTAAAACCATCAGGTCATAAAAACGTCAAAATTACAAATATATTATCAGAGATGTTTCATAACTACTTAAAGAGTAGCTAGATGGTATGCACTACTAATAGATTTTCTTTGCTATGAATAGATCCATCAATTTTACTGATGAACCTCAAAGGAGTGTTACGAGCTTCATGACAGACACTGAGAGTGAGTAGTACTTTACTTCAAAAATAAGTAGCTAAGTGAAATTGCACAGACTGAACAGTTTATTCAGTGGGAGTCAGAGTACCAAAATCTGGCCATTCATGAATTAGGGTCAGATCAAGCCTCCCGTTGACCTCAGTGGGAGTTTTGCCATTTGCTTCAATGGAAGCAAGATCAGGCTATCAATGCTTTAAAGTGGTTCAATAGAAAGTGTTATTGAAATGCAAATGTACGTGTTCTCTTAACCTGAACTTCCTATCGCCCCATTCAGTGCTGTTTGTAGAAAGTGTTATTATAGGCTGTTACTCTGGGACCTATGTTAAACAAAGATTTTTGAATGCTCATCGGAGAAATATCCTGTAGTACAGGGAAATACAACTACAAATTTTGTAATAACAATTCCAAACAATTCTAGTGAGCCTGGTTTGAAGAGCAACCAAGCCTTGCTGTACCACCAAGGCTGAATAAAGATGAAGTTGTCTATGCTGTTGAGTACAGCACATTTACTTAACACTTAGTGTGAGGTGACCAGGTCGATGTCATAAAAAAAAAATAAAAAATCTTTCACGTATTCAGTTGCCTGGAGACACTACCTGCAATGGTTTCAAGTAACACTTGAAATTACTACAACTGAAAAAGACTTTTACAGGGAAAACAAGTTGAGTTCATGTATTTGACGACGTAACTTGCTGCTAGCTCAGTTTCATTCTTTGTGGATCAAATGTCATCAACATAAATGAGTGGATAAACCAGTAAAGATTCCACTTTATTAAGATTAAACCATGCCTCTCTCTTCCTGCTGCCTAACACAAGTCCCCTTCCTATTGCAAATGCCTGGCTTTGTCTTCCTCCTTCCCAGCAACAGTAATTACTAATACCAAACCAGTTGTACTGGGGAGTAGACACATCCTGTTTAGCTTGCTTGAGATCTTGAAAAGCAGTCTGGAGCTCTCAGCTGCAGCCAGCAGGCCAGCATGCATATTTCTTCTAGGCTCAGTCAGAAGTGTACGCTCATACACACAGTTGGTTGCTTGCCCAGCCAGGATACATACCTTCTGACTGGTGGCTTCGAGGCAATCTATTGCCTCTCAGCCTCCAAGGGGGAAAGGTGTCAGCATCCCTCTCATTGGGAAAAGACCAAAGGAATTATTGTGTGAGATATGTGTTATACAGGCCCAAGTGAGCTATTTCCCACTGCTCTTTGAATACAGCAGCCAAATCAAAAGAAGAAGGAAGCATTAAAAGCTAAAATAAAACTTTAAAATGTAATTGCAGCCACTTCATGGTGTAGTGATGGCAGACGAGCTAAATGGATTAGCCTAAACTCTATTTTTTCTGCTGACTCGATATCAAGTCAATGGCATCACTTGGACATGAGAGTAAGGGACACTGCTGATCAAGTTAGTCTGTTACTATTGCATATGGCAATCATTACAAATTTAGCCTTAGTGGTGGTATGTACTAAATTAATTAAGAAGACAAATGACTTGTCATTGTGATTAAAGCACTAATAGTAAGATCTCTTATTTCCCTATCAGTAATATTCTAATTGCCAAAGACACATGGCAGGTCACAGTGCCACCTACTCATTTTGCAGAGACCATAGGTTGCATCCTTACTGTAATACAAAAGGCATATAAAAGACAAATGTAAAAGATTACTCTCCCGTAACTATCTGCATAGTTTAGTTTTTAACCTGCTTTCTGACATGTTTTTGGCCCTTGCCCCTCAAATGTGTTCTAGACATAATTTGGGAAGAAGTGTGGCCAGTCACCTGCTATTGACTGCTGTCAGTAAGCTGCATGGCTGAGGCTACCTTGTCCTAGGATGGCAGGGACAGAAAGCATGCAAATCATGAGCTCACATTTACTCTTGAGGACAGAGAATGATCCCTAAATAGTTTTATTTACTAAACTAGATTTAGAATATGAGTTCCCACTGTCATGAGATGTATAATTCCCATTAGAAGAACTCTTGGTCTTGCAACACCAATAGCAGTCCATAAAGAAGGAGGAGACATATTGCTGGGAAGAGCTTCCCCAGGGTTATTTAAAAGAACATGTTCATGCTACTTATACTCTGTTATTGTACTTTTGGCCACAAGTCAGTTGGATTTTGTGCAGCTGAAGAGGATTGTAAGTGCATGAAAGCGGTGGAATTACTCTAGAGGAGGCAAAAGATCCTGAATGGCCATGGGTCAGAGTGAAGTTTGGAAGAGAGGTGACATTTCATGTACTTCAATTCAGTACATATTATTAAACTGGAAGATTTGTCAGAGGACCTTTGGGTGGCATTGAGCTATGAGGGAGAGGTTAGAGTTAGGTCTGCTTTGCAAAATAGCAAGATGAGCATCATGGGAACAGAAGTGTCATTTTCTCCCAAGTTCTTACTTTTCCAGGTGATCCATATGTACCTGTATGCTTGCACCTATGAGTTATAGAGTAACGTCTTTCGCCACCACTTGTTTTAGACACTAATTGCAGTAATTTTCCTAGTAGCACAACTCTTCCTAGGATCCAGCATGGGTCCATGAGTCCGAGAGGAGTGCTACTTCCACTCTTATTAAAAGACTGCTTGCAAGCCCTGCAAGCACCTGTGCTTGTCTTGGAGAACTCCCCAATGAGTAAGTTTGCTAAGCAGGTTTAACCCTGCTTAGTTTATGAGATCCAGCATGACCACAGTTGAGGTGATGTAGCACCTAGCCAAGAGGACAAAGCAACTGCATCTTGCATATGTGAAGGTGTTCATTCTGTTAAAAAAAAAAAAAAAAAAAAAAAAATAAAACAAATTGGGGGCGGGGGGGGGGGTGGGGGTTTTTTTCAGTTTTTTTTCCCCTGTTTATAATGAACTACACTTTGTTCACCATTTTGAGGGGATTTATTTTTAACTTAGGTTGAAACTCTTTTGTACCGAAGTCTGTGTCGTATGAATTCCAGCCTTTGTTAGGGATGGATTAAGTTGTGGAGACTCTGACCTTGTGATACCACCATGTTTCTGCTAAACAAAGTCCAGTGTGCCAAACAAAGATGTAGCAAGTAGTTATGAAATGGCATGGCTATTACACATGCTTTTGATTCTCATTGTCTGGTGTTTATTTTGGGATAATTCTGTTTTGAGAGTGGAAAAACCAGACTGTAAATAAAAAGGAGGCCTACGATAAATACATTATGCTACACAGTTCTCAAAAGGCTAATGGAGGGCTCCTCAGTGTGTGCCTAGGAGACAAGAAAATTATTTTCAACAATGAGAGAAGAAGGTAAGAATATTCTGGGACTCCATGACAAGTCAGAAAAAGAATGAGATTCACCCACTTGCGCAAAGCTCGAGTAATTTACTATTGCAACTCACAGTCTATGTTGTTTCCCTCCTACATAAGGTTTCTAGGTCACTGCCTCTGGTGTTGTTCCAAACCACGCAGCTCCACTCCCAGCTCACCTCCCTTCTCCTGGACAGTGGGAGAATCTGTATTGCAACTTCCAGGAGATGTTGAGTTAGCCGGTACTGCATTTCTGCTCCTGACTTCTCTCCTATATTGCCCCACCTGTGAAACCGGATGATAGGAAAGGGAAGAAGAGGGAAGGGAACTGTGCTGGCTTGCTGTCTAAATGTAAATTTTACCTTTGACAGATCAGACTGAAGGTCAAATGAATCCAAAGACCTAAAAGAGCATAATAATAATCCAAAATCACATTCCAAGGGATACTAATGCCATTTTAAGATGAAACTTTTGTTAGGGATGTGGATTCAGCCCTAAGTTCCAGAAAACATCATCTAAGCTATCTACTTGTATTTTTATAGCTCTATAAATCTTTAAAGCCAGAGTCTGCCCTTCTACACATGTATGACCCCATTTATTCTACAGGGAGTTGCACTCACATATCAAAGGGTAAAATCTGGTCTTATTTTCTAGATAGCAGTAGGAAAAAGGGGAGGTCTTTCACTTTTAAAAACATTTACTGTATCCTAGCAATGTGCAGCGATGCTATGCAAGCCTGACAACAGACAAATGGCTTTGAAACATATTAAACCTTACAGAAATACTGTAGGAAGACAATGTGATAATCTTTGGGAGTCTGTAGGTAGTGCAGGTTCCAAACATTGTGATTCTGGGCACAAAGCAACTAAGGTAATACAGAAGGGAATTTCTTAAACACTTGTGTTGAGGTTAATGCAGAGCTCAATAAAATCTGACTGTCCAGAGATGAAAACAAACAGGGGAATTATGAGAAGTAAACATTTTGTTCCCAAGGTTTTCTAACTCAAAAAAAAAATTAAATCTACCTTTTTGTGTGCGTGTGTGTGTGTAGGCTGTGTTTCTAAAATTCTAGCTTCGGGTTGTTGTTTCACAGTTTAGAGCTTCAGTGACTCTAAAGTTCTTAAAAACAACTACTAAATTTTCTGCTTAAGCAAATAAAGTATGAATCAGCCGCTTTAATTCTCCAGGATAAAAAAATTAAAACAATGGGAAGAAATTTATTGAATGACCAGCTTTATGAACTTGTTAGCCACAAAGTATAGCTAATTAGAAAAAGCATTCTGAATTTAAACTTTGCTGGAATGAGACATCATTGTTATTCACAAAGGCACAGTATGGCTGCGCATGCAGCCTGCCACTATCTATGATGCCAAGTTGACTCTTGAATAGGTTGTGTAATTACCAGAGGAGGACAGGTAGGTGAGAGTCTGATGATGACAGACAGTTTAGAAACTGACAGAAGGCTGCTGGTTTCCACAAGCTCAAATTTTTTCAGCCATCTATATATATGAATAGAGAATAGAGTAAAATGAAAATGGCACCGCTGGAAGCTTTTCTATGGGAACCTTGAAACAATTTTCTTTCCATCTTCTAAAATACCATAGGATGTGCTCCTAGTCTTCATGATGAGGTTCTGCCTCTTCATGAACTTACCTTCTTCCAATTTTGAATAGTACCATTTGGTCAGTATTTATCATTGCGCATAAGTGCTCTACTAAAGGCTTCAAAATAAAGTGTCTCCTAAAAGAATGTGCTAAGAGGTAGGAAAGAGAATTTGGGAAATATCAGACAGGGAAAGACTAATTTATAGTCAGACCACAGTTCCTATAAAAGCAGCATCTTGGTGTGGCTTCATATTTCATTGACTTGCATATTTATGACTCAACAGCATCACGCTCTGGAGCTCAGCTGTAGAGATGAAGGGAAGGAACAGAATTTCCAGAGGGAATTATAGCACCTCTGACCGTGGTGGCAGGACACTCTGCTCAATCCTTCAAGGAGAATTGATGCAACTTTTGAAACAATTACATCTCATGTTCCTGTTGAACAGTACAGCAATTGTAAATGAACTCTGGTGGAAATGGAGGTTGAGAAAGGAACCTGAGTGGGTTTTTTTTGTATAGATCAGCAACGGATTCAGCACAACTTTTTGGCAAGGATCAGTTGCTAATATTTTAAAGGGCAGTTATACAACATTTACATACACACCCCCTCATATCCAACCATCTTAATATAACGATCAAATAATCTCAAATGCACACTTAGAAAGTAAATAGAGATACAGTATTCAAGACTTCTTCCTTCTAAAATCACTTAGGAGAGAAAAAAATATGATCTTTTATGGAAACCGTAAAGCCATTTTTCCTCTAGGTGCAGTACATGTGGATTCATGAAGAGTAGATAAAGACATGGCTCTTCATTCACAGATATTTTTACATCTACTGAATGACTGTTTTGGAGCCATTATGGTTGAGGCCTTATGTCATGACAAGTCCTTGCCTCCACCTTCTGCTGCGAATGACAGACATCTGACACCTTTTTCTACTCAAGCTGCTTCCCTTCTTACAAATTTACCAATGAATTGGGTCATTATCTGTGACCAGTGATTTTGTGGTAACTCTTTGCTTTAGAGTCCTCCAGAATTATGTCTTTAATGTACTTATGAAACTTCTTCACTGGTAAAAAATGCAAGCAAAGCCCAAAACCAACACTGGCACATCTGGGGTGTCTATAGTTTCTGCCATCACTTTCCAGTGCAGCCAATTAAATACCTAGCTGATATCATACCCAATTTAGATAGCTCTTTTATCAGATATTAAATAGCAGAAAAACATACAAAAATAGCAATGGCAAGCTCTGCTTTATACGATAACCACAGAATGCATCATACAAAATAAGACATTATTAGCGCTTGCTGCTGGTTAGAATAACATACACATTTCTGTGGTAGTGAAGTCACTGAACTGATATCAATGGAGTCCTAATGACTGAGTTCTGTGAATTTCCCTGGAAGTTCTGGTGTTGAATATAGCTATTCCTGGATGTAGCTATCATGGAGGTGAATGAGCTGCCAGTGGGGTGACGTTTTCTTCATCCAGTGACTAAGAGAATGTGCTACATCTGGCAATGCCAAGCCAGGGGCTGCAGTCTCTTTTGCCCTCATATTTCTCACTTAAATCTGTGTCTCATGGTCCATTTCTAGATTGCTACTCATCACAGCCAATCTAATTGTTATCCTTCTTATCACTGACACTGGTAAGACTGAAAGAGATCGTTCACAGATCATTTAATCAAGACAGACCCTATAATTTCTGTTTGCGCTTTGTTTTTCTTGATACAGATTATCTGCATTAGTTCCCTACTCCACCACTGTGCCCTGTCCATTTGCAGGAAACGTGGTGCCCCACAATGCCCAATGTGTCTGGACAGCAAATTATTGTCATGGTTCTGCCACTTCCTTTTCATGTAAATCTGCTGTACTTCCATCTGCCACCTGTGGAATGGGGTTAATAAAATCTGCTTTACACACTAGGCTGCTGGGTAGGGCTTAATTCCCTGGGTGTGTCTCTACTGGTGCTTTATTTCAGATGAGGGCATGCTTTTGAAGTGGACTTCATCCTCCCCAGTTACCTCCCTTTGGCTCACATCATGGAGCAGCCTCACCACATGCTAGCTGGGTCCTGCCTTGTGCTCAGCTGGAGGACATACTCCAGCTGCATATCATCTGATGCAGTCCAATCAACAGGAATGGATTAAAGCTAGTCCAAAGTAAAACCCCTAAAACATTTGGTACTGGGGACGATGGGTCCTTGGTACTAACTGTTATGCTCCGCAGGTCCATTCCTCTTGTGCCATGATATATAATGGAGACATAGACATTACTATAACTGATGGTTGCCTTTGTGATCCTTGGATGAACAGAGCAGCAAAAGTATGAGTTTTTGCGTGCGTTTCAGAGAATAAATACAGCCTTTGTGTTTTAACCCCAAATTTTGGCTTTCTTTCACTGTACTATTTTAGTGGGAGATTCCATAGTTTATATAAGAAAGTTTACCTTAGAAGATCTAATAGCAAATGGAACCTGCTTCTGCACTTATGTAAATAAAATCTATTCACGCTGAGCTTGTTCTGGTCCAGGGACATTAACCAGCAATGTTTATTTTTTTATAGCTGGCAAATTTCCCCGAAATTTTCATTTTGAATAGATGCAGAAGGTTAACACCAGTAGTTTATTTTGATACTCACTCTATACACTTCCTCAAAAAGTAAGCCACACTTTGGGGTTACAGTAAAGTTAGTTTTAAAGACTTTGTGCTCCAAAACAATATTCCCCTTACCCCACCATATGCTTGAAATGGAAATATAAACGCTAGCAAAAGAAGAACCCTCATATACGTCATTTCTTTGCAGCACTTCTGTGTTTTATAGCATACCATTTTTACTGATGCTATCTTCTGCTTGATTCTTATTCCACCTTCAAATCCTTCACTCTGATATAAATCTGATTGTCTCTGCAGTACTACTTTTGATATAGACAGATATATGAAGAATCAGGCCTAGAAAATTATTTTTTATAGCTTGCTCAAGTCTCTAGTTTTTCTTTTGTCCTATACAAACTTGTTCTTTCTGTTTACCAACACTACTGACAATGTTACAGAAACCCCTGGTTTTCTGAGTGGTGGCAAAGTATCACTCAGCTTTGTGCACGTGTTTTTATATACCAGCTATGCTCAGCTAGCCCTCATACCGATAGAAATCTCTCCATGTCTCTTAGCCAGCAGGAGATGCTGAGGAATAATACAATAAATATCTTTTCACTGAGGTAGTCAGGTTCCCTTTTTGCTCTACACAAAGATTTTCACTAACTTGTGAGTTGGATCTGAGCATTGTCACATCAAAGTGAGGATTTTAGTCCTATTTTTAGGATGGCATTTTATGTTTGGCTAGAGCAGGAACATTCTTCTTCTGCTCATGTTTTAATTAAATAACCTTTAAGACAAGTGAGCAGGAACATTCAACCCAAAGCAATGCTTTCTGTTACTCGAAGAGGGAGCAGTGATAATACATAGCATTTATTAAAGACTTTGCTCTTCTCAATCCATTTGGGGTAGAAGGCAATATATTACAATGATAGAGGTGGGATAACCAGTAAAGAGAGGAAATATTGCTCGTCCTTAAACTAACTAGCAAGATAAACTGTAATCACAGCTTTGGATGTTATGTTAAGCAGTGATCAAAGAAAATACAAGGAGGGTAAGGAAAATATATTGATACTCTTGTTGTCAGATAATAATTCACTGCTGGTTATCATACACATCTCTAAAAATTCACCTTCGTATTTATTAGCATTAGTCCTAACATAACCAAAATGACTGCTGAAAACAGGAATCTCCTTCCCACTCCACTGTTGCCTCTGCAAGTTTCCTTATATTGACTGAGTAAATATCCTCAGCACTCTCTTAGGGAATCATTAGTAAGGACTGGAAAATACAGATTGTCTCTCATGTCACTGTATTCCTTCAAGTCGTCGGAGGTTTCAGTTCTCACTGTGTGATGTGGACACCTTTTTTTCCATTAAGATGTATCAAACCACATAGTCATCGAACATAGACACTTTGTTAACGGGAACAGGCAGGTATACACACCTTGCAACACTTAATCAGCAAGCCAAAAGCAATCACTGAACCATCAACACGTATTTTAAAGAAAATACAGAATACCATGGAAGATACCAGGGTGAGAGAATGTCTACTATAACACTGACCTGTAAAAATGGGAGCATAATAAACAGTAGATGCCTAGAAAGATAATCCTGTTACCAGACAAATCCTACAATACCACAGCATACAAGCACTTTGTGAACACTTTGGATATTATACAGTGATAACAAAGTGCTGCATGGATTTATCGGAAACAACTCCATCTCATCTTTCTTTGATAGAGCGATTGGCCAAGGGGGTAAGAATGAAGCAGTAGACTTGCTAGATCTTTATTTCAAGAATACTTTCCACACAGTCCTACATGCTTTTCTCAAAAGTAAACTAGGAAAATACAAGTGTAGATGAGTTCACCATAACATACACATGGAACAGATGTCGCTTCTTGGTCTGGTTCTACTCAATATTTTTATGAGTGACTTGGAAGATGAAGCAGTGGATCTTCAAGTTACACCAGCAGACAGGAAGTGGCAGCACTTTGGAGGGCTGTATTAGAGGCTGGAGAGACAATCTGATATAAGTAGTATGAATTCAGAAAAACAGACAAGTGTAATTTGCCACAGGTATCGACTGCATGGATACAAAATGAGAGAGCGCTATCAGCTGCATGAATACAAAATGGGAAATATTTATGCGGGATGCAGGACAGGAAAGAAATCTGAAGACTATACAGCCCATAAACTGAATAAGAATGAGCTGCATTGTATGGCTGAGGAAAGACGAATCTCACTTATGTAAGATGTGGGTGGCTGTTCAGTTTTACTCTGTTGGCACTGGGGAGACTCAGGTTGAGTACTTTGTCCTGTTTTGGGCACCACACATTAAAAGTGATAGAGACAAACTGGAGACAGTCCAGAGGAGAAGAACAAGAATGATAAGTGGTATGGAAAACATGCTGCATGAGGAAAGGTCAAGAGAATTGGTTCTGTTTAGTCTAGAGAGAGAAGACAAGAACAATGTGACAGCAGCCTTCCTGTGTATGGAGCTAGCTGTTCTCCATGTCCACAGAGGATAGGCAAGAAGGTGTTGATTTAATTTGCAGTAAAAAAACTTTACTGTGCTATTGGGAAAAAGCTGTAAGTTGAAAGACAGTGATGCGATGGAATAGGTTCCCATCAGAGCTTGTGGAATCCACTGCACAGGACAGTCTTGTGCAGGGGTGAGATGTCCCTCCAGCATGGTCCAAAGGACCAAGGATGCCTCAAAGCAGAGAGAGAGAGAACATCTATCCGACAGTCTGTCTGTGCTGTCTGTCATTCAGCTTTTCTACAAGAAAATAAATTCCTGCTGGATTTCTACCTGTGACATAAAGTTTCTGTGTCCTACCATTGATTTCCTGAGCTTCAGAGGATTTTTTTACACAGTTTCCATGATTTCAGCATCCTCTTTTCTTGCTCAAACCACTCCCCAAAACTCATGGCAACACATATGTTACTATCACTCTCTCAGTTTGGGTTTATTGCTCACATTCCTATTTTATGTAATATGAAAAAACATTCTCACATTTAGGAGTATGCAATATACTGATAACAGTTTAAAAGGAAAATATTGACATTAGTCTGGTTGTGATAATGCAAGCAAGTAAATATTTAGCTGACTATTTAGTAGCAGGGTAGTCAAGAAATGCTGTACAACCCAAAACCAGATGTATAACCAGAAGATTCAGTTCCCTTCAGTACTTTCCTGGCTCCAGATCTAGGTACTAGCACAGAAGCAGAGCCTTTACGCCTTTCCACATGTCTGGACATGCCAGTGTCTCAACTCATCTTACATCAAATGCCACTTTAAAATACATCTGTGCTGTAATGCATAAAAGGAACCTGCTGTGCAATAACATCTTATGTAAATTATGACTTGTGGTTGTTGCTACAGCTCCACTAAGCATTACAAGCACATTTCACCCCTCCACTTTAACTGGCCACTGCTTGTCTTAAACACCTGCCTTGTGTTTGAGATTGCAAACTTTTCAGGTCAGAGTTTAGCTGATGTCTGTGCAGTGCCTCACACACCGCCCTTCTGCCTGTCTTTCCCACTTGTACTCTAAGCATTATCCCCTCTGTCTCCTTTAGTTCTACAAATCCAGGCTATATCAAAACTCTTCTTTGTAACCCCTTTAAGAGAAAATTTTCCTGGCAATCCACAGTTAGCCTCTGGAATCTTTATTAATGCACCATGAACCTTTATACTGCAATGTTCATGTCTCTTCCTTTGAATAATGCAATGCTCCCCTACTCGTATCTTTCCAGGAGGCTTCTGCAGTGCTTATTTGCCTATGTCCCTCTCCCCCTTTCTGCTCTTCTGCTGGTGTCTCCTTCAGTGCCACATCAAATGAACTACCCCTTGCTCTTCTCAGGCTGCCTCATGGCTTGCTGCCATCCTCCCTAGCAGCCAGTTCCATTCTCTGTGTTGGCCACCTTTCACCACCCACATCCTAGATTTTCAGACATGTACTCACACATTCCTAGCTCAAAGTTTCTCAGCAGAGGAGGCAAAATCAAATTTTGCTACTCCAGCAAGTAGACTGCTGGTGTGCTGACACAGTTGATGATGCTTTTTAATAGTTTCTTTTACTCTCTTTGGTACTGACAGTCCGTATCAACCTCCTCCCTTCCGCCCCCATTTTAGGTTAGAAATGTATTGAGGAAGGAGCCATTCATTTGTTTCCCCATCCAGCACAACAGGGTCTTGGTCGATGACTGGAACTCACAGACAAGTCATGCAGTCATCATTAACATCTCAATGTTTCTGCTTTCCATTGCAACATACATGTTTTTTATCAAGAACAACAAACAAACTTACTCCCAAACTTGGATTCTGATCATTAGGCATTTCTTCATTTTCTTTTAACACTGACAGATCCAGCTCTCACTTCCTTATCTGTTCAGTCACTCTAACTCTATGCCTTTTAAGCACTGCCTAAGACTTTCTGATTTTCTTATGTTCTTTGCTGGTTATTTTGTCTTCTTCAACAGATAATCCTTGAATCATTGTTCATCTTGCTTGGTCATTTTTCCATGTCCAAATTATATTACCAACATTTTCAGCCCAGTAAATCATATAATCAGTCACTACTGTTTCAGATTAACCCTGAAAAGCATTATATGCTCAGATGAGTTGTCTGCCTATTTCATAGAGAAGCTCGCTGGAGTCTGTGGTGACCTCTAATGGCTGTAAAAACCCTGTACTGAGCACAAGAACAGGGGGATTTCTGGGTTTCCCACCTTTCTGTTCATCTACAGAGAGCCCGTTGAAGACTTCTAGTGCTATTCTTTTTTACTCAAACTGATGACTCTGTAATTAGAATGAATCCAATGTGCCTTTTACTGTTGCTTATCTTGTTCAACTACTATTTGAATACCCTGGATGAAATCATGAAACATCTAGAAGGTTAGCAGCATGCAGGTACCCTCAGCTGCACATCTTATTCATTCTCAGTGCTGATAATCCAGAGGCCTGAACACCCGGCTGAAACGAACACATTCATAAAGGTCAACTGGCTAAAACTCAGTGAGCAAAATAGAAGCAATAATTTCAGGAAATGGAAAATATTTGGCAGAACTAGCCACAGCATTTCCCACCATGGGGAGCTCTGCTCTGTCAGATAACCAGCTGTAGTTATCACCTTTATGGATTTGCAAAAGCGTGTTGGTTTTGTTGGTGAGTGGCAGAAGTGCTAGAGCTACATGTCTGGCAACCTGGTCACAGTGACTTCCCTGTTGCTGAGACTTCCAGCAACTTTCAGCATATGTACTGCAGCATACCGTACTTGGGAAGAAGTTACATCCACCCTGGAAAGAGTCGCTACAACAGCATTTGTGCCTGCAGCAAGACTGGAGATCTCATTGCTATGCTTGTTTTGCCAGATGGCTGATGTATGACAACATGCTTTGAAGTCCCAGGTCTTCAACTGCAATGAAGGACCTTCAGCCAAGATGTACCTGCTCTGTGCAACACAGCATGTAAGCTGTTATAAGGGTTCTTAGTAAGAACTCTTTTCATTTATTAAAATATAACTACACGTACAGGCAGTGGCAAATGAAAAGGAGGGCCAGCCAGAAACCACAGCTGGCATTTTAACACTGTGGCACACAGACGAAAAAAAAAAAACAAACAAAAACAAAACCAACCCAGAAGTCAGAAAAGAGCATACTTGGTGAGTCACAGTCATAGTTTGTGGCTAGGATGGAAAATGAGAATTATCATTACCATATACAAAGTTTGACTTCATGGGAAATCATAAGGATTGCTTTGGAATTACGAAACTGTGGAACGTGTTGGTTTTTCACCAAGTCCCGAAATCCATTATTCCAGTTTCACTGTCTGAAGGACAGCTTTACTAAGGAAGAAGACTAAACCCAAATGACTTGGGTTAAGATTTATCCTATTCTGGACTCTTGATCATCTTGCCATTCTGTAGAAAAAATTGTAGCATATGAACTATTTGTTGAGAAAAAAATACCTTCTTTTCTGCCTTTGCTTTTTGCTCAAAAAATGGGAAAAATTGCCAAGCTTGGTAAAAATTCATTAGTGTTGGATAAGCAGTACAAAATATATCTGCAATGATTTCCTCATTTATAAAGATTAAGTCAGAAGTTTACCTATTTTGTTGCTACTTGAACTCAGTTTTGAGATCTCAAAAGCCCCAGGTCAAACCCCTGGACTCAGCAGAGGACTGTTTTAAGACAGTAAGATTAGTAACCCCCTGTAATTTTTTAGAGAGAGTGTCACTGTGTGCTCAGTGAATGAAGGGACTTGTCTTCCATCCTTTTCAAGACCACTTTTCATAAATACTCCAATGATCGAGTTTTTTACTGGTGCAAAAGTTACTGGAAAACCAATGCACTGGTGGCAGTTTCAATTTATATTTGCAGCCCTGGAAAAAGTTTCAAAGAGCAATTTGAACTGTACAGGAAATCCACAGATGTGAGTGTGAGCTAAAAATGGCACTACTTGGGATAGTGGTTTGGTACAGAAGTACTGGGCAGATACAGAAGATTTCATACTCAGGGTAACAAAAAAGGAAAAAAATGCTTTGAAGAAGCAGCAAAAGAGTCAGAGGATCATTATATTCAGAGAATAAAAAAAGGTACAAAGATTTTGTGTTTTATTTAATGCAGAAACAAAAAAAAAAGGTAAAGGACTTGAAGACAGTGAGATTTTTTTAATGAAAGAAGCCAATTAAAAAGCCATCTTTAGGCATTTTAAAGCAGGTTCTTCATTAAAAAAAAAAAGTAGGATTTGAGCTGTAAAAAAGAGTAGGGAAAAAGCTACTTACTGTCTGACCTGTCACTTTCAAAAGAATTTTCCTATAGCAGACAGCTATCAGAAACAGAAATGCAAACAAAGGTCCCCAAGAAAAGCATCAAGCCTATGGCATATAAGCAAGTCAGGAAAAATTTCCAGAAAATAAAAAGGCTAAGGATAAGAAATATGCCAAACAAGTAACAATATATGTGATGTGGCTGTCCACCTGAGGAGTGTTTGTCGTTTGGTGCATTTGTGGAAACTCCTGATAAGCCTAGTTGTGCAAAAAAGTGCATTTGTTAAAGACATCAGCAGAACTGAAGAGTTCAAGGACTTCAACGTGTGAGCGGGCTGGAATTTCTTTATATCAGCTAGACCAGGAACTTTGCTGATTCACCAGTCCATGCTGGGGAGAAAGGCTAACAGAGAAATGTTCCTAACCTAACTGATTGAAGAACCAGATTTAGAAAGATATTAGAGGTAGAATGACAAAAGATTTTAGTGGAAAAACATCTGGTATTTTAAAGGTTGAGAAATGTCAAGGAAAAAATGAGGATTGCTAGAAGCTGAGATAAGCTCAACTTTGCAAAGAAAACTGGAACAATAGCAAAAATATTTTTGATAGTTATATAAAGAGCAAGGAAAGAAGAGGTTTCTCATTAAACATGTAGCAGTAATTAGTAAGCACAGGGCAGATAATGTAGGTTTGGCCCATAAAGTAATGAATAATTTGCCTCTGAGTTTGATGGGAAGGATGATGCCAGGCATGAAGGCCAGGGTGGAGGAGTTGATGGAAGTAGACTCCTCCAGAGGTGGGGAGGAAAAGATATGGAGAACTTGGTTTGTTCAAACCCTACGACAAAGGTCAAAGAAATGTTACAGAGCATACAGCACTCTGTCTTCAGTACAGCAACTGGGACTGACGGTATTTTAAAAACTCCTTCATACCAGTGATTTCAGCCATGTCAGGCACTGCTGAAGTAATTACCTGCCTTTGGCAGTTGCCTAGTGGGAGGCATTTGGTGCTCCTTATCCCAATACTCTCCCACACAAAAGTGTGTAGTTTTTCAAAAACACCTTTTCTGCTGGCATCCTCCCCAGAGATGCCGGTGCCTGAGCGAGCTTGAAGTTGGAGTCACTTCTAATCAGTGGGTGAAAAATTAAAAAAGAACGTCTACATGCCTCTTGCTATTCTTATTTCTTTAAGCGAACAGAATAGCAGAAGACTGGACTGTAAAGGTATCAGCTAATTAGAATTGTGTATTTTAGGAGATTCCTTTAAGAGAAGGCATTCGAGATCTGTTTTAGAAGAAAGAATCTTAATTTTAAATGTCTTAAAGCAACTGTGCAAGAAAATACTGGAGAAACATTAAAAAAAATAACAAGTACAGTGGAGTAATTTTAACAATGAATAGAAGCAATTATATGAGATAAATATAAGCAAAGCTAAAAAGAATTACAGGATAAAACACACACATGAACGCTATGATTAATGTAAAGAGGGATTGCATATTCTATTATAAATGTTTAGTGCCTTTATTTTTAACATTGTGGTTTATATTATGGATATAACGACCTTTCAGAAATGGCAGATAAATGACAATTTCAAGCTAAGAATTTTTCAACTACTTAAGGAAAGTTTGAATGCCAAGTTTTCTTATGATTTTTATTGCAGTGTATTTACATTAAAAGCTACATATATATAAACTAGAGCAAAGAACCCTTTACTCAGAAATATCATTTGTTTGGAATTCCTGTGACTCTGTTCTCTTATAGTGATATGCATATATTTAAATAATCACAATAAATCTAAAAAGTAAGATCTCAGTGCTAACAGCTTAATGTACATAATGTTTCTTATAACATACTATTTTGAAAGGTAACCTTAAAATTCAATTGATAGGAAAAACTTGTGCAATCATTTGTAAGAGCCTATCTATGAAAAAAATAAAGAAAAATAATTTCCTATCATCTAAGCTATTCTTCAGAAATGTAAAGTAATAGTCTGTACATTTTTGACAGACATGTTTTTTCTACTGATGCCTTTTTTAGTTTTTTTAATTACTACTGACGAATACCTTTCATAAGACATGTATCTCCTTTCAAGACTGGGCAAACAGATGAAGTGCTGATCTGATACGATACAAAATACTCTGATGTGTGATATTAAGTGGCCATGACCTTTTTCAGATTGCTGGAAATTTGCTAAATAAGGAAATAGGCATTTTGGGAGAGCACGTTATCACTATGGAAGTCAAAGACCAGTTTGGGAGACCTCTTGCATAACAATACCGGCTCTTTCTTAGCATCACTGAAATGTAAAATGGACACCATCGTGATTACAGATGTTGTAAAATACCCAGGTTGAATTTAATGGCCTCACTGAAGTCAGTCAACTTCACCAACATCTTCAGCTGGAATGAATTAATGTGGTCACTGAAACGGATTTTGCTATGATAACATGGACCAGGTGCTGTGTTATAACGCTGCTACAGAGTGATCGTGTGAATCCAGGGCAAAGTATTGGACTGAACAACCGAATGCAAGTAGAAACAAACTCTTGTGTGTGTGTGTGCGCGTGCGTGCACACGCACGTGTGTGCACTACAGTTAATGTATCTTCCTAAATTTTATGTCTCTTCCTAGCAGTTGATCTGGAGTTCGGAGAGATGCTGTCATATGCTGGAACTCTCCTGGAGTGCTGCAAATGACATAATTCACCACTGATATGTGAGTTCGTGGTGAAGAACAGAAGGCTAATCTGCTTTTGGTCAGTTCGTTACGCTCTTGTCTGAGGCATTACATAAAGCCTCTTGGGCAGAGCAATTGAGCTAGTCAAAGCATTGGTATAAGACTGGTTTGCTGGGAGCACTGTGAGGTGGCCATACGGGGCCACACACTAGATTTATGATGATCTAATTCCAATTTGTGCAGCTGCATGGCTTTGTATAACTTTACTTGTTTTATGCTGCATTATGTGCGGCGCCACTTCTCTTGGACTGTCAGATTAGTTTGGAGGAGGATCTGGTATTGTCTTTCCAGTGTTTTAAATACTTAAATTAGCTTAAATTAGGATAAGAATCTAGTAGAGTGAAAAAGAAATCAAAATGACAAGTAAAGTAGATAAATTTACCTACTATTCATCAGTCATTTTGGTTTCCAAGTGTTTATAAGTTTCTGGCCAGAGTGACTATCCTTAACTGAGGCTGATGTTCCCTAACTAACTGTTCCTATAGTAATGTCCTTCACCCTCCCTTTAATGAGCATCTGTTATGCAAATGCTGGCAGTGGCACGATAACTGCATTTCTATGACATCACACTTTCAGCAAGTGGGACTTGTGCCAAGTGCAGGAGAGTGATACTGCGAATTTTCAGCTACAGCATACTGTGGTTTATGCCAAATGCTGTAGTTGTGTTTTACTTCTTCACTGACACCACTCTTGACGAGGGAAAACAACTAAGGACGCTGGTTATTTCTACAGTCAGTGTCATGCTCCACATTCAGGGTCGGCTATTAAAAAAAATATAATCGAAAACAAGACCAAATGATTCAGAAGCACAATTCCCACTGGTTTTTGGTAGGTTGCCAGCCTGCACTTTGAAGGGAAGGAGGCTACCTGTGGAGCTGCAGGGACTATGCCACATAGGTAGTGGGGAGCTAAGAGAAACTCAAGTAGCTGTCTATGCTTCCCTCCACCCTGGGTGGGCATGGAAAGGGCTGAGGATAGGTAGATTCCTTGTTGCCAAAGAAAATTGACTGCAGTTTGTAGACAAGGCTTCATTTTCAACCAATATACAATACTGTCATTGCCACACTTTGTTTAATGTGTTTTAAGCGGTAGAGAAACTGGTTAACTGCTTTCCAAATGAGTTATGTTTGTAGAGGGTTTAGTGCTCTTAAGGAAGCAGTCTGCAAAGGTTTAATGGGGTCTGTGTAAAGAAGAGGCTGGGATCAGTTTCTGTGTTCACTGATCTGTGTATGTCTTGTGGGATTAATTTGCAGTGCTTTACATGTTTCTATTTCACTTCTTGAATTGACCACGCAGTTATGGCTTATTTCTTGCTGACTGGTATTATGAGTTTTCATCTGGAGTGATTAATTGGAGATTATGGTACTGGTAAGGTTAGGGAAGCTGGTTTGTTAATGCAGCCTCCCATTCCAAAACCCTCCTTTATGCTCTCACAGGACAGAGGGTGCCCGGTTAGGTTATACAAACCCAGCTCTCACAATTATGAAGGCGGCGTCAGAGCCAATGACTAGAGAGCACCCGACCCTGCCACCTCAGTGAGGGCTTGGTAGCTCTAAGGTGACCTGGGTTTGGCCAGAAACTGGGGAATGTTTGGACATACAGTCTGCTCCAGGCAGGAACTTGATGTCAGTACTCAGGGTACTAAGAAAATTAGGATTCCTCTCTAATACAGTCCATTTTCTTATTCTGTGCAATGTGACAATGGCTCTGATTGTCTTTTAGGTGAATAGAGCTAGGCATATGTACAAAACTAACTTAAGGCTTCTCAAGAAATTGCTACAGGGTAAGCACCGCCAGTTCTGGGTTCACCTTGGTTCAGAGATACTCATGCATGGCTGCTAACTTCAGTGGAGATCTTTGTGGCATGGATGTTTTTTCCAGCCTGCCTGCTTAAGAAGATGATAAGAAAAGGCAAACACAAGTGTTTTGCTGAATAACAGTAGTGCTTAAAAGATTGTGTTGAGTGAGAACCTCCAAAATAAGACTTGTGTTTCCCATGACCTTGTTCATATTATCAAATTCTCACTTTCCTAGCAAGATAATGCTTTGAAGACTGGAGTAAACAAATCAAAGTCCTTGAACACAGATTTGTAGGGTGGTTTTGGTTTTTTTCTGTCTTTCATGGGATTTGCAATTTTCTCCGCAATGTCATGTGATGGAAAATGTTAGCAGAGCTGCCCTCAGATGGTAATCTGCGTTCACCACAAATTCAAGCAGTTTGAGTGAAGGCTGGAGAATGATGGTAAAAGTGCCTCGAAATGAGCACTGAGTAACTTCAATGCATTTTGTCCCCCATTAATGGGTTACCCAGTGCAGAGTGAGCTCAAGTCAGACCCCTGAATCAATAGTAAGAGTGGTAGAGGTATTGCGAGACACAATAAAGACTAAAACCTATATATCATCAGTCCAGGAATAGCTTGGGGCAGCAGGCTATCCTGACACCCAAAAAGGTGGAATCCAGTACCTTATTGGCACTGTTACCTCCAGAGTGGACACCCTTCACTTTCACACGCACACAGTACCTACCAGTCAATGCAGTATACTCAGAAAGAACTCTAAGGAAAGAAGAAGAAAATGTGATGGAATTGGATTTTTTAGAATCTGAAGAACAGGAGATTGAGAAGAGATATAATAATAACATGGGTTCAGCTTCTTTAAATGAAGCTCTGATGAAAATGGATGTATTGAAAAACCTGAGCTGCTGCATCTGGTGGGGATCCACAACCAGGCAGGCCTAAGTCAGCATGGAGAGACAAAGATGAGTTGAATTGCCTGTTGTTTCCAAAAATTGTTCATGACCTGTGAACATACATAATCCTTCCTTTTTAAGGCTAGAGGAACAATGTCTCCCTGGCATGCTTCTAGGTTTAGTGGAAAAGGAATCCAGCCACAGGACAAGTGCACTTTTGTAATGAATTTTAAGGATGGCCCCCTAATAAGACTGAACAATAAAATGTCTGATGCCAGCTGAGCCTTTTGGACTGCTGATTGTAACTTAATGGTAAATAATACAAATGTCTGGTAAATAATAAAAATGTTTGGTGTTTCAGCAGCACCTCAGAATGCTCAAAGATGTGAGTGAACGTTATCTTCATAAACACACTTGGGAAAGGAAAGTCACTAAGTAGTATCTGTGCCATTCCCAGACAGAAAGAGCACACCTGGCTTAGGCAGATAGAGCTCTCCTTGAAGCCAGTGGGAGCTGCTGTGATGGCCAGAGCTGAATGTGGCCTGATGTGACAAATATCTGAGAACAGAACAGAAAACCCCTATTACCAGGCTCATGCTTTAACCACAAGAACATCCTCTTTACCAGGAAAATGTATTCCCTTTTGTATAATCTGAGAAATGTGTCTTATTCCAAAGAAAATGTTTTTTTGGGGAAAAAAAAAAAAAAAAAGAAATGTGGAGAAATTCAATCAGTATTACCTAATCTTCCTCCCTTCATCTGGGTGTTCTCAACTCATTGATATTGCACAGGCTGTGTTAGAACAAACAAATCAATCATGCCATGGCACTGTTACTGGCTCAGCCTCTCTCCAGCCAATGATAAGTTACCTTTTTTTTTTTTCCCCTTTTTAAAGAATGCATCTTTTCCTAGTGGGAGAAACACCATCAGTCTTACTAATGTCAGTGCAGGTGGAGACACTCCACAGTGCCGTCCTCCCCTCTCCACATACCCCCTGTATGCCTTCAGACAAACTGCATAGTAAGAAGTGTTTTTCTTTCTGTGCTGGGATCCTTCTTACAGGACAATCAATAAATAAATAATAGCAGTAGAATTGCAAGATCTCATGAAGCAGGAGAAATGTAGCAAAGTGGGCAAACTGCAGGATTTTGTTTCAATTCAGGAAGACAAAATCTCCACAAAGCTATGTTCTGCAGCAGGATCATAGCTTTTGTCTATAGTACTGACTGCTGCATAATAGTGCTTTTGCTGCTAACCCAGTGGAAAATGATTTTTTTTCCTTTTGTGCCAGATTTCCCCTATTGTTCTGCGGAGTTTTGCCTGTGTAATAACTGTGCAGTTCTTTCTTCATCTACTTAAGAGCTGTATTATAACAAGTTAGAAGAATGAACTGGTTGTATGATTCAGCTAATTGAGACCAGTCTATTTTCTTCCTCTTTTTTTTTTTTTTCAAGAAATCAAAATAGATTTTAGAGATAGACAAGTCTGAATGTTAGACTTTTGTGCTACCTTCATGTGTAAAAGGATGTGAAGAGGGACTAATTAATATAGAAAACTCATTGGCAAAATACTGTGATCAGAAGGATTTGGTACATATATTATACAGGTGCACGCGTGAGAGAGATTGCATTTTATCTTTCTTTTTTTCTTCTTTAACACATGTGTACCCTACTCTTAAAACTTAGGAAGTTCAATAACACCTGCTCTAATAAAATAGAAAACCTGCAGAAGCCTAACACTCCCCTCTGCTTCCCAACTAGAGAGTGAGCCTCTACTAATTGGTCTGAAAAACAAGGTGTGTGTTTGTGGACTTCTGTTTCTGTGGATGCACCCCAAATCTTCCTGTGCTCTCTTGTTCCACAACTTCACAGTTGCATACGCAGCTGTATGACCACTGGCTGCTGGACGTGAGCTCCATCTTGTAGCATTGTAGAAAGAAGTTACAAAATACAAAGTGGGAGTTATGCTGTCTGAGGCAACACTTGGCTATTATACGTGATGAGCTAAAGTCTGGTCACAGAGTACTTCAGTTAATGTCTCCGTCAGCTAACCCTGTTCCAGTCCGGTCTGATTATTCCTTAGAGCTTTTCCCTGTACTTTACTACGACAGGAGCAAATCATTGCACATTCCAAATTTTTACCACATGGTTTTGCTCCTACTCTGCAACACGTGTCCAGCCTAGAGATGGTTTTCTTTCTCAAGCAATGTTACCAGTTACATTTCTGTTCTAAACCTACATCCATTTCAGCAATCCTACTCTATAACTGGGTCCTGCAGACCCCAAATCGATGTGGCTGGTTCTCAGATTTTCTTCTCTTGGTCTGTTTTTCCATTAGTATTTCCTGTAACAGTCTTCCCCTGCGATCATTTTCTGAGTGTCTTGGAAGTCACAGAAGCTGAGGGTCGGCATCCATTAGCTTTAATTGATGCATAGTGCTCCCCTAGATGCCTTTGAAAGAAAAAGAGTAGAAGTGAACTAATTTGAAGTGTGGTAATTAAGTATTAACCAACTAACATAATGCAAAATAATGGAAAAAAGCTCTTGGACACAAGGCGATGTATTCCATTTAAGATTCTGTTCTCACACATTTCTTGCCATATCTTATCATTGTCCACAGAAAAGACATTTATCATAACAAGCAAAAAGAGGGTTATAATTTGTGGTTGACCTTTGATGGAGATAATGATATATTTTCTCCCAAAATCTGTGTGAGGCAGAGTTATTCATAGCTTCATGAAAATGCTCTGTTTAAAAACAGTGTATTGTTTTAAGTGAAAAAAAAAAAGATTTCACATTTGATTATAGTTTAGAAATGGCACAATCCTACCCTGCACACAATAGGGGAGCTATGTTTGTGTGGAGATTTGACAACAGATTCCTTATAGAATAAGAAGTTGAAGAGGCTGAGATCAGTTTTAAATATAAAATAAATACAAATAAACACATAAAAATAAAACCAGAAGCAAGTTCATGTTTTGCATGTTTTTACATATGAGGTTTGGAAGCAGAGTCATCAGATAAACTTATGAATGGGACAAAATTGTCCTAAGATTTTATACACTCTGTACTATTTGGACCTAAAATCTCTCCCTGAATCATCTAACACAAGTTTGGTGCATTCAAAATTCCAGTGAAATTTTCTTTTTTTTTGGGGGGTTGTGTGTGTGTTTCTCATCATGTAAAGCACATTATCTGCCTTTCAACTTCTGAACAGTATCATACACAGCAGCCCGAATCTGTACAATGACTCTGAAGGGTGCAGCCTTGGTCAGACTGTCCCTGTTGAGCTAGTCAATGTTAAAATCAAGATAGAGTTTATTTGAAGATCTCAACATCAAACTGTTCATGAATTAGTCCTGCTCAGCTCAGAGACTTTTTACTGGATCCAAAGTATTCATGCTAGCAATTAACATAGAAGTAAATCTGCTGGGAGACCAATTTTATGGGCAAAACCAGTTCTAATATTTGTTTTCTTCAGTTGTTCAGACTTGTTAATTTTCCTGATGTTCTGCAATACCTCCTGCAGTTAGTGGCTTTTTTTTTTTTCAGATAGGATGACAGGTAGAAAAAGATGCAAGAGGGCAGTTTGTGTTTGCAATGTTGTGGAGTTATATGCCTCTGTCAGCCAACAGTAGGTTTAAATGTTTAAACATATTTGTTAAGTACTGTGCTTAAATATTGAAAGGGGTACTTGGAGAATGGAGGTTGACCACATGTAAATTTTCATCCCAAACACAGGTTAAAATGAATTCTATAGGGAAAGGTCTATTCATGAAAGGTTTTAGGAACTTCCACATTATTAATGCTTCATATTAATCTTGTGGTACTCTCCAAACATTTTGCTATTGCAAGTGCATTAAGTACCTAACTGATAAGAGACTGGGGATGGAGGAAAGGGGAGTAGAGAACTGAAAATTTGAGTAGCTGGACAGTTTAGGAGGTGGATTTTGGATTCTAGGATAAACACAGTAGCTGTAAGTGGCTGCAAAAATAATGAGCACTGGGGTATCAGCTGAGACAACTTTAAGGCGCAATTAAAATGTCAGCATTATCACCCAGTCTACATAAACAGGGCAGGCTGTTCAGACCTTTGAGTTGCTGGGTCTGATATTTTACTGTGCTATGATTTATAGCTGTTTTAAAGCGGTGTAAACTAGGCATGAGATCTTACTGCATCACTTTTCTTGAAAATACTGCCTCTTGCTTGAAAAATACCGAAGAATATATTTAGGTTCGTAGAAGTACACACTTAAGTACATTCTGAGTGGGGATAGATTTGTGAATCACTGCACTGGACAGTGACTAATTAGGCCTCTAATATATTGGGTGCGGTAGAAGTAGTATAGTCTTTCAGGTAAAAGAACCAAAGCTAGAAATTGATTTATTTCAACTTGCATGCCTTTGTTTCCAAGAAATTCAAATATGCAAAAAGTTTTCTGTCATCTCCGGCTTATTGTAGTTTCATTTAGACATCAGGTTAAAACTAAAAAGCTAACAAATTCTGTTGAAATATCCTGTACAAGTTTATACGGACATGCTGCTATGATGGTCCTGGAATCTGTTTTCTACTTCTCTCCAAGACACACCTGAGAACCTTTTTTGTTAAATAAAAAGTTGTAGTGGATTTTTCCTTCTTTTTGTCAGGGTGCAGCTTACAGGAAAATATGGCATTTTAAAAAGATTTTGTCCACGCTTCAGTATAAACTCAGAAAGAAAAAAGGACAACCCAAAGTGGATGGGAAATGATCCACCAAAATAATCACTATGTGGTGTCTTTTCATGCAACAGAAAATGAAGGGTTCAGATTTCTCCAGCAAAGAAGGAAAACAAATACATTTATGCAATTTCTCAGCTGCTGCAAATAGATTCAGCTTCCCTGACCTCAGCAGCACAAGCAGGACCTGCCTTTCATTTTATTATCCACATTATAGCATCCCCATGAAGACAGAAAGCGGTCCAGGGGTAGAAGTGAGAGAGCAAGGGGGATCCCTTTCTCAAAGGCAGGTTGTGAGAGGTCATAAGGGCAAAGACTGGGCCGAGGGGCAGAGAGCAGAGTCAGCAGATGCCTTCTGCTGACCCCGTACCGCAGTGAAAGGTTGCGCTTCTCAGAACTCCAGCGCTGGCGCTGCGGGTGAGCAGCGTGGAAGCGCCATCCAGCACCAGCATGAAAGCGCAGGGCCGTGATCCTTCCAGCGGCAAAATCCTGGATGAACTTTCCCCTTTAGACACCACTTTTAATTTTCCCATCTCTCAGGCCCCTGGGGCTGTACCTCTGCACATGCAGAGCACAAGGTTTCTCCCTACATGCCCAGAACTGCCCCAGCCTTGACAGGAACAAGCAGCTCTGAGCCAGTGACTCCTGAATTTTTTGCTGCGCTGCGGCTCAGTTTCAGCAGGCTGGGTGGGTGGAAAGTTTTATTCCTATCCCACAGGCTGATACGCAAGCTGCTCTTCTGAGGGCTGTGGGTTTGAAGCCCTTAGGCTGAGAAGGTAAATGAATTCCATTCTCTTACCACTGGGATTGTATATTTGGGGGACACCTCCCACACACACCAAAACAACAAAAAAAACCCGACAACAAATAAAAAACCAGCATGCTGTGCAGTTGTTTCTTAAAGGCAGTTACAAGGAGAGCTGTCTGGTTCTCGGAAGGAGTTTCACCTCTCGTCTTTCTCAAGGGCTGTTTGCAGGCTGGGCAGCAGCAGTGGGCAGAGGTGACTACCTGCAGCTCTCTGCCAGCCACGGGTTTCAGACCGTCCCCTGCCCTTAACGCTCCCTAATAAGTAGGTTTCAGCAGCTGTCTGCTGAGTGTCCTGATTTTAGGCAGGTCCAAGCTTAGCATGCTGGTTGTTTTGGATATCATTCAGAAATACCTGGCTCTCTTCTGAAGATATATAGCGGTAAAGATTTCACTCCCAGACCTAAGCTTGGCAGCCAATGCTTTCCTGGGGCTAACCTTTATGTGCCTGCAGGGAAAGGAGCAGGGATCAAAACTGACACTTAAACAGACCTTCCTTTGAAAAATATTTGTGAATTCTTGCAGGATAAAACTGGGGCAGTCCACAAATTCCCTCTTCTGCTCTAAATATCTCCCATGAAAACAGTCACAACATGCTTCATGTATATTCTTATATGTGCAACATGTATGCGAGGTCTAAGTCTGCTGTACCTGAAAATGTCAAAAATCAGTCCCACTAGAAGAGGTTGTTGTGAAAAACTTTAATCTCATTCTAAAGCTGCTGTATATTTTATCCTGTGTCTGAAGGTCCTTTCACCTCCATTAGTAGTTAGCACAGATTAATTAATTCATAAAAAATTAATTCATAAAAAACAGACATTTTTGTCAATCATTTTCAAAGAGCACTTTTATACAACTGATAGGCCATATTCTAAATTGATTTAAGCCATCTCATCTCCACTGCTTTTGGCATAGGCTTGTTGATTTATGCTTGCCTAAGGTCTTCCCCCAAAGTATCTGCTGCCACATGGAGTGATACATGTTCTAAGTGTGCTGAAGGCAAAACAGCTCTGTTTGAAAGGCTGAATCTAGTCCTTTCTGATGGAAATTTCATGAAAATGGAATTGTTTTGGAAACTACAGTGATCTTTCCTTAGCTGAAATTTTACATTTTTCAGATGTCATTGCAAATATGTTCTTTCTCATGTAAATGCAGTGTTTCCTAAAATTAAAGGGATGAGATATCTCATTACTGTATGATCTAAAATTATTCAAGCAGTCCTTCTAGTTAGCTCTTCACAAAGCTTCCAGATGTTATTTTAAACTATCTAGCAGTGTTTCCATTTTATTTATAGTTTTGTGTTGAACTTCATCAAATTTCACCTCCCAAGGTGTGATGTCATGAAGGACGTTACTGAAATCAGTTGGTCTGTAATCTTGCTGGAAGAAAGGAGGCTGTGATTTTAACTAGTCACTGCCAAAGCCAGGATGTGAGTCAGTCTTACAAGAGCTGCTAAATATCAAACAATGTAACAACAAACTTCGTTTAAAGCCTTACAAGGTACTAATTTCCTGTCAGTGCAGCTGGCTCCTTTTCTTCATAGAATAATAGAAACACAGAATCACAGAATGGTTTGAGTTGGAAGAGACCTTCATCTAGTTCCAACCAGCCATGGGCAGGGACATCTTTCACTAGATCAGGTTGCTCAAAACCCCATCCAACCTGACCTGGAACACTTCCAGGGATGGGGCATCCACAACTTCTCTGGGCAGCCTGTTCCAGTGTCACCACTGTCATCGTAAAAAATATCTTCCTTACGTTCAATCTAAACCTACCCCCTTTCAGTTTAAAACTGTTGCCTCTTGTCCTGTCACTACAGGTCCTGGTAAAAAGTCTCCATCTTTCTTATAAGACTCCTTTAAGTATTGAAAGATCACAATAAGGTGTCCCTGGAGCCTTCTCTTCTCCAGGCTTAACAACCCCAACTCTCAGCCTTTCTTCATAGAAGAGGTATTGCAGACCTCTGATCATTTCTGTGGGCCTCCTCTGGACCTCCTCTAAGAGGTCCATGTCTTTCTTGTGCTGGGGACCCCAGAAATGGACATGAGAGCAGAGCAGAGAGGGAGGATCACCTCCTTTGACCTGCTGGCCACACTTCTTCTCATGCAGCCCAGGATATGATTCGAAAAAATATTTCCCAGGTTGTAAAAACACATGAAAACAATGGGATCTTCTGAAGTTTCTTTGCTGATGTATGACCAGGGAGGTTCTCTTTCAACTGAAAAAGTCATTCAGTGCTTTTATTACTCTCTCTAAGTATCAACCAGGCCCTCTAGCTTGAGAAGTGCAGGTGTTTAGTGCTTGAAAATAGCAAAAGCACAGCTAAGTAGTATATAAAGGAGCACAGTTGCAACAGCTTCATGATCTGTGCCAGCCACGGCATTAAGTGGGCCTGGGCTTTTCCAGGCCATCCTGTCCACCCAATGGGGTCCTGCAAGGACAGTGCTCTGCAGGGCTGACCATCCAGAAACAGGCTGGTCATGGTCCTCAGCTCTGAGTTCTTACTCAGCCACCTAGGGCACTAGGAGTAAAACAAAGAGGAGGTGCAGATTGCTGGAGCTGCTAAAAGCCCTGCCAGGGCTGAAATGCTCTACAAGTATAATGGATTGCTGGAGAAGGGGTAAACAGTAATTCCCTGTACATGCCAGCAGCACCTGCCAGCCCAGGAGAAGATAGCCTTGTTTCGACAATAGTTGATTCTGCAGCATTAGGTATATTGAAAAGGTTTCAGTTCAGTCACATAGAGGAGGCTAGCATAAAATTTTGGTAATGAAATGTTAAACATCTGTATCTGCAGAGCAGCGCTGAGATCCCTCAGCTACTTTTAAACAGGCTTTGATATTGGCAGCAGTCTGGCCATAGCAGCCCAGAGTTCAGCATAGGCTGATTTATCCTTGTCAGGGGGAGTATTTGGAAGTGATTATAGCGTAGTCAGCTTCTATAACAGAAAAAAAGTCATGAATACTCCAAACCACAGGAAAAACAAAGCATGCATGACTGTTGTACTCAGAGACTACCAAAGTTGGAGAGACAACCTTGCAGTTGTTTTGTAGGTAAAAGGGTTAAAGTCGGATGAACCTATCCCTTATAAAAGACCAGATCAAAATTAATTCCACAAACATAGTTATTTATGGGGTGAGTATGGATCCCTGGCATTAGTAATATACCCCTAACCACTCCTTAGGTAACTATAAACAATTGCCTCCAGCCAGGTCCAGCCCTTGTCCTCGCCTGGTAAGCTACACAGGACACATGCATAAACCTGCTCATGCTGTGCCTGCCCTCTCAAACGCTAACCTCAGTTCTGTCACTAGCCCTGCAATAATTAATTCTCTGAAACTGGACAGTAAGAAAGTCTGCTTTCCTACCTCTTTCTGTCTGTCAGTTGACTAGTAATGAAATTTTCTGTTATCTTTGTCTATCTCTAACCCACTTTTGAAGAGCATTTTGGCAATGATATATATGTATCATGCATCACATACACACATATTTCACTACAGAAATCAGCTGGCAGTACCTGTTGAGGAGAACTGGCGAATGCTCAGGCCTCATCTCTCCTGTCAAACCTGTATGTCCCTGTCAGGTTTGTTTGACATCAGACAAAAGAGACAAAATACACTGTAGATGGCACAGATGTGTAGACAGACTTTTTGCAAGTTTTACTTCCACTGGAAACATGCCTAAGGAAGTCAAAGAAACGCACTGAAGATCAAGAATTAATCTTTGAACAATGCACTTGGCGAGCCAAAGGACTCACTCAAGCTTATGAAGTGGGGTAGTGGTTTGACTTTGTGGGCCAAGGAAACCGAACTATCACACAAGAAAGGGCACAGACTGAAGGGCACTTGAGTGTCACATATGACTTCACTGCTAGAAACCCGAGAGTCACTGGAGACTTCTAACAGTCAAGGCAAAACAAAAAGCTCAGTGTGAATTGGGGTCCCAGAGGCTGCAACCACTTCATGAAAATTACCCTGGGAAACAATGGTTGCTAGCAGAAGTGGGCAGCCCTGGGCTGGCAGACAATAGCTTCAGCAAGCTACAAGAGCAGAGCTCCCTCACCATGGCGAATGAGCACATGTGGCAACGCTGTCACCTGGCAGCAGGGCTGCTGTAGGGCCACAGGGTGCCAGATAGCCTCCAGCGGGGCGGCTGCAGCTACAGCTGCGTGTGGGGCTGCAGGGCAGCTGGGAGGTAGAGCGCAACAGACATCAGATGTACTTGAAATGCTGCAGCGGGTCCTTGTTTGGTGGTATTATTGTTTTGCTTCTTTGTGGAGAGGAGCTGAGAAACTCAGCCTTCACGAGGTCCTCAGGAGAGCCAGTCAGGAGGAACTGCAGAGGTGCTCAGAGGCTCCAGTGGCAGTGTCGACCGGGGAGGGGTGACTGGGACGCTGGGTGAAAGACATTGCTGCCAGCCTCCTCGGCATCCCACTGAGCAGCACTGGGGAAGCCCCTTCCCATATATGCTCCAAAAAGACCACTTATACATTTGACCTAAGTCATAATACCCAGAAGCTCCTAAAGGAAAGGAAACAGCACCAAAACCTCCCTTGCCTTCTCCCACAAGGGCCATAACCCCTCAAAGCATCATGCTCACTCATGTACTCCACAGCTGTTGCAAAGTTGTGGCTTGCTCCTGTAGGGTGGAAGAGCTTCAAAGGGCAGGGTGGAGAGCACTTTCACCCAGAACAGCCCTGTCCTTATGGCAAGGGCGTGGGTTTTGATCTCCTCGGGCGCAGGAGGGTGTAAAACCCAGCTTTCCCACATCTAGGGTAAAAGCTCTGACCAAGGAGCTGTCAAACGCGGCAGAGAAGAACAGCAACTGCTGCTGCTGCGCTTTGCAGAGCGGCAGCTCTCTGTGGTTTGGGAATGTTCACCGGCTCTACCCCTTGGGCAAGATGGGTGCAGGTGCAGGAAGGCTAAGTTCACTGGATCAGACGGTGTGGGGTGTGAGCTAACTCGGTGCCATGACATGAGAGGCATTTCTGGACATGCCCACAGCAGAATTTCAGGAGTCTGGGGAATTTTAATGTGAAAAGCTGGCGCCTGCGGAGCTTAAGCACCTCCAGGGTGTGGCAACAAATGAGCAGGAATTCAGAAGACTGCAGTTTCGGATTGAGGTGCTTAGTCCCATTGGAAATACCTACTTTCCTTCTGTCAGGCTGGACACAGTTCCCAGAATTTGCTGGTGTAACTGTGCCTTGCTGAGTAGCAACAATTTTTCTCCAATTCAAGGAGCATTATGCCTGGCAAAAGAATGAAAACTATCAGCAGAGATGGTGCTATGATGTTCTCACTCTGTAAGATTTATGGGGCCGTGGGAAGCCAGTTTGGATGAATCATAAATAATTGCATATAATATACTAATTTAGTTGCAAAATGAGAGTGAGTTTAGCTTTATCCATTAATTCAAAAGACTCTCCCTGTGAGCATTTGGGAAGAGTAATTTAGTAAATTCAAGCATCAGTCAAGACAACTAAAAATAGAAGAAAAACTCTTCTAAATGGCTAAAATTGAAATTAAAAAAGAGGAAGAACTAAAACCTGGTGTCACAATCTAACTGCCATTTTTATGCAAAGGACTATTCCACAAAACACATGCATAACTGTTAATATATTACTGAAGAATGACTATTTATAGTTTTATAAAGATGCCATGTGTCATTTTAACACTGAGAATAAATTATACATTTAGCAATACATGCAACACGTTTATTGATAAATGTTGCGGACAGAGTGCCAGTCAGCTGTGTTTGATACTAACTTCACATCTCCCAGACTCACAGTGTTGTGAGAGCAGAATTTGACCTAATGCCTAAACTCCGTACAGCCAAGTGGAAAAAACCCCAAACAACCAACCTGTCAAGTACTAGTGTTTCAAAGGTTTGATATTTTGCACTGGGGGCTGATTTTATCACTATGACCTTGGCTTATGCTGGTATCCCTCTGTGGCATCAAGGAAGCTCTTTTGGTTGTAAATAGTAACAGTATCAGTCCCTAACTGGAAAAGATCCTGAGGATGAGAAAAGCTCCATCCTTTTCATGTCAAAGCTCTAAATTTATGCAAGCAGACAGAGAACTCCCTGGACAATGGAGATGACCAGGAGGGCTGGACTTGCAACTAGAGCCTGAGAGCTCTGCTGGAAGCAGCTCAGCCTGGTTTGGTGCAACTGGCTCAAACTGCTCCTAAGAAGCTCTCACTCCCACTGCTGCAGCAACTCTTCCTACCTTTGCCTACTCAGATCTAGGCTGAGAAGTGCCTACAGCTTGACATTGCTAATGTAGCGAAACTGCTACCATCGAGTTTCACTGAACAGCTACAGATTTTAAGGCAATGCTGTTATGCCAAAGTTTTTATAAGTTAAATAGGCAAGACACATAAGGGATACAAAAAGGCAAAGAGCTGGAAAGTAAAGCCCAAATTAGTCAGTGACAGAGCCAGGACTAGAACATACATCTCCTGCTGCCAACTGAAAGACTGAATTTTTGGATGACTCTGCCTGTCATTCCACATCTGTTTGTTCCAGCAGAAGGATGCATTTAGCATGTGATTTGCCCAACAAATACGGTTATACTTCCTCCCTTTCATTTTTCCCTTTCCAGAAACAAACTTACAATTAGAAATGGTTGGGAACTTTTGACAATGTATTTTTCCACAAAAACTGTTTACCCAGTCCATAGCGTGGGATTTATTGTCAAAATGGAAATGAATTCACACTACAATATATATTACTTACCTAGAAAGTAAGGCATCTGGGATCATGCTCATAGCTTATATGAGGAAGAGCAAGGATTTGAATCCATTTTCTTGAATGCTCAAAGAAAGCACATTCTATTGAGTGTTTCTATTTGCCTTTCTTAGAAAGAAAGAAAGGAAAGAAAGGAAGGAAGGAAGGAAGGAAGGAAGGAAAGAAAGAAAGAAAGAAAGAAAGAAAGAAAGAAAGAAAGGAAGGAAGGAAGGAAAGAAAGTAAGGAAGGAAGGAAGGAAGGAAGGAAAGAAAGGAAGGAAGGAAGGAAGGAAGGAAGGAAGGAAGGAAGGAAGGAAGGAAGGAAGGAAGGAAAGAAAAAGAAAGAGAAAAACAAACTAATTTCCAAGCTTAGGAGATTATTTGTGCTGTACTATGAATTTTTTAACATCTCTGTTTTTCCAGTTTAAAAACTACTATGGAAACTTTCTCAAATACATGGATTTTGGAAACTCTACTGTGTAATTGTTCTGAATAATTCTTGGCATGCAGATTAACTGCAATTAGTGTGTTGTGACTGTCATGTATTCAAAAAGAGAAGTTTGAGTTATTTTGATTATGTGAGGTGGGAGAAATAGGTCATAAAGTGCACTTCCATTCTGACTGGCTGGGGTCTACGTTTAGATCTAGGTTCCTGGTTTGGCACTCACATTCTACACCCTGTTAGTGACTACCAACCTGTACTTCAGCTTTTCTGTTTGAAAATATCTGACAGTAAAATGGTTTGCTTGAACAGAAGAGGGTATAAGCACTGTCATTTTTTCTAAACATTTGCCTGATTACTTTTGCAAATTCTTTTTTGCAAGGATTTCCCAGACTGTTTAACATCCAGATAAAGCTCCTTGAACTTCTGGATGGGAACTCAGTGTAAAGAGACATTAAGGGAGCGAATGCAGATGTAGAAATAGATATGAAGCAGTGCAAATTAGATGGAAGCCAGTTTATCTAGATCCCCTGCCTGCCCAGCGGATATTATGCAGAATTGAGTATTCTGGTTTTCCACCCCTCACCCCCAACTCTGTGTCGTGCTGTGTAGGCTTTAGGTATGCTGCACGGCTGAGACAGTGTAAAGAAAACCTGAGTCTACTCAAGTCTCTCTTTGAGACCAGGCAGATGCCTCTGGGGGTGTTTATGTCACTATGAAAGGGCAGACATGATCAGACTCCTCTCACGTTTAGTCCAGACCCGGTGTAGGCAACCTTCTTCAGAAGCACCACAGTGCTTGAAGCCAGAAGCCATCTGGCACTGTGAAAGAGGAGAGCTGGCTTTGCAACACTCAGGCACTAAGTGCCTTTGTTGAACAGGCCTCCCGCTCCAGTGTTATTTGCACCCTATTCCCCTTTGTATGGTGCAGTCCCCCATCCTCTGTAGCTTGTCTTTCCTTAAAAAAAGCATCAGGAAAGAGACAGTCCCAAAAGACTGAAGATCAAAATACACGATAAATCTGTATGGAAGCTATGTGAACATGCGTAGTGCGGCCTTAGTTCTCAGGTAACACATTTTCTGTTCAGCGAGGCTTATTAGCTCAGGTTCAGCACAGCTTTTACCTGTGTTCACACAATTTCTTACCAGCCTATAGTGGAGCAACGTAAGTTTTTGTATACTTGAAGTGGAGACAGAGGAAACTCATTTCTGCCTGTAGATTTATGATGTTAATATAATCGCAGTGTGTAATCAGATTCTTTTGTCCAACTCTTTTTTTTTTTTGAAGAGCCAGATTTGAAAGTAATAGAAATAATCTTTAATGATGTGTCTGAATCTTCATCTATCAGAGTTGGAGAAGGGTTTAATCAAGAAAATAGTCCCACTAGTGCTGCTGATGAGATGGCTTCTATGAATAAAGACTATAGAAAGGAATTGCAAAATTAGTCTGTAAAAGTAACATTCTACACCTGAATTCTTTTCTTTCACTATCTAATGCAAAAAGTACAAGTCCTAAGAGATCACTGGTATAATAGTTGTGTGTCTGTGTTTGTCTGAGGCTAATCTCTTTGCTGTAACAAGGTTGACTGTGCATTGATCAGCAAAGGTAAAATCCTTACCTACTCCAACACAATGGAAAATAAGCAGTTACTAATCATCCTTAAACAAGCTTGGACTGGCTGAGACAACACATACAAACGATAATTTTAAAAGCAAATGTATCTTGAATGTACCAGGTCCCTTAATTTCTGCTTTTCATTGAAGATGCCAGGGACTCTTTCCTGGGCTGATCTTCCCCCTGGTCGAGGAAACAGTAGAGATAGAAGTAAACCTAGTCACAGAAGCTTTTCATCAGGACTGGTTCTTGCCTATGAAAAGCATTTTGCAGAGTTTACGTAATGTCTAATTTATTAAGGGATCAGATTTTTACATTAAGGACATGTATGCTGGCTAAAAGGAAAATGTTAGGTTTAGGATTTCAGAAGCACTTTTTCCATGTACATGCCTGGTGTTGGGCAGAAGTATTCCTCTGGAATTTTGAGACAGCAGCAAAACTGTATTTAAATAAATTTTAGTTCTGGTTCACTTAATGCATGTCAGTCTGGTTAGCCGTATTCATCAAATGTAGATTTAGATGATTTAGCAAACTACTGAGAGTAAGTAAATGTTATTTTTAATTTTATCGTAAAATAATCAGTTATGTTATTGTGACCGAAGACTTAGTCTGTGTATAATATATAGAAAAGTAGTTTAATTTCTGCTTATTTATACTGCTGGTGCCCACTACTTTCCCTAATAACATTTGGTATAAAACACAGGTTATTAAACACAAAACTTATTACATCACAAAGACATCTGTGAGGTAGCCATGTGTAATGACTGTACACTCAGAACTGTTTGTTTCATAAATTTGATTCATTTGCCAATTTACTTGATTTGCTAAGCATTTACAAATGAAAAATTATCTGTTCTGAAACTATATCCTATGCTTTGCCACACAGCAATCCAAATTTGTTGGGATGTTTTATATTCATGGGAGGATATTATATTCATATGAATTTTTTCTTGGAATGACCTTTAAAATGTATGCAAAATAGAATCCATACATGAATTTGAAGCTTTGGAGCTGCACACTATGTTTTTACAACATGTCAGTGCTATAAAAGACAGTGAGAAACTCCATACTCCATGCCTATCCCAAGTATGATAATGCATTAGAGCTCAGAGATGATCGTATTCTGTTTTAAACCTCTAAGAATGAAGAATTACGTGCCTGGGGGGAAGATTACTAGAAGGTTGGCCATACTAACAACTGGATTCTCCAGGAGCAGGAAAGATCCCTGGGCTAACTTAAACGATGAAGGAACTCTGTAGATAATGGCAGATTCCTCTGGTTATCCTTGGGCTGTAGCACTACTAAGAATCCTACTACTAAGCTTTGTGGTACCTCCCTTGTTGCTGGTCTGCACCTCCCATTGCTGCCATTCCCTAGTCGTAAGAGGAACAAGCAGGCAGTAGTACCGGCAAGACAAGTATGGTAAAGAGAAAGATTTCTTTTGCAGAAGTTATCATTTGTGGAAGGCGATATGGTCCACCTTCTAAGCAGAGAAGCTGATACACAAGGCAAGTGGTCCCTGCCTCGCGAGCCCTCTGCACTAATTGGAAGACTGTTAGATTTCAGCAAAAGGGAAAAAGAATAGAAGACGTGCACTTAGTGGAATGTCAGACTGGCGAGAACAGCCTTAATCAAGGCACCAAGGAGCATGAAGAAAAGAAATGTCTTTAATTATCTGTCTATGCTAGGATCCAGTGTAATAAACAAGAGAAATGAGAACTGCTTGCTGTATGGGCTTAATTTGACTTAGTTGGTATTAATGAAATTTGGAGAGATTTTCATGACTTGAACATTAATATCATAGTTATAGAACTTAATACAGAAAGAGGCTATCTGAGCAAATGGAGGAAGTGAGTGGCACTCCATCAAAATGAAGTTATTTGTTTCTGCTCAGCAATAATTTGGAAATAAATGATACTGAGTACTTACGGATTGATGTTTAATGAAGAAAGCTCAATGTGTGCTGCTGACGGCTAAACCAAACTAGTAAGCAGGATGATCATCTCCCAGAGCATGTATCCACACAATGCAAGGGCAAAAAACAATCCTGATGTATTGTCAGCACTCAAACATCCTTGAAATTTTCTAAGGTTTTGAAGGAAAATTTTCCATCTCAAAAGTTACCAAATCCAGTATCAGAAATACTTTGTTAGGCCTTCTTTCAACAGAGGCAATGTACTGGTAGCATGACTAATAATGATGTACTCGTATGTATCATTTCAGGTGTACATTAAACAAGTCTTCCTTTCCCGTTGTGATACAATACCAACAAATACAATAGAAAAATCTAATTGATTTCAGTGAGCTTTAATTGTGCTTCCTATATTTATATTCTTAATTTCTGGTTAATATATTATTACTCATGATATATAGCTCGGTCTGGCAGTTTACCTTACTCACATGACTAGTTCCATACAGGTCCTTTATACCAAGGATCTTTGGGAGTCACTAATAGCTGGACAAGGACACAGGTTACTGAATTCCTAGCTCTCTTTTCAGCGTTGGACTGACTAGTATGTTTATCTGATGCAAAATCAACCACAGGATGCCTAATTCATACTTACAGCACTGCATGTTCCTATTATTTTGTGTAATAATATATCATTTACTTTACAAAGACTTTTCTGATTCTATTTTATCAGTGGCTCACAGACGAATTTAGAAACAAGTTGAATATCAGGACCTGTAATTTTTTTAAGCCTCTGCTTAGAATCTTTTCCCTGTCCATGCTAATTATAAATTGCATTCATCACACTGAAGACTGTTTATTTGCTTTTTCTGTTTATCTGCTTTGCCTATCTGTAATACCACAGTGGGAATGGCATGTACAGCGGCAAGAAAATGACCTGTGGGTTACAGTCAAACAAATGGATGGTTTGTGCACATATAAAAAGACAGACAAAAAAACCCAAACCAAAATGTTTACAATATAAATCAGATTTTTTTTCTATATGTTGATTTTTCATTGTTCAACATGAGTTAAAGATTCAAACCACTATCAGCAATACTTTTGCTTCCATTCCTCCATCAAAAAGTAATGTGATAGTTAATACCTTTCCTTGCTGTTTCTTGTCTAAGATCTGAACAGAGCTTTTCTTTCCCCCTAAGAAGGGAAATTGGATTTCAGTGTCCTAAAACCTTACCCCAGCTTAGTCTGATTGGTTTTTTTTAAATGTAAATTTCTTCTTCTTCCTGTTGTACTTGTCATTAATACATGCTCTTTCTGTTGATAAAAAAAAAAAAAAAGAGAAAACAGTGCAAGTGTTAGCAAAGGGAATTGCACTTAATATAAAGGAACAAACAAAACAGTCTGAGAAAGGCAGGGGTGAACAGGTCTAATAAGTGGCCCAGTTTTAAGATTTCAGTCCTGGCACAGCACTGCAGTTTCACCCCAGAAAAATACCTTAAATGTAATGACAGTAAATTCAAGCTTCAGTGGGACTGGTGGGTATTTGGCTTTCAGATTTTGTTCAACCAGGTCACAAGTTTAGAGGACTAAGAGTGAACTGTAAATAGCACTTAAGTTCCCAGAGTGTAATTCAGGTCCAGTAGAGAGATTCAAACAAGCTGGCCCTAATCCATCTGGGTCAACATGCAGTTAAACTGTGGAATTCCTTATCACAGGGTGTTTCAAATGCTGAGCGTTTACATGATTTCAAAAGGCAACTACACAAATTCATGTAAGAAAATTCCACTGAGAATTATTGTATGTAAGACTACTGGTTCAAAAAATCATTGAGGCACAAATGGTTGAATGCTGGATGAATATTCTTGAGCAGCATCACTTATACCCTTCTCTAGGCATCCTCCTTTTGTCTTTTTTGAGAATAGAACTCTGAGCTGGATGGACCTCTGGTGTGACCCAGTCAGACCACTCTCATCTTCTTATGCATCAAAATTTCTGAGATAGCACATGCACATACCTTTTCTGATGGAAGCTCCCCAGCACACGTAGCTTGCTGAAAGTGTACATGTCCAAAAGTGTGGCTGCTCACCCGAGATGATTAATTGACTGTTTTCCACTTAGCTCCATTTGAGAATTTTTAACAAAGTATTCTTAATTCTCTCTTTGCTCAGAGAGCATGTAACACCTCTGGATGTGTTTGAGTTCACCACTTGTAGGCACCTTCCCTGAAGAAACTGGTTGATGCCTACTTCTTGTACAATGACCTAAAGATTAGGGTACTTCGCGGGACTGCAACACCTGGATTTTGGTTGAGCCCCACCAGGTGGGATAACATAGTTTCCACCCCCCTCAAAGCTCATGCTAGTTTAGAGTAGGAGGTTCCTATTGTGTAGCGTATTCAGAGGCAGAGGCGTTTTTTCCATTGAGTTGAAAGCTGGGATGCCAGGAGCACAGACCCAGGCAGGCAGGGAGACCCAGCAGCAGCGTGGCACTCTAGCAAGGCAGAGTACCTAGGCAAAATTCAGGGCTGTGAATTTGCCCCCAGCCCACTGGGGACATGCACTTCGTTGACGAGCAAGAGAGTAAATGTAACAAGAAGTCTAGACAGCAAACTCTTGTATCTCTAAGGCCTTGGGGATATATGGAGAGACTCTTAATGTCTTCTGTATACTTCCCTACATTTAACTCAAGGAAAAGCGCGAAAGGAAACCAGATCCTTTTTTGCTGAATACTTTTTACATGAAGATAATAATTTCCTGTTTAGAGCATATGTTTTGAAACACTTCTCATGTTGCTGCTTCAAGGAAATTAAGAATGTTCTTTGTTTCCCCAAGATTGGTACCATTTGAGTGGAAGGAACTGGAGGGAAGGGGAGAGGAGGCAGAGGGAGGACAGCTAATAATGGCGTGGCAATCTACATTTCCCTAGGGAAGACAAATAAGAGTTAACCACAGCAAATGGAAAATTAAACTCTGAACAATGTTTGCTTAAACCTATAGTAATTTCTAGCCACTACAGCTTGATTTCCAAGCAGTTTGTTGCCAAATTAGAAGTTTGTATCAAATGGCCTTAATGTGATCACAGTTTAGGTCTTGCTAGAGGTATTTTGAGATACTCAAGTTTGTAATAATTACTAAGCTTATTTTTGATGGCTAATCACAGCTGCTTTGAAATGTAAGTAATAACTTTTGTATATTTTATTTCTGCTACAAACAGCTATTTCAACCACAACTTTCACAAAGCTTTGCTACACTCATTAACTGTGGTAGAAGTGCTAGGGCAAAATGCTACAAACCCAGACAGGCCTAAGCCTTCTCTTCCCCAAATTTCAAACAGCTAAAAAAGCCCTTTAAACAAAAGGCCCGTCTCAACATCATTCCATTCCTGTTAGTTTGCACTAAAAAGAGATTCAATATTGTTTCAAATAGATGTTAGTTTACATTCTTTTGTTCTTCTCTTTAAGTCCTGACGTTCATATATCTGTACAATCATCCACATGTGTATGGTTGAGGACAAATACAGGTACATGGAATTTAGCCTATATAAGTTGTACACTTTTTTCATATACACCAAAAAGTGTTTCTTTAACCACTCTTTTATTTTCTAGGCTGTGCATACATCTTGCTTTTGTGTTTCTTTCATAAATGTTTATATACATGCATCCATCCTGTTTATTTGCCATTTATTATTGTCAATACATATGTAGAGAAAGAACAAACTAACAAAAGAAAGAAAGAAAGAAAGAAAGAAAGAAAGAAAGAAAGAAAGAAAGAAAAATGTTGTCATGCTGTGCTATAGTTTCAAGTTTATACCAGAATTAGTTGAAGATCACTGTGCTATTCACAAGTGGGTCATCAGTCACAAATAATGGGTTGCAAGTGAAGAATGCGTATCATCCCAGAACAGCTCCAAGAAATGAAATGAATCCTATTTGAGGGATAGTTTAGAGAGTTTTCAAACAATTACAAGGGTAATTATTGCATCCTTCCTATAGACAACCCAGAATTAATTTTCGTGATTATCTGTGCACCTCAAGGTTCAGATAACCTCCTGGTTCCTCCTAACTGGTCTACGATGGATGGCAGAAAAAGTCTGATGGAAGAGTTTTATCTAGTACAGAATTGAGGCCTGATGTGAAGCTCCTTCAAGTCAAGCAGTATCTTCCAAAAAAACCCCAAACCAGAACAGGTCTTTTGTGGAACTATATAGAACCAGCGGTGTAGTAAATGAAAAAGAATATTTTTCAACAAAATTATCTTACAACTTTTACACTAGGTTCAGAGTGGTACTAAAAGCACATCCTCCAGTAAAGAATAGGCTTTGTGTCAGAGAATCTCCACCATCAGATGACATCAGCAATTATTTTTTCATTAAGCTTCCTCATGTGGGTTCTGTTGTCTTAAATATGTATTCATGCCTTTTTTTCTTCAGGATAGTGTTTTATGATATCTATTCTATAAAACAGCTGAATATATAAAGTCATAAAAGCATGTAAAGTACATTTTCACAAATATAGCAATGATAAAGACTGAAGACATCAATTAATCTTGCAAGCAGACTTTGGCGACACAATGATAAACATGTTATCAACCTTTCAAAACCATCCTTTGGCATATAGAGAAAAAATAAATCAATTACCAAATGCTTTCATACAATGCTTTTAATTTTATGCAGTTTTCAATCAGGCTGTAACCTGGCAGTTAATCTGCCATTTGGCAATTGTGGATGAGTTAATAATTCAGATACTGTTGTGAACTGTGAGCCAGAAACAGCAATTTTGCCATTTAAGAATGTTTGGTGGAATAAATTTCTTTATATGATTATAAATTGGGACACATGGAAACCAGGTCTGCAGATAGCCTGCAATTCTCAGGAGGAACATTCGAAACAGAGGTCAGAATCACTTATAACTAGTCCTTCCAGACACTGCAATATTATCTTGAAGGTAAAATGGGGTGTGTTGCTGGAGAATAATTGGATTGAAAAAATAGTGGATTTTTGTCGTGTTTCTATGACAATATTTAGCTTAATTTGTGGTTTTGGCATAAATAATTTAGATTACCTCAAGAGTGAAGATAAAATTTCAGGAATTTTCCTTTTTTCATAAAATGTTTCTCTTAGCTGCAGGTCTGCACTTGGACCCCATTTAATTTTTTATTTGGTTTAATATTACATTAAAGCATACAGGCTAGCCAGAACACAACCTTACTCACATCTGGCAAATAACTGAGCCAAATAATGAACCTGCAAGCGCTCTTTGTTGGAGTTTCCCTTTCAAGTATGGGAAAGGTGATGGACTTGTCTGATGAAAAAAACTCCCACATATTTGCGAACAGAGCAATTGCAAGACAAATGGTTTTTAATAAAGAAATTTCGTTTAGATGATGAGTGGTCCTCATAGTTACCTGCAGGATGAAATATGTCTCTTCCTGAGAAAGCGTTTGAAGAGGGTCAACATTCAGGGTTGCCCTTGAGGTGTCATAACGTTGCCCTTTTCTGGTCTATTTTCCATATCTGGTCTTCTCTTCATCAGTGCTCTCTCAATGCTTTTGTTTGATGGAAGGGAAACAACAAATGGATTGAAAATCATCCAGCGTAGACTTTCCTTCTGTAGATGAGGTTAGCAAAGTGAAGCCTACAAAGTGTTTGTAAACAGGCTACATAATTATGAATCATGGCCATTTTGTTAAATATAATGAGGATTTTCATTAAAAATAATTTTCTACTTGTTTTCCCTTTGCCCCCCAGAAACAAACTTTTGAGAACCCCTTTTCTTTACAGTTTTTAGATAGTCTTTATTTCTTGCTTCTTACCCAATTTTGAGACAGCTGCCACTTCTATATCATTCTTCACTTCATTTTGTTAGCATGCCTTGCTGCCTACCAAGTCCATATCTCTCTGAACTCACCAGGATTTCATTAGTTTAACCAATGCAAATCTAGCGCATCATCTTTTAAGGTACCATGTTTTTACTTCTTGTGGCGTTACTAGCTGTCTTACTGACACGTAAAGCTCTGGGCCAGTAACTGCATACATAACGAGGCTGATAGGTCAAGGCTTTCTTCAAAGAGTATTTCTCTTCATAAAATAGATGCTACAGTAATGCTGGGTGTGGGGAGACAGGAGAAAAGAGGGAACGGGGAAAAAGAAAGCTTGGTGACAGAAGGACATCTCATTCATAATGCAATGGCTGTGTGAGGACTGGCTTTACATGTTGTTCCTTCTAGTCAACATTTCAATAGCACTAAATTATTTTCAGAAAGTGTTCTGTACTTTGGAAGATAATTCTGCCTGCAGGTGTAATATTAATTCTTTTATACTTTTTGCATACCTCCTTCATTCCTTTCTGACAGCCTGGTTTCAAGTTTCCCAAACTTTCACAGATTCTTTCTGACTTATATTTTTGGATCCTACCTCCTTATTTCTGTATTTTTGGATTGCAAAAGAAATAATTCATGGTAAATCCAAGAAGTTGGGAGCCGCACAAAAATCTCAAAAATGGAACAGAATCTTCACCAGGTTGGTGCTAATTCTGACCATATTCTGTTCGTAAATCATTAGGGAACCTCAGTTTTTTCTTAATATTATTCTACAAAAAATGCTGCCAGTAAATTGCTTCACTCCTTAGACTTTGGGCCAATAGGAGTAACAAATCACATACTGTGAAAGTCCAGAACACCTTCAAACTTCGTCATGGAGAGTTTTGCTAGCTACAGAAAAACTGTTAACTACACTTAAAGATGTGATCCTCAGGGTCAGTACAGGACATTTCACCAAGCAGTGAGAAGAAAGCAAAGGTTGATTTTTTTTCTGGCCACGCATCGGGAGTGGCATAGCTTACAGAACCAGTTTAGATTTGTGGTGAAGAACATTTTCTGCCTCAAATCCAGCCAAGAGACATACGTGCAGATAACAGAGACAAGTAGGAGAGCTCTAAGCAGATGTAGAGACAAAAAGGAAGCAAAATGCCTTTATGGGAATGGCCTTTGCCTCAAGCAGGTCTCAGAGGACCTGACGGTGCTGTGGGTGGGACCCTTCAGAGCTTCTCACAGGGCAACTGAAACCCACTAAAGTCTTTTCCAAAATGAAGTTTGCCCTGCCCTGATCACAAGACTTACCCTGTGAAAAAGTCTGTACAGTCTGGGAAGGCTGCATTCCACTATTGTGGATTTCATAAGCCCTATAAAAGCTGACATGCGGATTTAGGAACCCTAAATGTTTGCATAAACGTCTTTTAGCGACTAAATAATTGCCCCCTGAAGCACCCCAAAAGAAGCCAAAGGAAACAGAAATCACCATCTACAAGAGATTAAAACAAATTTCTAGTTTCTCAGCCAAGCCATTTTGCAGTTACTATAAGCCAAAAAAAATGTTAGGAAAATTTTCAAGAGGTGAAACTGCTTCCTTTTTTGAGCCCTCATGTCTCCCAAACATCTTGTTGAATTTACCTCAAACTTTCCATTAAACTTCTACTTTGGCAGAATAACACACTTACGAAATTTCAGGCAGATTGGTTCAGTCTGGTAAAAGGCAAAGAGATAAAAAAACTGACTTGGGATGGAAACCTAATTTCTAACTTATCTGTGGAGAAAATATAAAATGAGAAGTCTACCAAAGTGAACCAAGAGTACCGGGTTGTGTATGCAATGCTTATTCCTGTAAAACAGCACCTAGTGCCATTTAGACTGCCTTCAGAGCCTAAATCCAGAACTTCACTTAGACCCTTCTTCAGCATTTTGTACTACCATTTGAAACAAGCATTTCAGGAAAAAAATATACCACCATTCTGTTTCTTTAGTACCAATGGCAGAAGGAGGTGGCTACCCCTGTGATTAGCATAATCTTACAGAAATCTGATTATTCTTAAAGGTTATTGATACATTTTATTCCCAAATTCAAGTAGCACCCTCTGCTGGCCAGCCCACATTGATTTACTGCCACCAACAGCAAAAAGGCGTCTTGCCTTAAGTAAAATGTCTGTATAATGGTCTATACTGGAGTTAGAGATTTAGTGTAGAAATGTTGAGGTGGCTGTAAGAACGAAAATGCATAGAACCACTGGGAAAAACTATATGCTATGTTGTGAGTTTCAGCTCTATGAATTTTGATGGAGTTTGGCTATTCAACACCAAGACAGAGTTTGGCCACAAATTTGTGGTTAGCTTCATATTTAGATTTCAACAGAAGCTGAAAGCCTGAGCAGGAAACCATGTGTTCCTTTCATTGGCATGGATATTTTCTCTCCAAACCAGTGAAGGTATACAACTTTTTTAGAAATCTTTGGAAAATCTACTCATGGTCCCCTCCAAGGTAGTGCAAGAGATGCATACGTTGATTCTGCAACACAAGAAGAATTTGCATACTGAAGGGCTGTGGTTTTGGAGGCTTATGCACAGACGATGTTCAGGACACGCACATATGTCAAGCAGGCATACTAGACAGATTGCCCTTCCTTTCACTCCACTTCAGAGCCCTTAGTGGGTTCTCTCAAGGTTGAGAGAAATTTGGCTGTTACTGCTTTAACCTCCATAAATGCCTGATCTCATTTACTCACACATCCTGGCAAAAACTTCTGTCTGATCTCTCCCAGTTGTTCTCTCTCTCTTTTTCTCCAAGGAAGTTTCATCTGAGTGCCTATTTTGTTCTTAGTTTTCCATCTGCTTTTCCGTCCCTTCCCAGGAGTGCTATGACACGACAAGACTACAGACAGTTTGTTAGAGAAGGAGCAGTGCTTGGCACAGCAGCGCAGGAAAGACCTGATAATGTGGCACTTGGCCGAGAAATCACTATTCTGAGAACCAGCTCCGAACAGCACTGAAATCACTGAGGGTCTTCCCGTCAGTCTCAGTCAGCTTGGATCAGGCCCACAGTGCACATATGGACACAGTTTGTTCAAATGTGCCTGCGTTATCCCACCCTTTATCCAGTACCACTTTTTGAAGGGGTTAAGGAAAACCTCGGCCTTACATCCAACAGTCCACTGTTTCATGATTCTTTTAGAGTAACGGGATTAATATATGATGTTCTCATCTGTGTAATTTATTCGTATTGTAGAATTATTTTTTTTTTGTCTCTGCTGTCAGTATATTAACCTCAAAGAATGTGCAGCCACTTCTCTCAAATGCATGATTTGGTTTTGTTGGTTTTTCTTTGTTTTGTTTCATTTCGTTTTATTTTTAAAGTAGGAATCTACAATTTTGCCTGGGCTTAATATACTAGCTTACAATATGGTTTACTACTCTACTGTATTTGTAGAAGACTCACCATTAGCTGAGAATAAAGCATATCTGGGGGAAGTGAACTCCTTGGCATAACTGATACAGAGAATTTTAGTAGAAAAAACTAACTTAAAACATTTCTAAAAATCATAGCAGGAGTTAGTCTGTATTTGGTAAACTCCAATGTTTCATTTCTTGCTTGTATCATATGGAAAGCCATGCAATTATTTTAAAAAGTTCACGTATTCAATAGTTTCTGGGAGAAGATTTTGGTCTCACTAGTGCACAGTTATAGATGACAGGAGGAGCAGAATTACAATGTATTTGCTTTTCATGGCTGGAAATTCCTCAGATTTCAAAGCTGGAACCACTTAGAAGTGGCTACTCAAATGTGTCATAGAAGAGATAATAACTTCTCTGTTTGCCTTAAAAATGTGGCCTATGAGTAATGTCAAAACACTTTTATTTTACTGAAATATAACCTGATTCTGTAATTTTAGCTTTACTTAGGAAAGAATTGGTTTGTTGAAGAATTCACATAAGCCTATTTTCAGTTGTTACAGAAATGGGTTGGAATACATCTTAAAATAAGGTACAATTTCATCTTTATGTAGAAGATTTTAATAACACTCACAGTGGAATCAAGTTATATTTTTGTATTTAAAATACAATACTGACATGTTTTTCAAGGCAGACATTACATATAATTTTATATTATCCTTTGATGATAGTACACACTGGTAAAGAGTTTCCAAGAGTATATAGACTAGGCATAGGAAGAAAGAAGGTTTAGAGTATGATTGCTTTGAGATGGAAACATTTCAAATAATGAGGTTTTTCTACATCTGCAATCAGAAATTAGCAGGAACTCTTCACAAAGCTGTTGGATTAGACACTTCACATACTCTTACCTGTAAGAAAATCAGATTGTTCTTGTAATATGTTAGCCATCCATTCAGAATAATTTTGAAACAGAATTGTCCCAAATATTCCCATATATTTTTTTTCCTTTGGACTTCTGAAAGTAGTCTGGCATGTACAGTAAATTACAAGTTATTTTATTTAAAGCTGTGCAGAGGTAGGACTTTTGTAGTTGCTGTTAGGATTTCAAAGTTTTTATTCTTGTAAACCAAAGAAGTCCTCTTCAACTTTGTTTTCATTAGTGAAAGAAAAATCCGAAGAAAATTCACCCCATCATTTTTGAAACATTCAGTACATGCTTTTTTTTTTGAAAAGTGAAAATTTCAATTCTTAAAATTTTTGTACTGTAAGAATGTATTTAAAAATGACACCATTACAAAATCAATATTTGAAGAAATTTTGAAAAGAAAATTCATGTTTATTACCTCTCCAAACTAAATGAATATGATTGTAGATTCATCAGATTTATTTTCCTAGGTTTTCCTTTCAGGGGAAATTTCTGCTGTCCTTTGCACAATCTCTGGACACATTTTCAATGGAAGCAATACAAATGGATTTTGGGAAAGCACATATAAAAGTTACTGGACAAGACACTTTCATTGAATAAAATGGTAGGGAAGTTATGGGCAGAAGGTCAGGAAGCTTTGAGGACAGACCCTGAAGGTAAAGGCTGAAAAATCAGAAGAGAGATGAATATTTAAAACATGGAAGTCTTGGGCACAGGAAGGAGATAGTGATATAACTAGCTGACAGGTGAGTGAATTGAAAACCATGACTAATAATTTAAAAAATCTGTGATTAATTTGTGTGAACTGGAGCGAGAAGCTAGAGTAAGAAAAAATGAAAAGGAGGGAAGAGATTACAGTGGGTAGACCAGAGCAGCACTTTGTGACTGAAGTTACACTGAGATAATATATAACTCTGTAACTATTTTCTGTAAGTTTTTATTTCTTTTCTTGTCTACCAGCATATCCTTTCTTTTTTTTGTTTCTCTTTCATACAACAGTTTCTTCTCTGATATGTATTACTCTGCTTGCTAACTCTCCTTCTGCGACTAAAGTTCATGAGTTTTCCTGTCTAATCATCAGGGAAGGGGCATGTTCACATGAACATGGAGTCAGCTGTGTGAGCCACCCCACCTGTAAGCTCTGACACAAATCCTGTGAGAATCACATGTGTGTCCTTGGCATGGATTTGACAAGACACACAGCAGCACAGAGCTCATCATAGCTTGGTATGAGCAACGGTCACTTTTTTCAACATCAAGCTTGTTCCTTGATTTTGTCCCTCTTGCTTCCAAATATTAGATTACCTCAGAAGATGGTGCTTACATTATGCTGATCACTTTTTCTTTAGTAGGAGGAGAGATAGTCCGGGCTGGATGTGTGGATGGAGGACCATGCAGTCACAGGCTACTTCGTTTTCATGTGACTAAGGGTATTCAGTGTCCCTTGGCACTCCCCTTGAAAATCCCTCACAACTTCCAACCCATCCATCCCTAAAGTTATTGCCACAGAGGCTGGGAATGCCATGGGTGAAGAGTTGGGAGGTCCATCCCTGAAAATGCAGTGGGAGAGGAAGGCATCCAGCAAATAATGAAAACGATGGTAGGAGCAGGACTGTCCTTGGGGACTAATATCTGTACAGGGATGATCACAGGCTCCACATACCACTGAAGCCAACTGCAAATGTTTCCGTGCTTTCAATGGGGAGGTGGATGGTGTCCCCCTGCAAGAATAGTTTGTGAATGTTTGGCACAAAGAAGCAAAACAAAGCCAAATGGCGTAGGTGAGCTCTTTGTACAGGCAGAGTTTTATACGCTGGTTGAGTCAGCTGTTCTGGACAATTACATTTAAAGAGAGGGGCAGGCTCTGAGTCACATTTGTGCAGCTGAATTCATTGCAGAACGAGTTGCTTTAGGCACCCTCTGTGCACTGTCAGCCTTTTTTGCACCCTACTCAAAGAACAGACGGATCAGTGTTTGCCGAGATTGCAGCTAAGGTACTAAATACGCTAAGGACACGTAGCTTATTAGTAAGGAAATTAGGGATCATAAAATGCAACAAAAGAGCTAGTGTTCAGCAAGCCAGCAACTTTAGCGGCTCGATGTTAATATTATGAATGGTATCAAGGAACTCTTAATGAAAACATAAGAACTGTTACTTTAGATACTTTACCAGCCAAGATCTTGATCTAAAATAATCCCCAATACTTTAAAAAAATCTTAATTAAAATTGCCGTGCATGTCAGATATGATATAAAAAGTTACATAACTGCGTTTTGTTGGTATGAAAGACGTAACCAACCGGCACTTTTAGTGCAATTGGATACAGGCTGCAAAAGCGAGACATAACAATCTTAACATTCAGTCTTCAAGATTCAGAGCTAATTTTCCCAAATTGCATCTCTCACCTACAGATCATCCTTGCAGTTGCTGGAACATGCCACTGCTTTCATGTTCCCATATTTTTTATACATATAATTTTCAAATGATGTATCTCACTAATCCCCAAATGCTACCTCAGTCAAAGCAGATAGCTGCAACAACTAACGCAACAGAGATTGCTCACATACAAAGCCAAGGGATTTTTAAAAAATCCAAATGATTTAACATCCATTAGGAAACGCAGTAAGGGGAATGGCAAAATGGGGCTTAATGGCAGAACAAAATTTCAGGATGGGGAAGGTTCATCATTTGTCTGGCATCTGCGGGGAAACAGCTGTCTGCAAAAGCCCTGTTGTCTCTACAACCAAGAAGGAAGTGCTCCTCAGGGATCTTGGCCAGATGTAGAAAAACAAGGAAGAAAAGACGGGGGAAGGCAGCTGCTCACCATTCAGCAGCCGAGGTGAGAAACCCATGAGCTAAAAATAAGGGTTCTCCTGGGAGTAGGCAGTCAAGTGTCCAGCCAGGACACTCTTGCCTTTCTGCCAGCACATGATGTGGGGAAGGATATGATGTAACAGGGAGACCCCAGACAGACAAATCTTCATGGAAATAGATCACCAGCAGCTCAGTATGTTTTACAGGTGTGAATTGTGCCAGGAAAGTAGTTCTACTCAAGGCTGTAAGTGCAGAGGACGTGCAGCAGTGCCTGTGTGCAACTGGAGCACCCCAGTAGAGATACATTCCCATTTGCTGCTCAGTAAATATGCACCTGGTTATACTGCCCTGACATCAAAAGTCACTGTAGCAGTATAGCTGTAAGCCTGCTAAGACCATTTTGGTGCATGTGTTGGGATTATACTATTAGTATAGAATTGCTCAAAGTCACCTTTTCAGAAAATACTTACCTATAACATAATATCTCTGACCAGGCACTGCATTAAGCCTGTTTTTTCATGAGCCTGCATAGAAACTTCCTTTGTAACTACATGGATTCCAGACTGGTTTTATAAGTTGTTGGTGTTATTTGGACATCTGACAGCCTTTCAAATTATTTACAATCCAACAGGAGGTCTGCTGCATACACACCTGTGGCAATATACCTGGGGGAACCCAGCTGCAAATGGAAATGGAGTTACAGGAGGTTAGCACAGGTTAAGGGCACAGGTAAGCACACAGTCTCCTGGGGCTGACAGAATGGCTCCCAGTAACCCAGCAAGGTACTGGGAGTACCGTAAAGGTAACCCAAGTCTGTCGGCGTGTGATGCAATCATAGCTCTGCCTGCAATGTAGACATGCCTTTGTAGTGACTGCTTCCTGCTCTTAAAGCTAAAAAAGCCAAAGAGTGGCGTCTACAAGTCTGTCTGTGGGAAGGAGGGAGAGAGAGGGACTCATTAAGTGTTATTATCTTGTGAATAGACTTGGTCAGACGAAACAATGGGATAGCTGAAGCTTAGGGGAAAGCTCCTCTGTGACGCATTGGGGTCTACATCATTAGCGTTTCTTCAGAGACAGAGCCAAAGAAAAAAGTTCTGGCTTTGAAAACAAAAAGGCCAAAGAGGTGAATGCAAGGATACGTGGGCACAGGAAATATGGACAGGAGGTAGGAAGGGGAAGTGCCGCTCTTCCAGCAGGGAAATGCTTCTATCAAATTATTTGTGACTAAAGAACCAGAGAAGGAATCAGGTATTTGGACATCTACAATAAAGACAGAAAAGGAGCAATGTGGAAGATGAAGGATGTTCCCCAGCTGCTCAAAAATGTAAGAAAGCCAAGATAGATAGGGAAATATGTATAATTTCGCTTGGCCCTGTGTATTTCCCATGCTAACTAAACTAAAGGAATCCTTAGGAATTCCCTGCGTCTACCCATCTTCAAATATTCCACGGACTTACAGAGTCAATGGAAAATGTAACATGCTGAAAAGACTGGAGTTGTGGGACAAGATGCAGTGGAGAGCCAAGATGTGTGGGCCTATGGGTGGTACTGGCTGAGGTTAACCTCTGCTTTAATTCATAAGATGAGTAAGAGAGAGGGAAAACTGCCTGATAAAAAGCTCAAAGATAACGTTTGCTGCTTAGACCACAGGGTACTGAAGATCATCACACTGATACTACCGGAGGTCTTTGGGATACAAAATATGCTGTTTTGTCAGAGTCCAGTCATGGGAGCTTGATGAAAGCACAATAGAATTCGAATAATAGTACTGTTAAAACCTACTCATAAATGTAACAAAACCAGTAACAAAACACCATTTACAACAAATTGGAAAAAAAAAATCAACACCCCCCTCCAAGCAACAATATTAACAACAAATTTCAAAATAAGAAACTAGAATTACAAAACATAGGAAATATAAGTACTTTCCTTTCCTATCGTTAGCATTTAATCTGTATTTGTTGTTTTTGACAAACTAACAGTTTCTGATGGAGGAAATACGAAAGATACTAAAATGCACTGCCTTATTTCAGAAGTGAAGGCATATTAAGAAGACAAAGGCCAGTGACAGTGTATTAGTTTGTCACATTCAGGCTCTCCTCTTGTGTCTCTCATTTATGTCACTGTCTTGTGACAGCTGAGAGACTGAGGCTACCTGGAGACAAAATCTTCACTGCTGTCATCCTCCTCATCAGATCTTCCACCTCTCAAGGTATCTACCCACAAGTGCTGCTGAAGGACGTTGCACCAGCACAGGCAGAAATAAAGGCTTTGTAATGAAACAGCACAAGACTGGGAAAATCAGATGGCTGTCTAGCATACCAAAGAGGAAGGAGGAAGGAAAAAGAGAAAGCAATCTAGTAAGGAGGACAGCTGAGGGACATGGCTTTTCAGTCCCAGGTGGGTTTGAAGAGAGAAGTCCCTCATACTGCCAGAAAGCTCTGTCTGTGCAGCCTTTGGAGAAGGGGACTCTGTCGTCAGCCAACTGAAGTGAACACAGGGATCCTATTCACTCCGTTGCTGTTGAGGATGATGTGCACAATGTATTACAGCAGAGCAGGGGGAATAGGCACACATCAAGTATTTGGGCTGGTTATCAGCAACACTGTAGTGCCACGGTTTAACAGGTGATTTTACTACACGAAGAAGTGAAATAGCTTTAGCTCTTCTACTTTGACAATAGAGCAAGGTCTCCTAAAATAGCAATGGTTTCAGGCACTTTGTACAAACATGCCATTTGTCAAAATCCTGTTTGCTTCACAGAGATGATTGATGAGTGTGCTATTTTGTGTTAAATATGACAACTTTCTGTAACATTCCTTGTTGATGACCTTGAACTTCACTCCTTGCAAGGCCAGCTGAGGCTGCAGAAGTGTAAAGAGCATGTTCTTAGGCTGTCATTGACATCTCCTTCTAGATAACCAGTTGTTTTTTGCAAATGGGCAAAAAGGCCATCAATGTGGTTAGAGCAGTTTGGAAAACCAATTGTCTGAAAGTCAACTGCTATTTCAGTTAGTTCTAGTTTACTTGCAGGAAATCTTTAGCTGTGTATGAGCCATTTGTTTATACATTTTGAAGAATAGGAAAAGTCATCTGAAGACTTGTTGCCGCATCACAGATCCTTTATCAGTATCCTGAAGCAGTAATACAATGTTCGAAATAAAAAATTTTCCCCTGCTGCTGTATCTACAGCCTGGCTTGGGGACAGCTGACAACAGCAGCGTGTGTAAACCCAGAGGACCTTCTGTTAGATCTATTTGCTGGACTAAGGAAAGTATTTTGGGTGGAGAGAGAGAAAGAGAGAGAGAGAGAGAAATATTTCTAAACCCTTTTGGCACCTCTTCTTTTCCACACTCTACAATGCTGTACAGCATGGCGCATTGTAACTGCGAAGTAGCAGCGAAGCAACACCAGTTCTTGATTATTCCCAGTGGGAGAAGCGGAAAGTCCATGAAGCAGAATGAATGCACTCATTTTACAGGCTCTGATTCTTGCTTGTTTAACATATTTTCATGTAAATAATTTATTATCTGTTGTTTCACAAGCCTTCACAGGCTTAAAACCTTTGAATGGGCTGAAGCATCACATACCCCATTGGTACCAAGTATACAGTTCACAAGGCCACCTGCATCTGTTTTTCAACATAACTGCAAGGATCCAAGCACTACGGTCTTTATTATAATTAGAATGATGCAGTGACTTTAATGTCAATAGAAAATAAATGAGATGGGTGCTGTTTGTAATATCATTACTGGTAATCTCAAGGCTTATTGGTACAAAGACCATTAAAATGCAAAAAAAGACATCATTTATAAAACAGATGGAAAGTCCACACACCTCACAAGGTCACCTTCTCTAGTTGACATTAATGGCATGTACTGTGGCAATCTACGTTACTGTGCTATTCAGAACAGATTAAATGACCAGTTTCTGTTATACCAAGAGTGTTATGTCTAATTTGCTACACATAGCACTGAAAAATGACCCACGTGTGCCATGACTTTGAATCTTTGGTTAAGTATGATTCTGCTTGTTTCTAATGAACAAATGAAACCAAAATAAAACCACAGGAAATACTGCTTCAGTTAATCCAATTTTCATTCAGGCCTGAAAACGTCTTCAGACATTCAGTGAAGCTCCTCTCATCATGTCTTCTTTATCTGCTATCCTGAAGTGTGTACAGTTTTCTCATTCTTTCTAATGGAGCATATGGTTAAATATGGCCCTTGGGTACTTTAAAGAGTCAATTCCCTGGGCAAATATTTGCTAAAAGCAAGGAAGCAGACAAAAACACAACTCCTCTCCAAACTTTTATACTAAATCCAAATGGATCACTAAGAGAAAATCTGCGTTCACCACAAGTAGAAAAAATATTCAATGCTAACTGTTCAGCCTAAACAAAGTAACGTTCCAAACATAGAACTGGACAATAATGTGAGAGAAACTGAACCATTCCAACAACAGAACGATTGGCCAGGTACCATTTGCCTGTTGTATATCCCTCCAACATTATGTTACACCTGGGCTATTAAAAAATGACCACACCAACATGAGAGATTTAGCAGCGACTACTCTGGCTGTGTTCCCACATTTCTTTATAGTCTCTCTGGATCATATTTTTCTTCCTAGAATGGAAATGATGGAGAAGAAAATGTTGCAGTGACTTAGTTCGCGTAGAGCCTGGACTTACTCCCATGCACCACAGCTAAAGGGATCAGAGAACCTTTCTGCCCATTGTTGGCCAACAGAAGTTGTTAGTGATTTGCTCAAAGTAAGCTTTGTGCTCTTATTTGGCTGTGTCTAGACAGCCGAATCCTTTGCTGCTATCCAAGGAATGTGCAGCTAATGTCAGTGATGAATTCACAGGAAAGCATTGGTTCTTGAGGATAGGCTTAACACAATCAATGTAAAGCGTAGAAGAAATGAGGCAAGGGATCTCCCCCAAGCAGGGTATTTAAAGTGGAGCCTACTTAATTTCCTCCAAGAGAACAAAAAAAGGAGCAAAGTTATTTAAAATCTCACTGATTAAAAAGGCAGCTAATACTCAGTTTGAAAGCCACAGGAGGGATTTAGTTAAGGTGCGTTTTAGGCATAAAAACACATATGAAACTTTTGTACATTCCAAGAATTACAAGCGGAAGAAGCAGAGCTACCTCCTGTTCTCCACTAGCAAATGGAACTGTCTCTGGATAAAGATTTATGAGCTGTCTTGAGTAACTGTATTAGCAGTGAAGGAGTGTTTAGAATAAGCAAAAACGGCAACCCAAGAGGTCAATATGAAAAAAAAAAGAAAAGGCACTAGCATATTTCGAAGAGGAAAAGAATATCCAGACAAAAGTTCAGTTGCTGTGAATCCCAATGGAGTTATGCCCACTTATAGAAATGACCCGTCATTTAGTGAATTTAGTGACACATCTTTGATGGCATCTGAGGGTGAAAAGTCAGTTGTTAGTATTGTAAACCACAACCAATCATATGAAAGACCAGGCAATTTTCTCACAAATAATTAAACAGATGCAAATAATTTGAGCCAGGTAATGAACATTGTCCCTCTTTATCAGTTGTGCAAGCAAAAACACAGAAGATAATTGAGTTGCAAGGAGGGTTAAATACGGCTGTTCTTTTCTAGGTGAAGGGTGGAGGCAACAGACCAGAAAGTGAGGTACTTGATGTTAGATACAATCCTAACATTGCAGTAGCTTTGCTTTTAACTCAGCAATGCATTTGGCATATTGTCTCTCCTATACATCAAGTGCAGGAAGACAATATGAACAGTTTCTAACTCTACCTCATAAACTTCCCTGAACAGGCACTGGAGTTACAATAACATCTTTGTTGGCAAACATTTCCAGGCACTGTAAATCTGTCTGACTCTACAGGAGAGATGGCTGATGTGCAAATCTCTAAGTCACTGTTGTTAAAAAACAGAGCCTCTGTTCATCCATCTTGGGCCTTATTTTATAGCACACCATATAAATGAGAACTTAAAATAGTTCTTTATCCTTTCAAAGTGCACAGTCACTGGAAAGGATAACACAACAAGTTTAGCCTCAAGAACCTGAATCAGCTGAGAAAAGAGCAACTGAAGGACACATCTATGTTTACCTTCCTCTATCCAGAGGTAGCCTCTGCAGTCCGTACCTATGTCAGTGTGCTTCTACTCACTTAAGAAGTTGCATCTGCTCACACAAATGTCCGCCAGACCAAGTCAAGGAGTTACAATCCTTATCATTTAGCACCGGGGCAGCAGTGCAGTATTGTACAGGAATGTTCCCAAGGAATGCAATAACATGAGCTGGAATGATCTGGCTTCTTACCACATGAAGCCGTGGAGAGAAAAATAGCTATTCTTCCCTGCCTGTAAGCACGCAGGAGGACATGCGTTTATCCTTTGTTATCCATGCTGTAAGCATGCATTTATTAGTAATAACACAAAGACTTTTTTACAGCATCTTTTGATTTGACACTAGGGCTAGTTTGAGAGGACTTCCACTTTATGAAGAGGTTTAAGGTTTTGAAGAATTTTGCTGAATACAAACGAACACAGTTTGTTTTTATTAGTGACTGGAAATGGAAAGAAAAATATCGGAGAGTTAGGGCTATCAGCTACTATAAAGCCTTTCGACTCCCCACTCTCCAGTAATATTCTGGACCTGAAAACTTTCCAGATGAGACATTCATTACAATCTAGATATTTCCATAAAGTTTGGTGGGTTGAACAAAGTGCCATTTTTCAGGAAAAAAAAAAGTTTGACCTTTCCCCCCCCCAGCAGCTCTACTGCAGAGCCATATTTAGAAATGCTTGATCATAAGGTGTTTGGATTTGGCAGGGAATGGCTGTGATGCACTTTCCCCAGGGCCTGGGAAAAAGAAGCAGGCTGCAAAGACAGCTTTCACAAGTTGCTTTGAAAGGCAGCGTGTAATTATAGAGGCTGGCAATGAAAGACAGAGCAGCCTCCAGGGATACCCCTTTCCCATTCTGCCGCTTACAGGGATTCTTGACTTTGCAGTCAAGTTCTGTCGTGTCCCGAGTAAGAAGCTCAGTCAGCAGTGGGTGAAACAGCTTGCATCATCTTTCTCCAACTTCAGCTAAACTATTAAAAGGAGGCATGTCTAAGCTTTTTTTTTCTTGACAGACCTGTGACTCATGAATGTCACAGAAAGGAAAAGCCAATAAAAAGCTGTTTCTACACTTTAGCCTTTGAGCTTCCCTTTTAAGGATCACGTAAGGTAGAGCGTTCATAGCTTTTGTTAATAGTGCTATTATAATTAATTATTGTAATTATTATAACAACCTTGTATTTAGGGCATCTTGCATCCATTCTAAGAACAGACTTAAGTATACAGCAGATCTGTGTGATGATGCCTAAAAACTTTGTGCTTTTAAAAGCTCAGCGCTAGGGCCACCTGCAGAGCTTCCTGAGAAATGTACACTGCCTCCAAAGATTGTTTTCAAAACCAATATTGGCTTCCCGCAGCCAGGGCCTGTTCTGCTGAATGCAAGAAGCTGCTTGTACCAGTGTCTCGTCTCCCTTTGTGCTGCGCACCCCTGCAGTATTTCTGGTTGCAGAGCAGGGAGGAAAGCGCTGCGGAGCTTTCGCAAAACTGCATTTTTCCTGTCAGCAACACCCTTCTCCCTACAGTTTACATCAAATCCAGTGCCAAGTCTGTGGCTTAAACCCATCTCTCTACTGAACTTGCAAAAAAAATTAACAAAATATTTAGTCGCCCCCACTTCCCTCTCCCTTATGCTTAGTATTTCAGAGACAGATATTATGTATTACATTCTCTTTAAAACAATAAAAATAAAAGGCACATATGTGGGATGGAAGTGGCATGAGGAAAGAAGAAAGAAATGAGCCAGGAAATGGCAAAGCAAAGGAGAATGCACTGCATTTTAAAAAGACTTTTCTATTTGTTATTTTTATTGTCATTTCCAAATTAAACCTGAAACTATTCATCTGAAATGTATGTTGACATGTGGCCATCAGTTTTGTATGCGTTCTTAGTTCTGATCTCTCTAAGGGCCATTTCTATTAGTGGTATAATAGAGAGCACTAGCTGGAAATACAGAGTGTTCCCAAATCCACTCCTCCTGGTTCCTCTTTCTGGAGTGCAGGAGGCTGCAAAAGACCCTCCAGAATTTAACTGTGCTGCTCATGGAAATAAATACAGCTGAATGGAAGTGGAGTTTCTGTCACATTTATTCATTTCAGCACCTGTTTACTTTTGAAATAGGGACAAAAGGTCAAAGCACATTGAAGAACAGAAATTATAAAGCATTTTGATTCAGAAATACTAAGCTAATTCTTTTCACCATTTTTCAAATGAGAAAAAACTTTTTGATATTCTGCTAACTAGTTGAATTTACCAAAGTCGAATTATTTTGTTTCAGTTTTTCATAAACTTTTTTTTTCTTGAAAATGTAACCATTTCCATGAAAATCCAGATCTCCGGAAACTTACTTTCCTGTTCTGAAAAGAATTTCTGAGCAGCTCAAGAAAAAACTCATACAATAATATAATAGTTTGTCAAATTCTTCTTGCATTGTGCTGTGTATCTTTTATGTACCATGTAGATGCTTCACGTGTCTGTGAGGGAGTGTTACTAATATGTGTGCAACTATCTTTTTCCCCCCCCGGTTGATAATAGAAGTTCATTATTACTGTCAGTGAATGTGTTGGAATTCTGTATAGCTGTGAGCACAAGATCCTGCTGTAACTGTCATGAACAGGGACAGGACTTTCCAATGTCACTGTTGCTTTGTATTACAGCAGGAATGGGAGAAGTGGAAGTTGCTCAGCAGGTTCTCCTTCTGGTAAGCAAAGTGGAACAGAAACTGTCAGGCACCAGGTTTTCCTTCAGCTAGTAGGTAAAGTTACAGTTTCCTCTTCAAATAATATCAAATCACACAATTGGATTATAACTAACGAAATACTGATAGTGATATTTTTTTAGAAGAACTTATGGGAAAAAGTAGTCTCAGTGTTTAAAAAGTTGAAACGATAAATCCGAATGTGATTTAGTCTCTCAGTGTCTGTCCATTGGCCTTAATATCAGTCTCCTTTAGACCAGTGCCAAGTGAGGAAAAAACCCCCAGTTTTCTGTAAAAGATTCCTGAGACCAGGCATAGATACTTTACATCACCTTTACCTCTTCTGCAACACTCCAAGAAATTCTTTAAATACATGTGTGGGATTTTAGAAACCTGGGCTTTACTTTACTAGAGTACATTAGTTGCCATCAGGAAGATAAGCTACACAGTCTTGGGTTACATACGATACTATAGGAGTATAGCTTTAGCTTAAGGGTCTCCCTCACTCAGCCTCACCAATGGAAGGGTATCTCTACATTCTCAGGGAGGAGCTGAAAATGCTGCAAAGAGGGCTTACACCATGCACATGAGAAAATTCTTCATGATTTTTTTTTCCTTTGTCCCCACCCCAAACCCAGAGAGTGACTTGGATGAATAGCTCGATAACCGACTGTAATTGGTATATTAATTATATGTAAATCATTGCAAAAAAATAACAGTTTTTTTTTAATTCTGTAAGTATTTTAGCATTTGTAGATAAAATACATTAAATGCGGGCCAAACAATGCTATATCCTTTTAAGACACCACCCAGTTTTCATACCTGCAGTTTGTCACGTTTAGGAGGTGTAAACTTGTACGTTAGGCAATGCGTCTGCTGTAAATTATCCAACTACTGTAGTGTTGAAATAAGTAGTTCAGCATAAAGCAAAGAAGTCCTGATGTTGTCTTTTATCATCAGAGGACAGGTGTCTCTAAACACACAGTGAAAAAAAGACACAAGTTTAAATAGCCATTCAGAACAAAAGCTGGCTGTTAAAAAGATAGGATTTTCTTCCTTTACTTTGATTCTGTGCCGTATAAATTACTCATGTGCAGTTTAAATGGTGTAATAAATACACTCCATCATGTGAGTGAGAGTTAATAATATGCCATTTTTGACTAGTTTAATTGACTTGATTCTGGTGCACCTGAAATAATTGCAAAAGTTTCTTTGGAATCAACAGCTTAATGTGTAAAGCATGGTGGCACTTTTTAACACGTGACATGAAATGAAAAAAAATAAGTCTTTCAAATATATTTTAAACATATTTGAAGATGCTTGCAAGCTATAATGATATATCAATATTCAATAGCCTGTCTTAGTAAAAAAACAATGATTTTACTTGGAAGAATGGCAAAATTATAAGAATAGCTATATGGTTAGCCTAGATGAAAATAGAACTGATACGGGTGGAGGATTAAAATAAGGGTAAGCTAACTAGTACTGACATAAAATACCAGACATCTAAATATAGGATAGTTCTGAATGCTCCGCACTTTATTTTCATTGGCTTTTATGCAGTGTTTCATAGAGTTATTTGAACGGAGCTAAGGGCCTATAGCAAGGACAGTCAGTCTTCACACAGAACTATTCTGGAAACCATCTTAAATTTTTTTCCCTAAAAGCTGTTAACAGAATAAGAATAAAGATTCCTATAACTTCCATCTCACTTGGGCATGGCTGTCACAACAGTCTAGGTTGTGAGAGTGGCATGTGAGTTTACAACTAGCTACTTAATTCAAAAGGAAAATTCTCGTCACACAATTTGACCCTTTTCTGTTTTATGAATTGAGCGCTTAATGTCAAGCTGATCTATCCTGCAGAACTGTCTGATGGTCATTTCTCTTTCTGCAGCCTGTTCCTTGAAAGTTAACTTTGGAAAATTAATGCTGGAGCTTCATGGCACTTTGATTGAACAAAGAAGTCAGAGTGCATCTTTCTTCCTCGCCAAAATACGCCCTCATTCCCAAAAGATGCAGAAGGCACTCATCCCGCAGAAGGAGTATGCTGAAAGCAGGTTGGTATTGGAAGAATAGATGGAGCTGTGTTCTGCCCTGCCATTCCTTATCTGGGGTACTATCCTGCAAGCTGAGGCTGGCTTGACGTTAGCCACATGAAGGTTAGTCATCTGGTCTGAACAAATCACCTAAGCTCCCTCTGGGGTCAATGGAGGAAGATGGGCATGTCTGGAGGACTCTCCATCCTGCCCTAAGAGAAGTATCTGACTTGCTCTTTGAAGGGGCCTTTTTCTTACTACAATCCATAATACAGCCCTCAAAGATAGGCTCAGACTGTGATTAGCCTGTGTTTCAGATGGCTAACACTAGGTGAAAGCAATCCTACCTTTCATGAGCAAACACCGTCTGAGTACAACAAAGTATTGTTTAGATTCACACGAGGAAAAAACTGAAGATCCAAAACTAGCTTTCCTCATGAGCCTTCTGTTACCGTACACCAAGTGGAGCTCATATGCGGGAAGTGTTCTCCCCTACTATTCTCTATGGAAAGGGTTTTGTACTACTCTCTCCTCCTTGCCCCGGCTCCTCTTCAACTACTTGCCAAAGTCTCTTTGCAAAGCTAGTTCAGGAAGAGATGGAAGACAAATACACAAATCTACCTGACCAGCAGCATTTGTCTCTTGGCACAGTGTTCTACCTCGATCTCAGTCCAGCCCTAACATCTGATATTAATTAAGAGCGATTCTTTTCTAAAGAGTAGGGATAGGTGTGAGTTACCCGACATGATCCCCTTTCTCAGTGATCAATTTTTTTTCAAGATCCTGGTGCCTGATATGGGTTCACAAAAGAGAGAACTGGAGACTGGAGATGGAGATCAAGCTACTGCAATGGAGATTTCTTGCTCAGAGGACCTGAATAAACTGAGTTCTAAGTATCTTCATATTATAAAAGGGAACACATCTATTTGCCTTTATGGTGACAACCCAAGTGATGGCAAATTTTTTCCTGAGGTGAAACTGGAAAAGAGAACATCGTCTTGGAAGGATCTTCTGGGAAGTCTTTTCTGGGAAGATGGTCAGAGTTACACACTGAAAGATCACAAGACAGGTAAATGAAATGCGGGAAAAAAAGTAGGAAAAGAAGACATGAAAGGATACAGGTGAACTGGGCACGTATAGAAACAAAATGAGTCACCACTTTCAAGTTTTGTTTGTCTCTAATTTCAGCACCTGAGTCGTAGCAAAGACTACAAAAGTATATTTGCACAATTCAAAAGTATATTTGCACAATTGCCTGGTGGCTTTAAAGGACTCCAGAATTGATTCTTCTTTGATTTGTGCAAATCTTTTTATTGGCTTTATTATTCATTTTATAGAAGTAGCAAAAATATTTCTCCAAACAGTTCTAGTTTATACATGTATACATGCATATATGTATGGCTATATCTTTACTGATGCTGGTAGGTGAGAATTTCTGAAAAAATGTCTATCTGGTCCACAGTGTCTTAAAAAAACAGATTTTTGGATTATGAAAGATTTACATTTTCCCTTCGTACCTGCTCCTGCAATTTGAAAATCTCTTTGTTTTGACTTTTTGAAAATGATGGCAGGGTGTGTGGTTTAAAGAGGCAGACAAAATCCTGAAGACTTAAATGAAAACATTTTTTACATTTCATGATCACTGAATAAATGAACTTTCCTACTCAGGGGGGAATGAAAACTTGGCAGGGAGGTAGAGATTAAGAACATTTCATTTTCTATTTTCTAATGTTTTTAAAATGAAAGGTTCTTTCCTACTACAAAGCATGGGTCTATGTGAAATTAAAGGCTTACATTTGTTTATAATATTTTCATTTTATGTACCCATGGACTCATGCACCCATGAAAGGGAATTTTTATATAGAAAACTCTATCCATGAAAATAACTTGCTCCTATACTAACATTCGACAAAGATGGGCAATAAGTCATAGTAAGTACCTGATCATCACCTGTAATTTTTTCATTGTTGTTGTTTTAACTGAAACTACCTATTAATTTTCTTCACTGTGACATTTAAAATCTTTATTTAGGAAATTGTATGAATTGTGTGACCAGCTGATAGATATGTATTTCCACATTCTTGAAACTAAGGATTGGAAATGGTAACACTTTTGCAAGTATCCAACATGATCTCAGATAAGAAAGTTTTTACTCCATGACAGCAATTGGAAATATTTGGTTTAGTAACTGTGTTGCTTCCAGTCGTAGCTCTTTTTGTTTCCTTTTATTCAATAAAATTTAACAATTATTTTCTGCCCCAGTTGTCTCCTTCCAGAGTGATTTTCTCTGATTCCTCATCTTCTCTTTTTTTTTTTTTTTTTCCTCACATGATTTGACGAACCATGGCATTAGCAAGGTCTCTGGCTCCTTGGCTCCCTGTGGTTCCCTGCGCTTCTCAGTTTCGGAGTCTCTCTGCAGCCAGTGGATGCCCAGCAGTTCCCTCTCTTCCTTCTGGGGTGGTAAGACCATACACAGCTGCAGAGCGCATAGGGAGCTATACAGTTCCCACTAAACATTCATCTCCAGAAAAGTGGTAATTTCCATTTTCTTGTCTAGTGCAATCAGGTTTTAAATTACTTTATCCACTAGATTTTTAAGATGTTTCATATTAATAGCACATCAGATCTCGCTTTCCTTTTTTAAGCTAAAAGTGCTCAGAAACATCATGTAACCTGTCCTAAAATATTCCATTTTCGTCACAGGGAAAATTGTATTTACATTGCCTTCTAGCTTACAAATAACAAAAGACAAAACTTCTGACATTGAGTCATTCAGTGAATAGATTGCAGCAATACTCCTCAGGGCATTGCCTGGTTGCACCAATCCATAGGGAAATGAAAGAATTCCTACTAATTCCCCCCCGCTACCCCTTGCTTGGTGGCCCTTGACCACCTCCCCCTGATTCCTGTGGGGTGGAAGTGTTTCTGACATGTCTATTGGGAACTGCATCACACCAAAAATAAGGAGAACCTCGGTGAGTCTGAGTGAAGCCCTGACCTCGTTGCATCAGTGCCCATCGTGTGCGAGCATGTTCCAGCAGCAAAGCGGTGAGCGCTGTAACATTTGAAAGTATATAGACAAATTTGGTAGAATATTATTATTTTGTCTGGATGTTTTCTAACTCCCTTCTGTTTTCCTTTTGGGCTCACTTTGAGGATTATAACAATAACTGAAAATATGAGGGCAGTGTCTAACCTGCCTGCACTGGATTAGCTGCTTGCAAATAGAAGGATAAAGACAAAATGTTCAAATGTAAGATAACGTAGACAGAAGAAAGGACAGAGCTTTTGGAGATACGACTACTCTGCAGCTAACAGACTTAATTTTCTGTGTTGTAGCCCACTATACTGTGAGTCAGAGCTCTCTTCAGCAACTTCTCCAATTTTTTTTCCTGTCATTCCTGTTTGAATACTGGATCTTAAATTCAGGACAGTAAGACAGTGACTCTTCCCCACCTGGTTGCTACATCAATTCTACAGCTGTAGTGACAGACGAGATTTATCAGCACAAAGCCTTTGTACTAACACAAAGTGATTTGCACGCTTTATTGCCAAATGGAAAACACAACAATTATGTCAAGGTTTACCCTTTGCCCAACAAGGCTTGAGGTAAGTGGGCAGGCTAAGCAATCCAGCCAGTTTCAAAGCTGACAGCAGTTTTTCCAGTTTTTTTAGGATCCTACAGCAAATGTTATGACTGAATGCCAAGCAGAAGGCTCAGCCATGCAGTTCCCATTAATTTAATTACAGTTTTCTAGCTAAATACCCTAGATAGCTCTGAATAGTTCAGCCTCCATTACCAAAAGTCATAAATTACAATCATTGCCCCTTGACCTGAGAAGACTGGTATTTTCTTTTATGTAAAATAAATGAAACTTGCACTAAAGACTATAATGGTAGGCAACTACTTTGCTTTGAAATATACTTTTATTCTGTCACAAGAGACAAACACATCTGTTCCTGAGTGTGGTTATGCAATATCATTGTCTTACGGTGAAGTTAATTCTATTTTAAAATGTTTAGTTAAAACAAAAGATAATAACATACAGTATGAAATGAATAAAAGGTATTATGCCTTTAAGAGAAGACATAAAAGGAACGCCTTGCTGTTTCTCTGAAGGTGATAGTTCCATTCAAAAGAAAAACATTGCATATTTTCAGCCGATGTAGCATTTTGCGCAGGTGAACGTGCCTCCATGCTTTAGAATTTAAGTAATTTACAGCAGCGTGCCATGGAACAAAATAATTGCACTGAGAAATTGGTGTCAAACTTCTGAAAGACTAAATAGTTGAGCCAGAGAGAGGGCTATGATTTCAGGGAGAAGACAGTAGCAATTGCAGACATGTTTAAGGATTGGCTAAAAGTCAATTAACATAAGTAGCTAAAACATATTTTTATAGTCCTGAGTCTCTCAAGACATGTTGTCACATGTGGACTTTATTTATTTATATAATTTTGTTCTCAGAAGCGTGCATCAGAGTGGAAAATACAGCGTCAGAGATCTGTAATGAAAGTACTTGAAACTCTTAAGTGTTTGCAACCTGGCTGCAGAGGGAAAACTTTAATAGTAGCATTAAAAAAGCTTAAGGTCTTTGGCAAAAGGCTGTGAAGTCATCCGAGTATAATCAGCCACATAAACTGCTTGTGACAGCGTGATCCCGTGATCTGAACACTCAGCGAGAACTATTTCTGCTTCTGAAAGGACTCAAATAAGCTGTAGTGTTCTTCCATTTTTTAAATGTAAGTTATTATATCTTGAATGTGTGTGTGCGTATGTGTGTGTGAAAGTAAGTGTGTGTGGAGGTGGGGGGGGGAATATCACCTTGCCAAATACTGCTGGTATCCTAGTCTGTGTTTTGTGCTGAGAAGACACAAAATGGAGAGTCTTCTGCCTTTACCTGATTAAATATAAATGATTAAAAAAGTGTAAAGCAAAAGGAAAAAATCATCAGAAAGCTCTAAAGAGCTATAAATTTTGGTGCACTCACACACGTGCACACATACGCACACAGCATATGAAGTTTACATGCTACATATGTATTTACACCACATGCACACAAATGTAGAGGTACATATATTTATATATGAACTGGATTCACAGCTAATTGAAACAGTGATGAAAGAAAATGTGAATCACAGATTTTTTAGTAAGTTTTTGGGCATCATTTCCCCGCTTTCCCAGTAACTCTCTTCCTCTTTCTTAAATACCCATTTATATATCAGCAACTGAAATGTCAGCAAATGCCTTTGGGAAGAAGGACTTTGATCATTAATCATCCAGGATGAAGTAGGGAGTTTCTCTCTTCTCCTCACAATGCGAAAAGTGCATTCTTTGCAGCACCACCTCCAAAGAAGTTCAATAGTGTAAAGTGTGACTAAGTGACTTTCTCAGACGCAGATGTAGGAAAAATCTGAAGACATTTTGGCCCTTTGTACGCAGCTCCTTACTCAGCCAATTCTGGTCCATAACTCCCTGATTCAACGTCAGTACAAATACATTATTTTTGTTAATATTCTCTTCTCTGGGAAAGTTTGGACTCTTTTCTGTCTTATTTTTTCTTCTTTTTCTCCTTTTTTCCTCTTTTCATCTTTCTTTTTTATGCTTTCTTTCATTTTCTTTCTTTTAATTCTGTCTAACAGATTGTAAGGAAAAAAACCCAGAAACATAGGAAGGGTGTAAAGGTATGATACCAAAGCAGCTGAATTACTATCAGGAGCACGGGAGCTCTGATCACCCTCTTTCTCAGGAACTCAGAGTTCAAGAGAGGGTGCAAGCACGGCTGTTGCTAGTGTTGTTCTTTGGGTCTGCTCAGGATGTGCAGTTTATTTGGTTTCCAAGAGGTCCAGTATCTTGCCCTTATTTTAACTTGGCAGACTACGAATCAAAGTAGTCATCAGTCTTCTCTCATAATGTTTAAGTAGTTCACTTGTACTTATAAGCCAGACAGTTTTTAGTTGCAATCATTAGACAACTCTGCCTCCAAACATCATAAAATTGAAAGAATGACTCCTCCGAAGAACAATATCTTTTAAAGTAAATGGTAGATTAAACTGCAATACTTCCAGTCCCTGGCACTTGATTGCTATTCATTTGAACTCTGGGCTTAAACAGTTTTAAGCTTGCTTTTGACCAAGGAATATGTCAGGAATATAATCACATCAGTTATGCTTTCCTTCCAGATTCTGAATGTGCTTTCATGAGCCCACTTAATTAGTTACTGTACCCCTAGCCTGGAAAGGATAATTGCCATCATGAGTCAAGCATTAAGTGGGATCTGGAAATACCCCAGAAAGCATCAAGATTTCTCAGATTTTCAATATTTGATGCTGCATGACTGTTGCGGGGTTTGTAAGGATTTGTAATTTCCTCTAGAAGTGAAATGAGGCAGAATATATTGCAGCTACTCATAACAGACTAAAGGTTTGGGAGGCCCACCGCCAGCTCCACAGCGATGCATCTTAGTTCTCCCCTCTCCTCCCTCCAGAATTTTTCCAATATGTTAATTTCTTTCTACTCGCTCTGCTGCTGCGGAGGACATTTTTATGCTGATGGTACTCAGTAAGTTCTTTCTGATTTCTCATGTACCTGTGAAGTTTTAGCCCTTTTCATTTGGGTGAATGGTTAAATCAACATATTTTGGGGGGTAGACAAATCCTGCTCCCTCCTGCTGTCACTGCTTACCTTTTCCACAGAGACTGATATTAAAGCCTGCTGATGCTTTCTCTACAACATACTAAGATTAATTCAATTTCTTTAAGTCTCTATTCTATTCCAGGTGTTCTACATCTTGTTGAAGGCCTCTGTTGCAAGGACTCATCTTTACCCCTAGATGAAATCTTGCAAAATGGTTCAAATTCACATTGTTCAGAGCCAGTCCCGCCTACAGTGGATTGAACACGTCCACAGGACAAGACATTTGAAGTGTCCTCTGGACTCCATATGCAAATATATAGCTAGAGTTTCCCATGCCACGTTTGTTGCATGTCACGGTGACTTGAGAGGGTACTGGAGGGCACAGTGTCCATGGGAACACTGGTGGAAACTGGAGAGGAGGCAGAAAACTTGAATGAAATATTATCTATCATTCACATAAGCAACAGAATCTTAGCAAACTATACCAGGATTTTGCTTTGAGAAGAACTAGTGTAAAACAAAATAATTCAAGGGCAAACTAGCCTGTGTACAGTATGGATATTCACAGGGTGGAAATGGGGGAGGTAATTAGGGAATTAAGTTTTTTTCCTCTGCAATCTCATGGACACTTAATTCTCTAAAACCATCCAAACCTGAATTTCAAAAATGATCTCTTTTTCTTGCACACTATCATGTAGGATCTTGATCCTCCTCTCAATGAAAGATTTCAGCAGGCATCAGATAGGGTCTTGCCCCACTCTCTGGCTCCTTCCTGCCATCAGCACTGACCTGCAGCTAATCAGTGTCTGCTTTATTCAGCTGGAGCAACCCAGTCTGATATCACCTCCTCTTCTTACAGCCATCACTGCACAGCTCACTCTCATCCCTCGAGCACCATGCATCCTCTGAATGGAAGGAAGTTTTATTAAAAAAAGAGTGTTATTTGATCATATATGTAAAGCTTTACTGTGAAGTACATATGCAGCAAGGGTGGGCGAATTTACACTGAAAGGGTGATCTTAGTGTAATTAGTTTCTAACCTTTCAGGGTTGACTTTGTTTCAGTAAATTTTATTAAATAAAAAAATATCTATGCATAGACTAAGCTACCTCAGTATCTGCAAAATCTTATAATTCTTTTTCTTTTTTTCCTTCTTTATTTTTTCTCACTATGCAAATACTGTTTACTACAGACCACTAGCCTGATAAACAATATGTCCTTAAACCACAAAAAATGCTGGACACTGCAAATTGATGTTGCAACAAGGGTGGAGTGCCACATAGTTTGCACATTTAACAAAACTTAAATGTGCAGATGACTAATGTGAACAGATATTAAGACATATGAACTACCATCAAGGCAAATTCTTATGATGTTTGCTTGGGTTTGTGTATATGTGTGTGTGCTGGCATATAATTTCCTATGAGAACGTAACAATACTTACTGTAAGTACCTACATACTTTGGAAAAGCAAGGTGATTATTTTTGAAAAGTACTAAGGACATAGTTTTTTTCGGAACAGACCTTCTATGAATTTACATAAACATAGGAATTGAGTCACATTTTGGCATGTACTATTTGGATACATCTAAAGAAAATCAATAGAAGAAAAAACACTGAAATAATTTATCTTTTCCAGGCCCAGATATCTTTTGTTATGTTACGGGGAGAGGCAGTGGCTTAACAGCCTGAAACACCAATCGTGATGAAAAAACACATGCACTTAATGTACTGTCCTGCTCTTTATATGTGCTGTAGTGCCCTAGTGCTTCATTCCTTCAGTTTGGCTCAGTCCAAAAGCTATTGAATTCAGTGGAAAACCACCCACTGACTTCAGTGGGGAGTAGATCAATCTCCAAAAATGTGTAATTGGACAGGGTAACAACTGATTTTGTGCCATGTGTTATAAATCTCTCTTCCACAGCAGAACTTACAGCTCTGTCTCAACAGCACTAAACTGAAGTAGGACAGGAAGAGGCAACTTAACCTTCAGCTGGTGAGATCTTGGGTTCTTAACTCTCACCACAGAAATAATTTCTTTTGCATTGAGTCCAGTACCCACACCGTGGAGTTATAACCAGAGGGGTTGAGCCTGAGGCATAAACAAGTCACGCTACAGCAGCTGTGCAAAAACGAGCAGGTTAAAAGGTAGAGATCTGAAATCCTGATAAAATTGTTCATGCTTTTGGGGAAAAAATCACCACTGGATGGATTTATGCTGCCTTTGCTAGGTTGAATCATACATGTTTGGGATATTGTTCTGAAATTGGTGTAGCTTGATTTACCATCTTCTCAGGTGTACATTCCCTTAGTCAGATCTTCCACCTGGGGGTAAAATGTTAAAGAAACAGGATCAAATTTCAAATCTTTTTCTGTATTATAGATTTGATAACAAATTGGAGGAGAGCAAAAGAATAATACAAGCATATGCTGGAAGTGTTCCCTCAGCAGCCTGGGTACATCTTGCAACAAAAGTTACCTGTCACAGCTTATGAGGTTGGAAATGAATGGAAGCAGAAAATCATTAAGAACTGAGAATTTACATTTTTAGTATTGTCAATAATGTAAGGGATTGGAAGGGCTTTCTTCTTAGTGTTGTTAGATGAATATAAATCCACTAATTTTGATGAGAACTACCTTTGTAGATTCGATAGAAAATGGCCCAGAAAACAAGAAAACCTCAATGAAGTCTTTGCACTTCTAGGATGCCTTTTTCTCCAGAATTTCAGCAGAGGCTGAGAAAGTAACATTAATCAGCCACCTCCAGCTCTAAATTCTGAATTTATTTACCTTATTCTTTCAGCACTTTCAGGTTACTCAGGAAGAACAGGCAACCGGGAAGGAAAGCTTGAAAGGCATATCATTTTTTGGGCAAGGTTAGGCTTCTGTTCAGATTGCTCTAAGCAAGGAGTAAACCAGATTCCCCAAGACTGACTGTGTTATACTGGAGTCTGGAGCCCTGATGGATGGTGTTCTTCACAGGTTGAGCCCTTCATGGATGACTATGCTTTGCATAAGCAAACTCACAGTACAGATGACATAGATAAATTATGTGCACTCATTCTACCTGAGCACTCTCACTCCTTGACTTTCCATTTCCATTCCCTGTTCTTAAATATAGTAAAACAAGATGTCTTTCTGATAGCTGTAGAGTGCTTCCCATTGACCTGAATTACAAAGGAAATTAATGAGGAAACTAATCTAGATGAACTCCTCTCCTCGACTAGACTGTTGCAGAGCACCAGCACAGCTGCTGCTTACTCCTCCTGCTGCTCATATTGCTCCCCCTGGTCATCCTCTGGATCACTCTGGCTGGTGTTCGCTTGCATGGCAGGAAACAGTCAGGGCAAAATTTTTGATTCATCTGCTTTCTCACTGGGAGCATTTTTTGTCTCCATAGACACAGCCCTTGGTCTTCAGGCAGTCTGTATAACAAATGTCTCACCAAGACTCCTTCACCTTGGGAAGTGCTGTTAAGGAATTTTTATGAGACATCTAGCACAGTCCTCAGCTAAACTTGCCTCGGGTACAGAAAGAGAGAGAATGAAGAAATTACCAGAGTCCATTAACAAGTAGCAGGGACAATAGGCTGTCAGTAGGATGTAACTTACTCCAATAAAACACAAGACTTGTAAATACTGCATATATTTGGAGAGGAACTGAGGAGCTGCTGGACATCACAAAAAAACCCCGGATCCTGCCCTGCATTGCCTACTGAGTCTGCAGTAAAGCATTTTTAAATGCAGAGCCTGAATACTTGAAAAACATGTTTATGGATATTTGTATTTTAAGTGCTCGTCCTACTCTCTATGGTCTCTATGGAGAAGGGAATTTAATAAAAAACAATGTAGATGGTAGCAGTGTTTGTACTGTCAGAAAAACAGGAATAGTTTCTGGAATTGTATTGCCAATATCTGTGATGTGGTGTGGGAGAAAAGACTGTGCTAGAAGAGACAAACCCATATTCAGATAACTTTGTAAGAATTGGTGGGATTGCCTACATGCTAGGGAGTGTCGCCTATTTAATCGCTTAGTTCTCAAACGTCATGGGTGTCATGACTTGAACGTACAGAACTTTCAACAAAATATGTTATTAAATACTGTAGAGTGGCATATTACTGTGGTAAATGTAGCAATCAGAAAGCTCACAAATACAATCCTGAACAGAAGAAACTGCTTAGCAGAGGAGAGGAAATGTTAACCCGGATGTTGGCATTTATTTCCATATTTTTTAAATAAAAGTGACACATAGACAAATAGCAGAGATGTGCAGACATGACCTTAGTCTAACAGCCATTCCCCAAGGACAGCACCTCTTCCAGAGACAGTGCTTAATTAGCGTTGCAGAGCAAAGCTAGCACTGGGCATACACCTGCTTCCTGGTATGGAGCTTGAACTGTCAGCCAAAAGGAAAAAGGATGGGTAGAGACCTCTGTAACTTCATTTCTACATCTTTTTATTTATTTATTTATTTATTAAAGGGTCTTCTTTAACATAATATTTGTTACCAAAAATTATATAACTCATTGTTCCATTTCAGGGCATTGTTTTTTTCTACATAGTGAATACAGTGAACAGTCCGTAGTCTGTAGAAGTCAGGCAATCGGTACTGATGGGATTTAGGAAGACCAGCGACTGTGGTGCAGTGTAGTCATACGACAGCATGACCAAATACAGCTAAGTTTATTTAGAGCCCTAACCTCAGGTTGAGCTGGTAAAATTACCATGGTTCTTATGAACTGTTACTTAGGGATGGCAAACGCTCCCTTTCGTCTTCACTGAAAAATAAAGCAGTGGCTGAAGCCTGAAAATAATTGCTCTCTCAGGCAATGGTTAAGGCTTTGAAGTGACCCGATGGCTCCCAAGATGAGAGAGGATCACAGAAATAGGCAGAGCAGCAGTTAGAGCAGGTAAGCTGTCTTTATACTTCAGAAGACAGTGCCTGAGATCTGGAGTGACAAACATAAAGTAATCTGCCCTAACCTAGAGGCTGACCTATGCCATTAAGCATGAGGCTGTAGATCTCTTCAAAGCTTTTGTTTCTGAGAGGTGGCAAGCCCTACAAGTGTCAGTCTGCACCACTTTGTAGTCCTGCAGGTCGCTATGCCATCCGTTCTAGAGCCACGACATGGCAAGGTCGCTCTGAGTGCTTGCGGTAACAAGTTACACCGAATAAATAAAATTTTGGATGGAGGAAGAAATACAGTAATGAGATTTGGAAAGGGAAAGGAAGGTCACAGTGGCTCACAAAGCATCTGTGCTACCACAGAGTGAAACTAGCATGTGTTGAAATAGAAGGAAGGAAGAAAAAAGTGTGAAGGTTATTGAGACTGATAAGTTTATCTTGGCCCCATGTAAATTCACTCAGGGTCAGACCCTTTTGTTGACTCAATGAAAATCACACAATAGCCGTGGGATGCGGTTGGGCTGGACTTTTCCTGAATTACCTAGGGGACTCCATCACAGCAAAATTCACAGGGAATTTGAGTCACCTTTGCCGTTACTGTGATCGGGCAAAAAGATAATACCACCCAAATAAAAGAGATCACATAGCAGTCCCACAGAAATAAATATGTATATACCTCAGTCACACAGTTTGTCAAATGTATCCTTGTGAGACAAAACACTCAGCTGGTGTTGAAAACTCCCTCCAAGGAAAAAGAAAGCTTCCTATCCAAAATCACTCTAGCAAACTGAGCCCTATCTTGCCAGTAGTGATATCAAAGACCCAACATTGACAAAGCAACTTGACACTTAATCTATCACTTGATAATGTGCCAGCATTCCAGCAACTGACTAAGAAAGATTTCTAAGAACAAAGTTTATATTTCTGTTCCTACAAAGGTACTGCATACGTACACAAAGACAAGAAAGACGCATTAAAATTCCGAGACATGTGCCAGGTTATTGCATTGTCCCTTTGGGTTTCTTTTTGTTTGACATTATGTGTGTGTGGAAATAATTTTTCAGTGAGAAGGATGGTGTGTATGTACATTCCATACAGATGGGGAAAAAATTAAGAAGTTGGTAGAGTTAATGAGTATTGGCAACAGCTCATTGCTTTTCCCAAAGCCCTAATTCACACAAATCCTGTGTCCATTGACTATTTTTGAGAGTACGTGTGGGAAAGAAGATCTGTTTACTATTTGATTTCATTACTGATTTTACTTGAGAAATAAGAAAAGTAGTTTTTTTCCCTGGCTTACAGTTGGTTTTTTATTGCATTAATTTAAACTGTAAATTGAAGAATTTTCTCTCCTTCGGCAGTGGTTTTGAGGTTTATTCAATCTTTCCTGGAGCATTTTATCTTTTGTCATGGTTTAGGTTTTTTATATTTTAAAATATTTATTTCTTCAGTAGGAAGAGTCTTTGAGGCTTATAGCAACTTTTTTTTTGTGTTAAATTCTACCTTTCTATTGAATCATTTAATACGTTAGAAAGAATTTCTAAAGTATACATTTTACTTAGTAGAGTGCAATTGTAGTCTTCAGTTTAAACTAGTCCTTTTCTTTTAGTAAGGTGGTGTGCATGGTTGCAGCTGCTGCTATTTTGACTGCAAGAACAATGGAAATGTTGTGAGGGATCTATAATCCCAAATATGTTTGGAAAGGCTTAATTGAAGGTAACCTTTAAACAAGAGTGATACAAATTCCAAACTTCACACAATCTTAATACTACAGGGGAAATCTAGATTTGCACACTGAGGCCAAATCCTGACCTTTATTTACTCAATATGTGTGACATCCACAGAGGCACCGGTATCCCAACAATCTGCCAGGGACCGAACCGGGGGAAGGACCAGAGCAGCTCCCTGCCATTCCCCAGGGAGTGGGATGCTGTGGGAGGTGGTGCAGCTCACTTCTCATGGCGCCATGTTTCTTCTCACTAAAAGTGGGTGCAAGGCTGGGGTCAGGTTTGGGTTATACAGGCTGAAGCTACCTTACTTCAGAAGAAAAAGAGCATGCTCAGCTTTAGTTAATTTTTTTCCATGACCCAAAGTATGCCTGTGTAGGCAGCCCTCAGCAGACAAGGGTTATTACCTGCAGTACCAGTAAGCTCATTTTTTTTCCGTACTAAGGAGGATTTCACTCTTCATATTGCAGTTTATCATTCCTGCTCATTCTGTCTTGAACACTGTTAAGTAACCGCCGAGGACAATAGCCATGCTTTGTAGGGCAGAGGGCAGAGGAAGAAATGAGAGGCACGAAGTCTTAATCTGGGCTCCTCTTCAAAGGGAGCTGGATGCTGGACTTTATTTGCTCCTCGAGGAGGCTACGGCCCTGTCAAGAGCCAGTCAGCGTACGTACCTGGGCCTCAGCTGTAACCACAAGGAGACAAATGAGGAAGATAAACTGTGCAGCTGCCAGGACCATTCGGTACTCAGATACGTTTCTGTCCGGGTTCAGTCTGTGCACTTTAAGCGATATAACATTCCTCCTCAAATCAAAAGGCAATGGGTTTTCTCCATGTAGGAAGTGTGTTATCCGCTGTGATACACAGTGAACTCAATATACGGTGGGAACAAAGGCCAAATGTTTTGTTGATATTGTTTCCTTGTCAGTGAAGCCCGATGGCCCGGAGTACTCGACGGTCTGACACATCCAGAAGGTGATGACCAATTGTTAACAATCCTGTGAGTGACTTCTCCCGGCAGTTCTCAGAAAAAGCAGCGCTGTGATGACGGAAAGGCACAGGATGTTACGGGATCCGTCTATGGCTTCTGAGATGTGGGAAGCAGAGAGCATTCTGGTTTTGGAGGATGCATGGCCGTAAACAGGAAGCTTTGCAGGGCACAGCTGAGTCTTCGGGCTCCGTGCAGGACAGGGGGACAAATCTGCTAAAACATGTAGCCGCAGCCAACACGGGATTGTCGAGGCACAGACAGCATACTCGGATTTCCTAAAATACACATCATTCATCTTTGTCATTGCTAGTCCATTGCCAGCTTACGCACTGTTGTGGTTTTAAACCACTGAAAAAGAAGTGAGATGTTCTGAAATTCAGGGCATTTTGGAAGCACTCTAATAGCAAACACAGGATCCCTTGAGACTTTCCATTTAGGAAAGCACCTAAGTTAACAGTTAAGTGGTTAAATCAGTATTATGCAGAACTACTGCCAGTATTTAATTGAATTAATTTACTATTAGTTGAGTTAATTAGAGATCAAATTGTTTCAGCCAATCCCCAACTTAAAAAAGCTTCACCAGCTGCAGAAAAACTGCACAAGGAAGGGGAAGGAACAGGCTCCCTAGAGTGCTTTAGCAGACCTGCTCTGAAACTCTTGGCAGTCCAAAAAACCAAACAAAAATCACTTGTAAAAGAACCCTGTATTTTGACTGTGCAGGGAAGAGCATCCAGTGCACTTGCACAGAGCAGATTCAATCTTCTCAGCCCTGCTCGTCTCTCCTTCCTAAAAATCATGTGGCAAAATCTATTCCTCAAATTATTCCAGTTCTGCTGGCATTAAGATGTATGAGTTTAATAGCTTAACAAAGGATCATGGGAACAGACAAGTGCTCCGGCACGTCCGCTATTGTGTTTCGTGTTTTCAGCACTCACTGTTGCCAAAGGACCACTGAACAAAACAGCGCCTCTAACAACAATGTTTATGCCACAGCATTAATGGGTAGAGAAAAACACATCAATTTAAGAGTTTGCATTTTGATAATTTTTACCACAAAGCCAATGCACATGTACAATCCCCTAAAACTTAGCTAGCAGAACCCAGAAAGGAACTGTAAGGCTAGGTCTTATCATTTAAATTGAATGCATTCATCACAATGCCATGCATTTTGACCCTCTAAGGAAAGCAGATAAAAGTCAGGAGGCTGAAAGGACCCTCATCCTCAGCTGGCCACTTCTTACCACATCTTCAGTGACAAAGGCTGACTCAGGGAAGATGGTCCTGAACACCCACAAGTTAGAGCAAGGCAAGTAGAAATGATCTGTCCTTTCACTTGCAGCTCTGGCACTACTGCCTGCCATGGAGCCTCCAGGGGAGATTGGGCAGAAGCTGTCACTCAGAGCCATCTCTGCTACTCATATGCTCGTCCTGCAGTAAGACCTTTGAGAAATAACTCAGCAGTCTTGTTTCACCATTGTGTTACAAATAAAAAGAATACGTTATTTGGGAGAGGAAATAACAACCAAGTTACAAAGTCATTTTTTGTATAGGAGTTAGTTATCCACTGTGATTTATATACTTCTCACAGTAGATTTTGAATTGAGAAATAGGAGGGCAGAGAAGGGGAGTGACAAACAACCCAGCAATTGAGAATAAAGATTAATAATAGCTTGCTCAAATAGAAGCTGAGAAACACACTGCTTTTTTCAGACAAGAAGTATTTTGCAAAAGGAAAAGTGTTTGTTCATGAGTAGTGTGTTTGTCCAGCTCTGTCACCTAAAAATTACCAGACCAGCTGCCAGGGGTATTCCTTAGATTCTTTTAAAAGTAAAACCCTCAAAAGGTTAAACAGAAGCAGGGACAGGGGCATGAGTCAAGTCCTCGAACACAAGTAACTCCATCCAGTGAATATTAACCCAGGATCCTTGCTTCAGTCTTAAGTAAATATCAAGTCACCTTCATGCTATCTGTTTTGGTATCAGCATTTAGTTGGTTTAGGCCCTACCACTGTCTTATTACCTACAGATGGAACTAGAAAGTAGCTTTTCGTCTACTGAAGAAGCCCATAAATCTCCCGTCTCTCCATGGCTCCAAACACCTGGCTCTGCTTACAACCCCTATGACTAGCCCAATGCAGCCTCTTGCTCATTCTCTCCTACACTATAAAACTTCCCCACTTTATCTCTCACCAGTCTCTCAGAACTACTCCTTAATGGGTACCAGGTGGCTCCACTGACAGTTGAGGCTGACTCTTCCTATCACAGATATTAACTCCTTCCTTGCTTTGCTTGACATTAACATTCTATGGATTTGGATATGTCACCCCATGATGAGAACTAAAACAGAGTGGAGGAACTGGGAAGATTCTTATGACCCCACAAACAAGATGTTACCGTTCTCTTTCTTTCCACCTCAGACCAGAAGAGCTTCTGTGCAGGTAATGCAGAGTAGTGGACAAAGGAGTGGGTTCAAAGGCAGAACTGCACCCTGCTCTCTGCTCTGCCACTGGACTGTATGCAAACCTGCCATTAAGCAAGAACAAAATAAGTATTCAAGTATTTCCCACTGGTAGAGGATTTTACAGGAAAAGCAGAGCAATAAAGGCTGAAGAACTTCTTGTTATTGTACTTCTTATTAATTGTCAGCAATCCGGGAACTCGTCACTACAAAGATCTCTGCTAGGTAAGTTGCTCCTACTTTAGCAACCTTGTAATACAAAGAGACTGAACAAAACCCCTGAAGGGGAACAAAGACATGATGGTGCTGGGACTCGTTGATTCCTTATACCACTCACTTAAGAGAGCCAAGCCTGCAACTCAGGAGCTTTGCACCCTGTCCACAGCCAGTACAACTATTGAGAGGCAACACCAAACACCCAGGAGATTACTAGTGTTTGAAAGTAGAAACGTCTTCAAGCCAACAGAGCTGGAGGAGATAAAATAAAGAATTTTAGTGAAGCTTATTCTTTTAGAGTTAGTCTGATTGCACGATAGCGAAAGGTATCTTTCGGAAAAAATACTTTTCTAGTGGAAGGATTATCATTTAGCTGTCCAGTTTAAACCAACACTAAGAGATTCGCATTGTTACTGGCTTCTAACTGTAGACACCAGTGGCAGAATTAATCTGAGCAAACATAGGTGTCTGTGACCTGACCTAATCATAGAATGGTTTAGGTAGGGAAAGACCTTTAAGATCATCAGGTCCAACCATTAACCTAACACAGCCAAGATCACCACTAAACCATGTCCCCAAGCACCACATCTACATGTCTTTTAAATACCTCCAGGGATGGTGACTCAACCACTTTCTTGGGCAGCCTGTTGCAGTGCTTGACAACCTGTTTGGTGAAAAAATTTTTCCTAATATTCAATCTAACACACCCCCCCAACCCCGGGCGAAACTTGAGGCCATTTCCTCTTGCCCTATCACTTGTTACTTGGGAGAAGAGGCTGACCCCCACCTCTCTACAATCTACTTTCAGGTAGTTGTAGAGAGCGATAAGGTCTCCACTCAGCCTCCTTGTCTCCAGACTAAACAACCCCAGTTCCCTCAACTGCTCCTCATAAGACTTCTGCTCTAGACCCTTCACCAGCTTCATCGCTCTTCTTTGGACACGCTTCAGAACCTCAATGTCTTTCTTGTAGTGAAGGGCCAAAAACTGAACACTGTATTCGAAGTGGAGCCTCACCAGTGCTGAGTACAGGGGGACGATCACTTCCCTAGTCCTGCTCACCACACTATTTCTGACACAGGCCAGGATGTTGTTGGCCTTCTTGGCCACCTGGGCACACTGCTGGCTCATATTCAGACAGCTGTCAACAAACATCTCCAGGTCCTTCTCTGCCAGGCAGCTTTTCAGCCACTCTTCCCCAAGCCTGTAGCGCTGCATGGAGTTGTTGTGACCCACATGCAGGACCCGGCACTTGGCCTTGTTGAACCTCGTACCATTGGCCTTGGCCTATCAATCCAACCTGTCCAGATCCCTCTGTAGCGCCATCTTACCCTTAAGCAGGTCGACGCTCCCGCCCAACTTGGTGTCATCTGCAAGCTTGAGAGTGCACTCGATCCCCTTGTCCAGATCATTAATAGAGATCATCTAGGTTCCCTTTTTTTAGAGAACAATTCTAAAGCACAATTCAGCTCACTTGCAACTGATGTCTAAAACGGGTGAGATGAGTCTTTTACAGTCAGGTGAACTATGCCCCATGCCATCTGCCAGGGCAGTTTCTTTTTCTTATTTGAATCAAATGAATTGTGACTTTTGGCTGTGCCCTCTGTAGATTGCACTACATATAGTATATTGGAGGAGCAGAACATAAAGAATCAGCTTGCGACTCTCAGAAATCTGCTTATTCCTTTCTGTTATTGTTGACACCAATGTGGAGATGAAGGATGCCTCACCAAAGGGGATATTTGTCATGCTCTCTTGTCTTCTTTTTGCCTCTGTTTAGCTGCTTCTTCTGTGGGAAAAGGGGGAAGCTTTGATCAACTAAACCACTTATAAATAAAACATTTTCACATAAATGAAATAAATGTCAGTAAAATCAGTGATATGGGAACCATAAAATATTCTGAATAAAAACATCTTCATGAACAACAACAAAACCCCCTAAGTTAAGAAGAAAAAGCATTACTTGGATTACAAAAGCACAAAGGATTTATTTTGCATTGTTAATGGGATCCAAATGAAATGGAGATATAATTTCTCATTTAAAAACCAATATGTTTTCAAATTCCAGCTATACTTAAATCTGTTCATAGGAGCCAAACCTTTTTCGTAAAACTCTCTGGACTCCAGACTTGCAGGTAATTGTATACAGTCACATGCTGCATTCCTCACTCTCAGCTTCCCTTTCCTTGTGAATTGAGAGTCAAATGAATTTTTAATTGTAACCTGCAACTGACATATCCAGGACATAAGGGATTTCGGTCACACCTGTACTGACCTTTGTCGGATCCAACCAAATCACGAGTCCATGGCATCCTTTTCCTGCTATGTTCCACCCTGATTTGTGTTTATGATGTTACAGCTAATTCTGTCCCTCTGAAATCAAAATACTGCTCTCATTGTGGTATCTTTAAACTTGTTTAATGGCTATGAGGATGAACTCTTGGATACAAGACACATAAGAGATATAGAAGACAAACATTCTTATACAATATTTAATTTGATGTATATTTCAAAATTTCCAAAATAAATTATAAGAAAGAACACTCCCTAACAGAAAAACAAATAAACAATAACTTAACTTCAAAACTTGGCTAAGCTACAAAAGATGGTAAGTCACAAATGAGCTATAGTGAGCATTTATTCAAAGTGGGTAAAGTACAAAAAATAGACCCCCACTTGCTGAGGGTGAAACTTTCTGTGAGCATGCGGAAGGAGGAGTTGCAATGAGATTGTCATGGTCCCCAGCTGTTGCCAGCCCATCAGACGAGCAGGCTGTGAGCTGTGGACACCATTGTGCTTTCCTCTTCATACCAGACTCTCACTTCCTCCAGCTGTGAACAGGGCTAGAGAGTTACAGTGTCCTTGAACCCTGAGATTAAAAGTCACTGGTCTGCTGGTTTGTGGAGGAGGTTTTTTTGGCTTTGGCTTAGTGGCATGGAACCATCTGCTCGAACGACCACCTCTTTCTTTTCCAGTGTGAATCTGTCATCACGGCAATTAGATAAAGCTCACAGGCTGGAATCTGCTTAGCTTAGAAAGGACCAGACTGCTGGCAAGCCACTGTCTAGGATGGATACTCCTCTGGAACATATTTCATCTTTGGTTTGAAGGCAACCACATCTATTTTCCCTCTCAAGAAAATTGCAAGACTCTAATGATTTCCCCTGGCTTCAGGGGGAACAGAGTGGGAAATGTGTGGTGAGACAAGGGTGATTTTTAGCCTTTTTTTTTTTTCATTTGTTTGATTGTATTTTGCAACAACTTGCGGAAATTCAGTGGTTGGATTTTTTTAAGTAATGTTTTCAAATAGTTGGGTAGGTCTCCTGGAACACTGTTATTTTGTATAAAATCAATAAAGACAGAAATAATACACAGGTTCCCTTTACATGCTGTTTGCCAGGATGAGAAACATACCCATGTTAAAAAAATTGGAGAGTTTTAAGGGAGGAGAAAAGACAACTGAAAAAGTTTAGTTAAAACATATAACCTGATACTAGGGGGGATGGGTGGTAATGTTCTTCAGGTACGGGTTCATAATTTTTGGCAAGATTATTTCTTTATATCTTTGTGCCTTTCTGTGTATTTAGACAACACCCTTAGCTAGAATTTCATTTGGTGGCCTTGATGGAGACTAGTTGGGTCACTGAGTATTTTAAGCTACTTTCTTTTGCTCTGGGATGGAGAATTTCACTGATTCAGTTCAGTCTAGCACTTTGCATATGCTTTTGTTTTCTGTCTGATTGTGTTAAGAGAGAGAAAGCCAAAGTTTCCCTCACTGTCTGTCAGGCCACCTCCTACATATATTATTTACTGTCACATACTGTGCTCCAGGTGTCCAGGTATCTCACGTAGTAACAAGAATGGAAGGAAGTGTACTTTCCTGGCCAGTTGGCTCACAGGGTTGTATGTTTCAAGTCACACATTACTTTCGAGGTGGCTAAAGAAGTAGTCCAGTGGTTTCTATCAAAGCATGAGGTTAGAACTATGGCCAGTCTTCAGGGTTAATTGATTCCACAGCAAACACAGGACCTCCTCACTGATCAGCGACCAAATGGCACAACATGAAAAAAAAATGACATAATGCTCCTTAAATCACAATTCATTCTGAAATTACAAGTACTATTTAACAAAACCATTTGCCTCTGTGTGTGGTTAAAGGAAGCTGGATTTATGTGTTCTTGTACAGTCTTTATTAATGAGTCCTAGATATTTCTAGCAAAAAAGCCCAGTGTTCCAAAAAGAGGTAAAATATAAAGAGAATTTAGCTCAACAGAGACAGCACCTACCCACCTAGACTGCAATGCAAGGCATGCCTAGCATTTAAGCACGCAAATAAGGTTAAGTATGTAGTAAAGTTTCTTTATACTTGTGTACAATGCAACTATGCTGGACTTGATGATCTTTATGGGTCCCTTCCAACTTGAGATATTCTATGATTATATATGTTTTGTATTCAGTTCAAAGGTGTTTAGTGTCATACATGTTTGCTGTGTCATTAATAAAGGGGACCCAGAAGACACTATGATTTGTAGAGGAGAGGGGGAAAAAAAAAGGGTGTTAGCATTTGCTTTTGTATGTTGAAATATTTTGTATTTTCACTAAAAAACAAATCCTCAAAATGGAATTTTATGGTTCATTATTTACTGTATATTTAAATGTGAACAAATGCTCGAGAATAGTTTGAAGCAGCACATTTTTCAATTCATAATTAACAACCCAAATGATGGGCTTTTCCCAGGTGCTTGTCACAGAAGTTGGGGAAAACCATCCCACTTACACCAGCAAGCAATGGGTGGAGAGGGCATCACTCTCCAGACAGCTTTCATAGTAACCCAGGCTCTTTTGTGCCACTTACAGTTAAAGGGTCTACGTAATCATGGAAGTACTTGCTCCACTGTGTTCTAAAATGTAACCAACTTTAGGACTGTGCTGTTCTACTGACAGAACAGCCTCTGCTGTTTTGTGGTCTTTTCTTATATGTGCACAAAAGAGAATTTTATCCTTAAAAGCACACAGCTTAAAGGATATGTTTGTTTTCTTTAAATGCAAAAAAAGTACGTAAATAGTCTTACTCTTTAGAATAGTAGATCTAATGTGAAGTATTAAAACAAGAGTGTACAACATCGTAAATAATAGTCTGATTTCTTTGTAAAATAAAGGAATCTGGACTTCAAGCCAGTTTCAAGAGCATAAATAACAGTAATGTTCCATTAGGGTAATCCATCAGTATATACTTAGCAGACCAAGTATAATGAAAAAAGATGAAACCCAAGTATTTTTAAAACCTGACAGCATTATAAGGTACATTTTAAAAAGGGAGTCACCTGTTTTATCCACTAGAACTAAAATCAATATATTATAGCACCTGAATCTTACCTACCTACTCTGTGCTACTACTGAGAATGAAGGGAACAAGAAAAATCATTATTCATAATAAGGGAACTGGGCAAGCAAAAACTGAAGGCAGGCGTGTGCTTCTGACCTCAGATGAACTGGTAACACATACAGTGTGCTGTCTTATGAAATGCTGAACACTTCTCAGACCCAGCCAAAACCTGCCTTTTATTTTATGTATGTGACTGATCCCTATCAACGAAGGACAAGCTATAGTAACTGCTCTCTGTATTTACCTATCAGGGAAGCGTATGGCTCCCCGCACTGCAGTGCATTTCTTATTGGTTTAGTTGAGCAGACGCTTCTTTCCTCGATCCCCTGCTGCAGCTGTGGGACAAAGTGAAAGATCTTGCTGCCTTTTGCCCTGGTACAGTCATTACTGGTCATTCGTGCCTTTCGAGGAGTGAGCTCCAGGGTCATGGGCTGTCCTTCGGGAAGCTTTGTTTCCTGCACTTGCAATATTTACTTCCAGCAGGACGTAAGTGATGTGGGAGTATGAAGTGCACTCGGTAACTGAAGCCAGTCCCACTAAGGGCTTTTGAAAGGAAGCATGAAGCCTTGCATTTGACCAAGTTGTCAATGGGCACCAGTGAAAAGAAAGAAGATAGACTTGTGTGCTCTCTGTGGTCTGTGTTGCTGGGTAGATGGGCTGCTGTGATTTGAAACAGCTGTAAATGTGATCCTAATACTGCACAAGTCTTTGATTGGAGTGTTTCAGTCTCTGGCTGGCTTCTTTCTGCTGTCCTACATAAAGGCGAGATGGTGCAAAGCACGGAAGGAATCCCTAGACAGCAATAAGCAGAAAGAGGGGTCCAAATCTCAGTTGACAACACTAACATATATCATGAGATATTTTGCCTCCTGGTTTTAAACCTCTCATGCAGACAATCTATAAAAATTTACACAGAGAAAATAAATATTCTTCTAGTGAAAATTCTTTCCTGAAAAAACATAGTGTGGATATTTCATGCTACACGTACACGTTCTGTGTATCACCTACATGATGTTTATTGTCCCAGTTATTGCCTTGCTGAAAGCATTAGCTGTTCAGAATAATTCAGCATTAAAGTAAAACTTTAATTATAACCTTACGCTTCTGAGAAGATGTTAAATGGATAGAGGACAAGATATTTTTATTCTTCACTCCAACTTGTCTTAACTCATCCTTTGAAATTACTAACCTGATAGGCTTGATGTCAGGGCCTGACTCATTGAAGTCACTGTCCTTCATAACCATATGACAGTCTATGGACACTTTCAGAAAAACACACCTGCGTAAACACATGCCCAGTAGACCTGTCTCTCACAAAGGGATTTTGCCAGACATGAAGTACATGCTGAGTTACAAGTAGTCCCATGGACCATTTAGCTATTAAAGGTAAGCCTGGGCTGAAGAGCTTTCCTGGATAAGGTGCTACCTGGGGTAAAGAAAAGAAGTCAGCTAAACTAATGCTGGCTTTGTGGCATCTCTATTTAAAGTGTGGCATAATGCAGAGCAGTGGCTCTGCCAGCTGAGGCAGAGGGACCGGGAAACATCAGGCAGGTTTCCATCCACTCCTTAGCTTGCTCTGTCTTTTGTAGCACATGTGCAACCCTCCGCATCTACACTGCAGATCCGGGAAGTCCCAGGACAATCATCAAATGTGAGACATCCATATTTCCTGGCCCTGGAGACTGACGTGATCTAGGTCTTAATGCTTATAACAAAGGGATGCTGACAAACAGATCTGAAGTGATAATAAAAATGGAAGCTACATCTGCAGAGCAAATGTGTGGAGCTTTTCATAAAATGTTGCTTGCTATGACAAACAAAATCTCAGAGAAGCTTACAGAAAGGCAATAGAAAAGCAAATATCCTTCCCTTTCCCTACCCACCCCTTTGTTGTAATAATTACTCTCAATAAAATCTGCATCTTAAAGCTGTCATTTTTCTGTGTTTTCTGTCCCGTCTTTCACAGTGAAGAGTTCAGCTGTGACTTAGGTACATCTGCAGTTATTTCTTTTCTCTCAGATTTTATTTGTTTTAGCCAAATGGAAACCTACACTCTGTCTGATTTGCTGAGGCAGCTGCTCCTCTGTGATTGATGGCGTTCGACTTTCATGTTTGCATACTTGTGGCTGATGCCTCCCATCTTGCATGACATCAAAGGGAGGCAGGGTTGACTGGCATCTTGATTCGAGGCTTGTGTTCTCCGTGCTTGGCTGGGCCGCAAGCGCTGCACTTGCTGAATTTTCTTCCTGTCACTGTGTGTGTGCTGAGCTGGTGACCCCATCTTGCCACTCGCATCCTCCCACGTGGAGAAAGTTGCCTAATGTTGGGTGGGTTCTTCTGCTTTCATCTGCTGATGTCCACAAGATAAAGCCTGGCACATGACAGTTTGTTATTTTCGCTAAGCCTTTAATGGTGTGTAACATGTTTCTTAGAGGTGGGCTAACGTGGGGGTGAAGACCTGAGGTCTGTTCAAAGATACAGGCCACACTGCAGAAAGTGAGCTTGTCAAGACGTGTACAAATCAGGCTGTGCTGTGATATAAAGTGAATTGTGCATTACTTGTGCACCCAGATGCTGAGGAGAGATTTCCAGGAAATGTCAGGATCATCTTTTGATTTACATTATGGTAATGCCTTAGGCACCAGCCATGACTGAAGCCTCATGCCAGCAATAATGCAGACATGCAAAGAATGTCTGCCATGAAAAACCCTAGAAACTAAGTAGGCACCACAAAGAAGGCACGGAAGAAAGAAAATCCTTCTCCTATACCCACATGCTATTCTAGGGACATAGGATAGGAAAGGACCAACTCAGTCACTAAGCTCAGTGCATCACAGCCATGGGTAACTAGATGTCTAGGTGTCCACAGACCATCTACTTTCAGAGAACTAAAACTCTGTGGTTCAGCACATGACTTGTGTGCCTAAGTGTCCTTAGTGTGAGACCCCAGATCCAGCAAAGAGTTTTAGAATAACCTTGCCTAAATTTTCAGGGGAGAAAAATGTCTATCTAACGTCCTGACTACTGAATGGATCAGTAACACTCATTTTCTAGGCTGACTACCTAGATGGCTGCCTCCACTCAAAGATGGTAGGGGTCAGGGTAGTAGCTGGTGAGTTGAGAGCACCTCCAGCACCTTGCACCCCTGGTCTCTGCATGCTTTTTAGCCTCTGAAGGTTTGAGTTCCCAGTACAAGGCACCAAGGGAGTGACCATACTAAAAGGCTATGAGATTTTTTGTGTGAAAATACTGCTCGTATCTCCAGGGAAGCAGTATTTCTGGGCCCTGGACATGCAGACAGAAGAGAGATTCTGCTCTGTAGAATACATTTGATTTTGCTAGCAGCAATCTGATGCAGAATACGCAAACAGTCCTGACAGAAAACTGTAGCTGAGATAGATAAATTGAAGCCATTTTAAACTGTGAAGGCTAAACCCTTATAAATCCTGCTTAACTACAGCACTGAAACATGTACTAAAGTCAGTCTGGAGAGAAGGTTTCAAATCTGCATCTCTCTTGACACTTCCTACTGGATCTCTGGAGCACCTCAGCTCCCAGCCAGGGGTGCTGAGTATCCCAGTGCAGAAGTCTAACTCCTTCCAGTAAGAGATGTGTCATATAACCACCTATAAAAGTGAAGTATCTCAGCATAATTAATCCTACTCCTGGAGCCGGGACACTGCCTTATAGGTTTTGCTATATGGTTACAGTGCCCTAACTCCCTTTATTAAAGGTTCGCCTCTGCAATTAAATGACTTCTAAAAAGTACTGTTAGAAGAAACTGGAAACTTTGCAAGAGAATACTAGTCCATTCCTTTAATCACAGTATCAGTTTTCCTTGAAAAAAATCCCAAAGTCTTGATCAAATTCAGACCCACTTCATTTTTACATCTACAGAAGCATTTTCAGCCTATCATTTAAAAAGACCATTTAAAAAATATTATGCTTCCCTACAAAATATCTAAAGTATATGTGTGACATGCAGTTGATAATACATACATTCACAACCAAAGAGGCTTGGATGGCATCGTTGGTATCTCATAATTTAGGATACTGAATATAAAATTAGGAAATCAGTGGTCTGTGGATAAATATATGAACTTCTTATTTTCTCTGCTGCTACAGTCTTAGGGTTTGGGACTCAGAGCACCAGGTTTTGGCTGGGAAATCAATGAGGTTTGCCGAGTTGTAAGTGGGAAGATTTTGGCCTAGATTTTGTTTTTTTGTGTAACCTGATTTTTTCGTTGAAAGTTTCAGGATGCAAAAAATATGTGGGAAAGGAAGCCTCTCTACCCTTGGTCATACCTTCAAATCTGGTCCAGACTGCCACTGATTAAAAATCTTTTATATCTTCTAAAAGCTGTTGCAATTTATAAGAGAAATACAGATGGAGTTGGACGAATTCCACGTGGAGAAATCTCTCGAAGCTGCACCTCACTGGTGAGCCAACTCGAGGTTGACCACTGGAAAAATCAGAACTGCTCACTCTCCCAGGGGCATGGGATCCTTCAGGGTTACTCACAGAACAATGTTCACTTGCCCTCTTGGTGCCCTTACTGGACTTCTTCTGAGATAAATATTTCTGGTTTCCAACACTCCGTTCATAAACATAAACTTCACTTTACATTTTGTAAAAATACAGAAAAAACACCATATTCCGAGAAACCGCAAAGAGAAACCCAGAGTGCATGATACCAGAAGAGAAAACATAGCATCTCCACATGAATATTGGTCTTGGCAGTGCAATGCAGTACCACTGATCTTGTTAAAATATCTAAAATTACTACTCGTCAGTATTGTTACCTGCAGGGGAGGAGAGAGACAGAAGGACAAGTTCCTGGAATGGTTCAGAAAGACAAACTGTCAGAAGAATTGTAATGGACAAGGGCAGAAGTTTTAAAATTGGGATCATCTGATCCATTTTATCCCTTAGAAGTTAGGAGTGAAGTCCAAGCAAATCCCATCATCTGCCTTCACATGCAATGGAGGAAAATCAGGCATTTGCAGATTGTCATTTATCCCGTTTGTCTGAAACACGAATTACTGTTAGGAACAGCTTGTTTCTATCCCTTGAGCCTAGGTGGCTAAGGCAACCTGGACGGCCAGTTTTTAGTTAGGTTAAGTTTGACAAGATGAGTTCTACCCTGATTGATTTTGGAGAATTCCCATTTCTTTGTATCAGTGGCACTTAGCAATCAAACTAACCTAACAAATTAGGTTCAGTTATAGAATAAACAGTTTAGCACAATGAAATGCGTGGTCATTTATCTAGGAACAGCATGTATAGCCGTATTTACAAGAAGAATTTGCTTTCTGCAAAGCAGTGACACTGAAATGGATTTCTTATTCCTTGGTAGGTAACACATTAAACATGAGCTCCTACAGGGACAGCAACATTTAGTGCGAAAACATCAGGTTTGGATGTATAAACAAATTAACACCTTGAAAAAGTAGAAGATAATATTATCTCTTAATAAGATATTACTGAGACCATTGCTGCTATATGTTTCCAGCTCTGTCACCATTACTTCCAAAACAATAAACAAGACCAAGAAAAGAAGTATAGCAATGCTTATATTACTGAGAAACCAATGGCAAGCTGTTAGACTCAGGGTTTTTTTTCTTTTCAGTTGATCCAGAATATGATTAAAAGATTACTTCCTCAGTTTTACTGAGAAACAAGGAGGAAGAAACAGTGGGAGAAGGGCAAAATGAAACTCAGTACAGCACAACATTTTTGTCAGGTTAATTAACCACTGTTTCTTTTGAGCTGGCTTATTTGAAGTGTGGCACATTCCCCATCACTGGTTTTCCTTATGAGAGGGCTGATAGTATGATAGATATATTATGAAAGACACAGATAACTTCAAAAAGTGGGGAGATTTTTTTCCAGTCTAGCGTTGGTATGCATTCATCACTCCAGAAAAATAAGACTAATATCAAAATGGTCCTAAACTTCTGAAAAGCTTTGGTAATTAAAGGCTTACTTCAGTTCTGGACTGCCCAAACTCTTCTCACTTCTCTGTGCTGAGCTCTCAAATTCCAGTGGAAACATCCTCATTGTAGACTTTTACTATTTCCTAAATGCGCTACAGTGCCATGGCGTTGAGAAATCCTGTTATTCAGCTGTGCAGAAAGCAGGTGCCAAACAGCATTCCTCCCATCCCCGCTCTGCACCATCATCTAGACTTCTGTCCTGAAAAGTGTGCACATCTGGAGGAAGTGTCCTTTCCTGGGGGATTAAAACTTCTTGTTTTAACATCAAAGAACAAATAATTACATACATGTATGTGTGTGTATATATATACACATACACACACATATATGTGCGCATGTCTGTACATGCAGCAGTACTTCCTTGCAGCTAACAGAAGAGAATAAGCATTACTTTCAGTCCTTGCATGTTCTTCTGTTAACTAAGGTTATGGCACTATGAGGCATATACAGTTTCATCATTGTAATCTATCCACAATGACTTGCGGAAAGTATCTAAAAGCAGAGAAAGGGAACATGACATTACTTCAATTCTTAGGAGTTTAAAGAGTTTTAAAAAAATCATTAGATTTTTGCCTTTTCTACCGAAGACCATCAACTAAATAAAATGTTATCTCCTAAATAAAACACAAATCTGCCCATACCCTTGAACTAAGCAAGGGGGGGGCTAAGGAGAAGATATTTAGAGAAACTCAATTCACTTTCAAGAGAAGAGGAAAAAAAGAGAAGAGCAAAAGGAAAAAAAAGAGGAGATCGCTTGCTGCAAAGTTTAACTGTTGTTTTTAAGGGCCTGGTTCAATTCTCATGCGTATCAGTCAGATTAGTTTTTATGACTTTGAGATATGAACCATAGATAAAACTTCCACAATGGTTATGCTATATTTTTCCTCCCTCATGGTAACAAGTTCCTTTCCGGTTTATATCCTAAATTAACCCCACCAACAAAAACAGCCCAGCATGAGCGCTGCGAAGGTCACTGACAGAAATCCCCTCTGTAGGGAAGGCTTGCAAGGCCGCCTGCACGCAGTGGACATCCTGAGCCGGCACAAGGGCAGTGAACATGTAGCTCAGCTTCCCATGCGCTGCATCAGCTATTGTTATAAACACAATTAGCTGACAAAATGATTTCTCCAGTAAAACAAGTAGAACACACTGAGCGATTGGAGAGATACAAAAGGTGAAAAAGTGTCTTTTCTTACTTTTTCTCCTGCTAGTAGCAACTTCAGGTGTAAGATGCGTTTTTTTATTTCTTTTCCTTTATCTGACAAAAGGAAAGTTGGAGCTTCTTTTTTCCTTTTTTTTTTTTTTTTTTTTTTTGTTCTGTAACAAATTTTTCCACTTATAGATATTTGTTCNGTGGTGTTTTTTTTTTTCTTTTTTTTTTTTTTTTTTTTTTTGCTCTGTAACAACTATTCCACTCGCTAGATGTCTGTTCCTTTGTTATCAGCCAAGGACAGATAAGACAAACACGTCACACCCACAGTGTTACTGGCACTCACTTGGACTAACTGTATATTTGAAGCACAATGCAGAGTTCCTTCTATTAATCTGAACAAACATCCATCCCATCCTGAACTAAAATCCTGAGCACTTACTAATGAGGAGATTAATTTGCTGGACAATTCTTTGCAGCTTCGGGACAACAGCAAACATTATGATTCATGTAGTTATATGTTGAAGAAACCGTTAGACAAGGACCTCTCAGCCAAATTCTCCAACTGTGGAGAACTGATAGAAATCCTTTGCTGCCAAAGGATTTTCACAGGCAGGAACGTACTCTTTGATTTTTAAAAAACCCTTCTGCTGAAAACACCTTTGAGTTTACAGGTATTTTTGGTCAGGAAATCAAAAGCTGAGGATGGTAAAATTTATCTTTTAGTAAGAATCTCCCAGTAGCTATGCCAGAAACTTGAACTTGTTTGCAAGGTTTTAGAAAGCTTGAGAACTTAAACATAGTTACTGTTATGATTCTTACTGCTTCCTGTTTAAAGGCAAGACAAGAAGTGGAAATTGCTCAAAAATAGCTTCTTGGAAGTTGTTTCCATACCAGACTGAGTGTGTTTTTACAATATTTCCAGCCCCATTTTCCATATCAACAAGTTCTCATAAATAGTACTTGAACAATATGTCGCTGATTAGAATTGCACCAAACTTGTAAACCTCAGATCCTCCCGCAAATGTGAAGTTATGTTGAATCTCAGAGTGATACTGCCAAGTTAAAAGCAAGTGATAAGTATGAGTTCTTATAGGTATCAGGGTGGAAGATAAACACAAAGAATGTTGCTCACTTAGTTTTAACCCTAAACACATATGCTGATTTGTATTTTCTGAGTGCTCAACTGGTTGCTGCAGAATGCTTTCTCCTGAATAATGGTATTCTATTTCCAGAGAATTATGTTTTAAAATTTTTGCTTTTCAATTACAAAACTTTGTATTATGGTTCTATTTCACAGACATATAAAAGTGAGTGATGAGATTTATACAAATCACCAGTAATATCTGGCAAGATAATACAGAGAATGTATATGCAGAGACGTAGGAAATCGATTGTCCTTCATGGTCTGGTTATATATTTTTACGGTCACAATCATCAAGCAGACAATATAGCTTACATGCCATCCAAATCCCATTGCACTTCTGGGGATCCAACAAGACTGACTCACAGATCTGCCCATCCCATAGTAGTATTTTCTTCACAGGGACAAAATTTCCACTGTCTATTTAAGCATTTTTGTCTCTGTGCGTCTCTTCAGGACACTAAGGTAAACTTAGTTCAAAAGTAAATGATAAAACAAAAAGAAGTAGAAGGAAACACACCACCAACATGGTTCTGGTGACTACATATATATACAGTGGCAACTAATGTTACCCATACACCAGCCTTGTGCTAGAGCTTGCTGCTTTAGCAGCAAGCTATTGTGAAGATGCACAAAATTTTAATGGACCTGACCCAAACCACCTTTATCATAGTTTTCTCTGTCCTTAAATGCTCTTCTTTCCTTCTCTTTGTTCTTTTTCATTTCCCTGCCTCCCCCACCGCAGTGAGATGTTTGGGATTTGAGTTCCATGGCTGCTATTTCATGGTATTTGTGGTAAAAACCAAGTCTGGCTTCTGCCGTAATATTCAATCAGCTTGTTTTCTTTTTCTTCAGAGAGCCTGAGGTGGGGGGCGGGAACCCCAACAAAACCTAAATGTCTGAAATGAAATCTTTTGGCAGGCTGACTTTATTCAGCATTTGTTTGTTCAGTTCTGATGCTCAACCAGGCATAACAATCACTAGGGTGACTTTGGAGGATTAAAGTCTTAAGGCCCAGTGGATTAGTATGTTCAGACCTATATCTTTCAGCTGTCAGATAGAAGAAGGGTTGCTTCAGGAGTAGAAATTTTTTGTAAGTGCTTGCATGCAAGAGAGCCCAATTTGTCAAAGTACTGAGCAGCTCCCAAGAATTAATGAATTTATCTTCCAAGCTGCCTGGAGAAGTGGAGGAGGATTATCTCCAGTTTACAGATGTGGAAGCAAAGCACAGACGGATTAAATGACTTGTTTCAGGTCATGTACAGGGCACTCCAGGCTGCAGGGGCATTTGCTGATTTGGGGCAGGAACAAAAGAAGATGGTCCTATGAGCTTCTTCACTGCTTTTTCCCAAGTGGGAAAAACACCTTCTTTGGGCCTTTGCCTACTGAATGTTTTGGGAAAGTTTTGGTGAACTCCAGAGCCCCTGATCTCTCCAGCCAGATGTCTCAGCCATGGTGTTGATGCTGGCCATTAAAAAAAGCAGAGAAAGACCTTGGCCTAGTGCCCTGGATGTAAAGGAGTACATCTTGGCTGAGTGAGGTGAGCTGGGCAATCCACCAAAAGGTTTTGATTATTACCCTGGCCCACAAGTTTTCATCAGCTAGACCTGTTAAAAGAAAGAATGCTATATAATTGGTATAGACCAAAGTTTCAGGGAAAATTAAGTCGGAGGAGTCTGTCTCAGGTCTTTTGTGTGTGATACATGCATCACACCAAATATTTTGGTGCTGGAAATAAGGGAGCTGTGCTGAAGTGTTGATTTAAAATGCCTTTTGTTCTTCCAACTGTTTGTATTATCAATGACAGTCAAAATTATCTCCTTCCCACTTTTGAAATAGCTGACAGGACTAGTGATCATTCTGAAACTGTCTTCTGAGTTCAGGCATCTGTTTTCCATACTGTCATTGGCTTGCTGTTCTTGGAGGTGGTTGAGATTATTCCCTGAAATATTTGGAAGATTTGGAATCATCTTCTAGAGGATAAGTGTGGGAGGTGTACCAAATCTATCTGCTGCAGGTAGCTGCAAATATTTTCTTTCAAATCTAAAATCTGTAAGGGTTTCCAGGGCATCCTTTTAAAAAAAAAGTATTCAAAGCCCACCAAGAATGAGGTACTATGTATCACGAAAAAAAAGGAAAAGAAAAAAAGAAGGAAATCCTTAGTTTGGATATTTCATGACCTTTTGTCACCAGAGACTCCTGTGCAGACAGACATATATAGCCCAGCTGATAGTGTAGAACTTCCTCTCCCGTCTTTCTGTGAGACTGCCAAAAAGGAAACAAAAATCATCTGAATTATCTGGAATCCAAAGGCCTTAGAAGTTCTCTCTGTAGTAGTCCACTAAAGCTTGCAAACACACTGGCACACCTTACTAATGTTGTCCTTTTGCAAGGGTGTCCTGGTAGGAACAGCAGAAGTCACAAATACTTCATTTCAATTTCTACAAGGAATGCAAACATAGCTAAAAACTTCCTTCAACATTTGAAACTGAGAAATGAGTCCTACGTTGGTTTTCCCCGCTCCTGCAGTTCTTTTCTTTCCTTTTAACTTCATTTGGCCTCACAAGCATGAAGTCTTGTATCCAGATGTGTAGTTTTCCTCCTAAAACAAACTCAGGCCTACCTTCTCCTGACTACCACAATAGTAGAGTGAAGCAAAAAGCCGTGATCTTTCCCTCTGACATGATGGTTCTCTATTCCCCTTTAGAAACATCACTAGCCTGTGTAAGAGGTGTGTAAAGAAACCTCTCTCACATCAGATAAGATACACTCAGAGAGAAGTAAAAACTTAAGAAGGTAATGTATTGGCCCTATCTTCTGATATGCTAATCACAGGGAAAGTGAAAAACACACATCCCCATCCACACTTGCCTGGGTCAGAACAACTGTTAGGGTTACTGAGATTGCTTTTGAGGCTCCTTTAAGGAGTCAGAGCTTAATTGGATGCATGTAGCAGTGCTGCGCCATATTTCCCTCACATGTGCATGTAAAAGGTGCTTCTTAAGAACATGGAAGAAGATGGGCAATGGGAAAAAATTCTTCTAACGATATGTGAGCCAGTGGAGTGGAGATTTCCGGCATGGGTTAAAAAGGTTACCAGTAATACAGCACTGGCTTGCTTTTAAGGATTTCCCTTTGTTTCGGTTAACTTACCTCTCCTCACATGCCCAGGCTGCCTGCTCTTGTCCCTACAGTTGCCCTCAAAGTCAAATTTCCTTGTATGCCTGTCGACAGTTATTCTGCATGGGCAGTCTGGATAGTACTCCCTGGAGCACATGGGACTCGTTGCATTTAAGCACACCCTACTACACTGACAGTATTTTGGTTATCTGTGAAGCAGCTGTGCAGTGGGAAGGTGGGCAGGTAAGAGTCCCATGCCTCTCTCTTCACTCTCCACCAGTTGCTGTCCAGATGTAGCCACAATTTTATCCCACAAATTGTTGATGTCTTCGAGCAGTGCTGGTGAATGGGGTGTATCTCTCAAAAACAACAGTAAATGCATCAGAGTTTCATTTATCATCTCAGTATAAATCTACAAATATAGAAGGAAAAATAGGAAGAAAGCAAGTTTCCTTCTCCCCCATGATGTTCATTCATCACAAAGATGACACCAGGAGGCGAGTCTGGTACATATTATTTTGTGGTCCATAGATCATTTTTCAAATAGAAAAGCAATCCACATAACGATTTATTCACATCTGGATATAACTTTTTGGTCTGACTAAAAATCACCTACGCATCTTTATGCACTTAGGAATAATTCCAATGCATATGTAAAGGGATGCTGCTTCACTTTGGTGTTTTTTCAAGATTCTGGAATACCATGCATTTTTTCCATTAGGAGAGTGAAATCAATTTAATTCTGAATGTGCCCCCTTGGCAATACTGTACTTTTGCCAATATTAAGAATATATGAGCATGTATGGAGCTTACTGTTGTGTTTCCTGGAAAAACAGAAATTTGTTTTACAAACAACAAAAAAACAGCTGAAAACGGTTGCTTCCTCTTTGCTCTTTTGGAATATTCAGTTGCTCCAAATAATTATATACACATAGTATGTATAAAAAAGTGCCCTTGCTCTCTTCAAATTTTAAATTTGTTTCAAGTTTTCATTGGAAATTGATGTTGCCTCGATCTGCTACAATGGTATGGCAGCATCTGGCAGTAAATGCAACTGTCAAGTGAATCACAAAATACTAAATTTTAAATGAAATACATTTTCAGGGTGAGATTCCAGGGTGAATTGCACCATATATCACTTAAGCATAAATTTTAATTTCTGAGTTTTTATCAGACTCCGGCTATGAGGCAGTGTTATACTCACAAATCTTTTATCAATCTACAGAATTTACATCAGTATACATAGATCAAAATGTTTTTACTTACATAAGGAAGCAATAATATTTTGGTACTCACCGAAGGACTGTCTGGAAATGTGTATTTATATTACCATATTTTGGATTGTATTTTACTGTATCCTTCAAAGAGTCTCCAGAAAGATTAAGACCAATGTCTAGGGATCATGGAATCATAGAATCATAGAATAGTTTGGGTTGGAAGGGACCTTTAAAGGTCATCTAGTCTAACCTCTGCTGCAATGAACAGGGACATCTTCAACTAGATCAGGTTGCTCAGAGCCCTGTCCAACCTGACCTTTAATGTTTCCAGGTTGGGGCATCTACCACCTCTCTGAGCAACCTGTTCCAGTGTCTTACCATCTTCATTGTAAAAAACTTCTTCCTTATATCTAGTCTAAATCTACTCTCTTTTACTTTAAAGCCATTACCCCTTGTTGTATCACAACAGGCACTGCTAAAAAGTTTGTCTCCATCTTTCCTGTAGGCCCCCTTTAAGTACTGAAAGGTCACAATAAGGTGTCCCTGGAGCCTTCTCTTCTCCAGGCTTAACAACACCAACTCTCTCAGCCTTTCCTCATAGGAGAGGTGCTCCAGCCCACTGATCATTTCTGTGACCCTCCTCTGGATGCACTCCAACATGTCCATGTCTTTCCTATGCTGAGACCTCCAGAGCTGGACACAGTACTCCAGGTGGGGTCTCACAAGAGCACAGTAGAGGGGCAGAATCACCTCCCTCGATCTGCTACCCACAATTCTTTTGATGCAGCCCAGGATACAATTGGCCTTCTGGACTGTGAGAGCACATTGCCAGCTCATGTCCAGCTTTTTATCTGCCAATACACCCAAGTCCTTCTCCTCAGGGATACAGTCAATCCCTTCATCCCCAGCCTGTATTGATACCAGCAGTTACATCGACACAGGCACAGGACCCTGCACTTGGCCTTGTTGAACCTGATGAGGTTTGCACAGGCCCACTTCTCGAGCGTGTTCAGGTCCTTGTGGATGGCATTCCATCCCTCAGGCATGCCAACTGCATCACTCAGCTTGGTGTCATCTGCAAACTTGCTGAGGGTGCATTTGTTCTCACTGTCTATGTCATTGAAGAAGATATTAAAGAGTACTGGTCCCAATACAGACACCTGAGGGACACCACTTGTCATCAGTTTCCATCTGGACATTGAGCCATTGACAACTACCCTCTGGATGTGACCATCCTCATCCAGTGAACAGTCCACCCATCAAATCCACATCTCTCCAGTTTAAAGAGAAGGACATTGTGGGGGACTATGTCAAAGGCCTTACAGAAGTCCAGATAGATGACACCTGTAGCTCTTGCCTTGTCCACTGATGTAGTGACTCCATCACAGAAGGCCACCAGGTTGGTCAGGCAGGACTTGCCTTTGGTGAAGCCGTACTGGCTGTCTCGAATCACCTCCCTGTCCTCCATGTACCTTAGCATAGCTTCTAGTCTGGAGAAGAGAAGGTTGAGGGGAGACCTTATTGCTCTCTACAACTACCTGAAAGGAGGCTGTAGTGAGATGGGAGCTGGTCTCTTCTCCCAAGTAATTAACGATAGGACAAGAGGAAACGGGTTCAAGTTGCGCCAGGGCAGGTTTAGGCTGGACATTAGGAAAAAATTTTTCACTGAAAAAGTTAACAAACATTGGAACAGGCGGCTCAGGGAGGTGGTTGAGTCACCATCCCTAGAGGTTTTTAAAAGTCATGTGGATGTGGTGCTTAGAGACATGGTTTAGTGGCAGACCTGGTAGAGTAGGGTCAATGGTTGGACTGGATGATCTTAAAGGTCTTTTCCAACCTAAATGATTCTGTGATTCCAGGAGGCTCTGTTCCACGACAGTAGAAAACAAACAGGTAGATCCTTGTGCAGCGATTTTGTGAACTGTAGAAGTAGAGGGCTGAAGGGTAGGGTAGCATGATAGACCTTTCCCCTCTGTTTTTCTGCAGATCTTACTTATTCCACTGCTGTAATTCATTTTTCAGCAGAAGAGAACAGCGTGTGGCAGTGTAACTGTCCAGCCACTAAGAACGATGAGAACCATTCCTTTTTCAAAGCACCTAAAAGGAAATACAAACATAAAGGGTCAACTGTTTCTAAAGAGCTCAGACCCTGTAGAGATCTTTTCAGTAGTTTAACAACCTTCCTGAGGGAAAGGTTTCTGAGAGGATTTCAGATCCAAGCTTTTCAGGTTGGACAGGAGTCTGCAGAGGAAGTTTTGGTCTGGGCACGCTTCTAGGATGATGAACTATTAAATTAATTTCATCACTTCTGTCTCTCTTCATTTTTCACCAAATACAGATATCCATACAGGGATCCCAGCTGGGTGTGAACACAATAGATTAACATAATTTGCTGTGCTATGTAATTAAACAAAAATTGCAGTTGTCTGGAATTAATGAAAGTAAGAGGAAATGGAGCCTAGAAAGTAGGGACATAGGCTTTCACTGTTGCTGAGATGAAATGTTGAAGAAAGATAAACAGCAACAAAGAATTGAAGGGAAAATTTTGAGAGATAGATCCCATTTCTGTTAAATTGTCTGAAATTTTGTATCTTCTGAAGAGCTGAGGGAAAAGAAACCCAGCAGTGTAGCATTCATCTGACTACTACAGTGCAATACATGTTAACAGATCGCCATATATTCATACTATACAAAACTTTATTCCAGTCTATGTTTGATCTACCTATGGCTAAATTATGTCTAGGAACAAAAATACATAGCAAACGACAAATTACCCATCAGACACTTACAGATCTGTGTCCTAAAGTGTTTACAATACAGCAAAAAGACATTTTTCTCCTCATTCTTATAGGCTGGTGCTTGAGGCCGGAGTTGGATATAGTGTCAAGGAAGAAATGGAGGAGAGAGGGAAGGGGAGGAAAGGTTGTACAGAGAAGTAGAGCACCTCTCTGCCATGGGGCCTGGAGTGATTTCTGCATCAGGTGATGTTAACAGGGACACATAGTCTCTGCAGTGTCACATCTATGTGGTTAATGAGAAAATAAACAAATAGCCTCCTCTTATTTATGTATACTGTAGCTGACCTGGTAATTTTATCCTGAAGCTTTGAGCAGCAATCAGGCACCTGAATGGCAAAAGCAGTCTTCCTTCATTAATCTCATTGCTTCATTGCTTGTCTTGTGCTTTTCTCCATTTCTTCCTTAGTCTCTGTCTCTCTGCCTGGATTTCTTTGTACTGCCTTTTGATGCCTACAGCTATAACACTGAAGTTATAGAACTGTGATTTTGTGCTACAGAACACCTGGACTGGTTCCCTATCGAGGTCTGTAGGAAAAATTTGTGTTTGTTATATAGATCTGGCTTTCATGAAGATAGTCGTTCTTTTACCCATATAACTTGAAAACAGAACTTTTATTAGAAACTGCACAAGATGAGGGCTAAGTAAAAAAAAAAAAAAAAAACAAAAAACAAAAAACCCAAAAATATATTGTATGCTGTTTTACATGTAGCAGTCTTACTGCAGTGGTTATGTGGGCAATGGCAGGATGTACAGTGCAGAGGCTGCTCCACCACATGACAAGGCATCTGTATCCTGCCCTGTGTCTGTGCTTTGAACAATGAGAATGAAAGCAAACTTTTAAACTTCATGTGTGGGTGAATCCATGCCAGGCAGGCATACAAGTAAACTATAAAAGAGGGGGAAAAAGAAGTGCAAAAACCCAGCATAAGAGAAATTACAAAATACATAAGGAAAACAGGAATAAAGAGCTGAAACTCTTAAGAAGAAGAAGGAAAGCTGGTATTTGAGAAGGGGATCTATCATTTTGAGAAGGAGATCCAGAATTGAGGCAAGACTAGGGAAGAAGAGAAAAGGGAATGTCATAAATGAGCAGAGAGGTGGAAGATACAAAACAGAGACAGAAAAAAGACTGGGGAAATTTTAGTAATTTGTGTGTTGCAGGGGAAAGGAAGACAGAATTGTTCAGATATCTGACAAAATGGTTTGGAACACAGGAACAATTATAAGCATGGGTTGAATGCGAATTAAACAAGTTGGAAAGGAAATATTGTATGACGTCTAAAAAACATTCTATAGACTTTTTTTTTCACACATAATTTCACTTACTAGTTCAAGACAGAACTAGAAGTGAAAGCTTGGAAATACAGTGCAAAAGAAGATTCTCACAATATTTTACAGGCAGCTACCAGGAAGGAAAGGAAGGTCTCTGGGAAAGCTTGTACTGACAGGAATTCAGATCAAAGAGTTGAGGATATATAGAGACCAGCTTTGAACTTTTACATGCTTTTCTGAGCCCAACTTGCCAGCTTTTGGAGGGCCAAGCAACATACTTGAGAATAATGATACAGAAGAAGAAAGAGAATACACAGAGGTAAAAGTGCACAGATGCTGAACAGAGAATACTGGAGGATGGAAAAAAGAAAAGAGTAATAAAATATAGTTACTCCACTTAAATTTGGTTCTTTTATGCATGCCTCAACACTGTGTGTACATATTCCAACCCTTGCATTGCAATTCTTTGCTTTCACTTACTGTTGATTTTCTGAAGCAGGTATAAATGAAGTAATAACTGTCTAAGGCAATGCAAAGGTGGCTGTAAGAGCAGAGTTATAAATCTGAAATCAGACTGTTTGTTCACTAAACCATTTAAAGCAACAGAAGACATAATTTGAATGTTGAACTGAACTTCTATCGGAGGATCACAAATGGAAAAGGAAGAGTTTGAGAGATTAAAACTGGATGGCCTGAGTACTTCGAGGAAAAATGCAGGAGAAATATATGATGTGTTTGTGAGAGTATCCAGAATATTCTCTATTAAACTGCTGTCAAATTTTAAATTTAGAAAGAGAAGGAATTTATTTGGATGAATACTTTAAAAATACAACCATGTATTACGGACTTAATATCTGGCAGGCTGCTGATTAGCAGCTATGATAGTGCCTTCCTTCCAAAGATAACCTGAGCCAAGAAATGTAACTTTTTTTTGAAAAGCCAAGAGAAAGTTAACGAGCCTTTCATAGCCTTGAAAACATAAATCTTAAGATGCCAGGATGTGACTCCTAATTGAGCAAATCTCCCGTATATATGCCTTATGATCAATCATGAACCTGACACAAGAGCAATCACCACTTAATGATGCAAAATCTGTCTCTGGACAAGTTTGAACTCTGAGGGGGAATGGTATGGATACATCAACATTTCTCCCAAGAAGGTGTTTTGGACAAACTCCAGCTTGGCAGGTTTTACACAACACTTGCTATGTGATGAATACAATAATCATAAAATGACCACCCTTTACATAAGAACATTAATGGTCCACATGTAAGAATAACCTTGATGGATAAGGAAAAGTTTATCCACATGAACAATGTTAGTTATAAAAACTAACACAGAATAGAGCTTTCCGTATAAACGGTCAACTAAAGAAACAGGTTGCAGTGACAACTTTCTTCTAGTCCAATTGCTTATTGAATGCAGTAGTTTCCATGCAAACCTTCACAAAAATAACTAAATCAAGTTAACTCTTATTACTTATTAATAATGTTATTCTGCATAATAGCTGCAATATTTACCATAATCTTATGTCTTACTCAGATATAAAACTTTTCAGAGTCATCTTATTGATCTATGATTTGCAGTGAACTATTCTGTAACAGGATAGATTGAAACATGTGAATCTACAGGTGGAAATGACAGAATTAAACTCTAAAAATAAGGATGCATTTTTCAGCTCTAGAATTCTTTTTTTCAGAGCTTTTTTCTCTTCATGAGTGACTACACAGCTACACGTTGACTCACAGTGTGCCTGATACTCAATTGTAAGTGGTTCTGGAAACTGTTAGTCATCTGCATGATGCATTTCCTGCAATAATGAAGATGTCCTCTGGCAAGGACTGCACACTGACACAAGCTGGTGAAACACCAAAAAGAAAAGCAGTATGCTCTTTCCAACAACATTTGATGAAAATGTGTGTGTATAATGGTCTATCCATCCCAACCCCATACCCATCCATGATGAAGCTTCTTACGAGAAGTTATGCCCCTGGCCAACATCCTGTTCTCTCAGTAGCGAGTAGTTTCCTTTCGGCTTTTTACCAAAAATAACAACCAATATACAAACTGAATGAAAACTATTCTATAAGTCAATTACCCCAAACTGAAAATGGTAATTAATACCATTTCTAATACAGATTTCAGGAACTTCACATCCCATCTTTGAATACTCAGGAAGGCAGAAGCATTTTCCACTAAGTATTTTCCCATAATTGTTCAGAAAAAAGTACATTGAAATTCCAGACACCTTTTCTTGCTGAAGTCAGCAATATTTCATTTGTCTTGCAAGTCTCACTGGAAATTAAACAGAAAGTCCTGGTTGCTATGGTCAGAAGTTAGCACACTATGTGAGATGTTTTATGAGAAAAACAACTTACTTCTCCAAACAGTGTCACGAGTCTGGTTTATAGAAGATGAGATGTGACATTGTTTTAGACGTGGCACCAATTTTCAAGATAGAAGAGCAAAGAACCACTCTATCCTCTATGAGCTCTTTTTCCCCATTTGTCAAATAAACTCATTGTCAGTTCTGTAAATGCTGTTGAGTTGTGATTCTTTCCTTGACATTTAGAGTCAGTGAGTAAGAAAATTCACTGGTGTTGTATATGCTGAGAATACTTTAATTTTGGATGATTTTTTAATATTTACTGAAGACAAGGACCAAAACCATCCAAGTTGATATTATATCAGAGGGCCTTTGATTACTTGAAAGATGGCTTCAAAACAGTGGGCATAAGACCCACAGCAAGGACCAGAGTCTTCAATAGATGGCATGCCACAGATACACATCAAGAAGCACACTCCTGCCGTAATTTAGAGCACAACTTTGCTGGATAGTAATGAAAGAATTTATCTTACTGATTAGTCTGCAACTCGGGCCAGTCTCAAAGCCCAGTTTTTGCATAGGGAGAATATTCTAGGCAGTCTATGTCAATGGAGAAAGATAGACTCCACTGGAGTGAAATCCAGGGTTCCTACTTGCTCACCTTTAAGAGGGGAGGAAGGACTTCTTATGAGAAACTAGAAGTCTGAGCTAACATTTTGGGGAGTGTCTGGCAATAGCTTAAATAAATTTAAGTAAATAGGAAGCTTCCTTCTACTCTTTACTTATTACAAAGGGAGTCTAGGAAAGTGTCTTTTTTCTCCCTCCTTCAGTTATCAACCAGAATATTATTAATCTCTGGCTGGATCAAGATATTTACACAGAGAAGCAATGACTCCTGCTTTACCTTACCATTACCTTATGTTTGGTTGATCAGGGCATGGTAATGTCTGTGCACCTGCCTATATCCATTCTGTAGTTATTCCTGTTCTGCAAATAAATTCCCCTAACAATTAGTCAGAGGCCAGAAATATTCTGCCTTAAGCCAATAGGAAATTGTGATAGCTCCTTGAGGCAGAGGATCTGAGCTACTAAGTAGACCCCAGAGCCTTCCAAGTTAATACCTCTGACCCCAGAGCCTTTCTTTCTTACCTGCAACTGACACAGTTTATGTCCCTAACAAGGGCTATGCAAAAATCTATCCAAGATCTATCATTAAGATATCTATGTTCATCATGGTAGTCTTACCTCCAGAGCTTTTTGAATTTGCTGAAACAAATCTGAAAACAATGTTAAACAGACATACCTGGATGTTTATAACTTCTCCCTTAAACCAGCTTCCTATCACCATTTACCATATCTCATCTTATTCTCCAGCATAGCTTTTCTTACATTTGAAACAAGAGAAATACATTTCTAGTTGATACCAGATTTCTGTCTCTTGGGGTTATGTTGTCAGGAGACAACGGTGAACCATCCCATTTTCTTACTGTGCATGGCTGCAGTACCACAGACACCTGAAGGGACCTTTACTTTGAGATAATTAAATTATTGTCAGTCATTTATAGACTGGACCTGATTTGTTATGAAAACCTAGAAGAAGTCTGAGCTAGCTTTTTGGGGAGCATCTGGCAATGGCTTAAATAAATTTAAATAGGAAGCTTCCTGGAAAGAAATAGTATTGACTTTGATTTCTGTATCTTTCATTTTAAGTTCTGTAATATAAACTGTTATTCCAATAAGTCTTACAGCAGGATTTCAACCTTATCAAAACTGTTTTTCAGTTTTTCTTATGAAACAACAGTTTTAAGTGAGTGTTGCTTTCCAGAATGAATGGACTTTTAACAAATAGACATTTTTGGTGGAAAAAAATGTTCTCCTGGAATCTGTGCAAACAATTCTACACGTAATCTTGTAACATGCTTCCTAAGTGTCAGTCCTCTCCCATATCAGCCAGCAATTTTTTATCACTGTGGCAGAACTGGTAGAGTTGCACTTCATGCACAAAGTAAAGCCTTTTGAAAACTGCCTGAAGTGCATGAGCCCTACTTTTCTGATCTCGAGATGAGATGAGCCCCTCATTTCATAGGTAGTGTTATTTCTACTGCTGGCATCCCGTCAACCACAGGAATGTGCGGAACACAAAGCAAATAAGTTACAACCATATCTAAACACCACCTTCTGCCTCCCCTCATTGTTATGAGAATGGATTGTATTATACTCTGCTCTCTTTTCATGAAACAGATTTTGCTCTTCATGCCAAAAAACTTGTTTTGTACAGAAAATAGAAATAAAAGCACATTTTTTAATAAAAGCAAGATTCTGCACGTTGGTGTTGGAAGTTACAGTAAAACAAAAACCTCTCATATAACAATTTAGTGCTGGATCTGTAGAGGTGGAGAAGAGGGGCTGAACTGCAGTGGAGGAGGGGTGGGGGGTGGCTGGAGCCACCCTGTGAAGCAGTACTAACAGCGCCAGGATGAACCTCTCCAGGGGCAAACCAGGCCTGGCACTTCATCTTTTGCAGGACTCCCAGCCTCTCCTAACAAGGCTGTTATTTTTTGGCACTTTGCCCTGAAAGATAACTTGCATTCTGGCCTCCTTAAGAGCAAGTATATAAGGAAGATGATGAGGCAAGCCCCCAGCCTTATTTTAGCACTTGCCTGTGTCACGCTTACTCTGTATCCAACTAGATGATGTGTTTAACTTGAAGCATCTATCTGACACGTGTTACACAATCTCCACTTGAACCTACTTGAATGCTTGGCTTAAGACATGTAGAAATACTGCTTTCTTACATTCCTACTGGGCAAGAAGAGAAATGGAAATATGACCAGACCCTTTTGCATATTTACTTTTAAAGGGAGGGATGAAAACCTCCATCATTCAAGCACTCTATGTATAATACCTTCAGGCAGTAACATCCTCTTTCCAGGAAAGCTTAATACATTATCAAGACCTTTCCTTTAAATCCTGTTGAGAGATACTTTAGCAGATGTTAGCTGGTGGTTAAGAAGGTTAACAAAAGAGCAGATGTGAAGATGACAAAAAAACTTTGCAATACTTGAGTACAAGAGCAAAGCTGTGTCAGCTACCATAACTGTTGTTTTATCAGCTATGCAATGTTAACAGGTATAGCGATATAAAGAAGAAAATGAAAGCTTGTCTCTAGAACCAGCTTTGCTATCTGTAGGGTCTGACTCCTCTATCAAGAGATACCAGTCAGGAATATACTCTAGTATCTTCTGATCAATACTTCAGCTAACATAAAGTTGACTATTTCTGGCCTGATTTTCACCCACTAAGACTCTGATCTGCTGGGATTTCAGAGAGCTATCTGAAAGACAACCCGACAGTAGTACTGTGTATAGAAACTTCTTGGAGCATATCAGTGACATCTGTCAGAGCTTTCCTTAGCAGTCAGGTACGTAATGCAAAGATTGTTTTGATGCACAGTGGCAATAGAATAGAATTTTCCATGTGCAACAAACGCTTCTTCTTTTATTTATTAAACCCAAGTAGAAACAAGGAAGATGCATCTGTGTTTAAACAGCCGAAGCTTACAATAGTAAGGTGTATTTGGAGCAGAAGTTCTTTTCCAATGCAGTTCTGAAGGACCAAACATATTAGGATATGTCCCACAATAATCCTACTCAACTAAACCATTCATCTGCTCTAATTCATAGCACCCACTGGATGATGCTGTCACCCAGCTCTGTGCCTTTAATATGAGAACTTGTTGCCTCTTGCCAGGAAGGTTAAAGAAAGCAGGAGAGGCAAAAGTGTAAAGAAGAAGGGTGTATCTCTTTCCTGCAATCAGACACTAAGAATTACTTTTGGAGCCACTCTTTCATAGCTTGGCTTCCAGGTCCAGTTGATTGTGGAATGGCACCTACTGCCAAATTCTTTTCTGCACAAAGCATCTGCTAAAATATAACAAAATGAATTCAACAGCTGAGTTCACGTGCTTCTGGGAGAAGACAAAATATCCTGGTAGCCCACTCTCCCCCATGTATGCTACTAATGACAATAGAAAAGTTCCTTGTCAGCTCTAAAACTTGGTTTCAATGATGCCCATATCATGGCCTTCATACTTGGTTCTTCCTTATTGGAAAAAAAAGGGAAAATTATCTTTTTGGCATAGAAGGTTATCTTCAGGCTGGAAGAAATACCTGGTTAGAGGGGAAGCCAATAAAATATGTTGTCCAGCCAATTAGTTTTCTCTTCAAGGTGAAAAAAGGCTGGTAGGTATCAGGCTAAGCAAGTTACTATTGTTAAATGGGTTAATGGTTTGCTTTTCACTGCTTGTCTGTACTGACAAAGGAGGTATTTTCATATGGAAAAGTCCAAACTTGTGAGACTGCCAGCTTCATTTCACAGAATTGATTATTTCAAGTGATTATTTAAGAAATGCTTGAGAAACCTTTTTCAACCAGGATATCAACCTCCTGATATGTTTCTTAAAAACATGTTTAAGAATAGATTTTCAAAGTAGAACACACTGGAATTTTGAGTGCCCTACCAGTTACTATGTGCCATATGCCTGATTTGCTTAAGCATATGGCAAATGTCAAAGTATTTCTTTACAGAGCATTTTTTTGCTTCCTCTGTTTTTAATTGACTCATGTTTGCTCATGCAGTTCAGTTATTTGAATGCAGAGATCAAACCATGGGGTTGAATGGACTTGAGCAAAGAACTAGTTTACCTATCCTATGGAAATTCTCAAGAGTTAAAAAAATGTTCACGTTCTTTCTCAGGACAAACCCAAGATTCTCCATTTTTTTTGCTCATTACATAGTCCCCAACTGTCCTAACCTAAATATCCTTAGGAGACTTAGCTGAAATACCAGGCACCAACACTTTATTCAGCCTGGTTCAGCAAAAGAACTCCAGCACCAATACCTCAGGTAGGTATTTCAGAGGAGGGGAGAGGAGGTGACCGTAAAGTCTTTCTGATTTCTCCCAATCTGCATATACAATTGATCATTCATTATTGGAGGTAATAAAAGAAGGCTATTAGCAAGTCACAGAGTCAGAGTTGTCTGCTCACTCGTTCACTCATCCAGTAGATATTTACTTAATCAAGGTGCAAAAGCCCCAGCAACAGACGCTAGCCCTCATTAGGGTGTGAAAGGCCAAAGTTCAAGCCCCCCATCCCAGTCTGAAAAGCAGAACAGCCACAGCAGTAGGTTAATGAACAAGCTCACCCAACACAGCCGCCTGAGAACATTCAGTAGGAGTGACTGAGAGTCAAATCCTTGCTCCAAATCCACCACAACAAAAATCTTAACTGCTGTTTGCTATATCTAAGTGAACACCTTAATAGCTGTGTATTAGAGCTTCTCAGGCATCTGTCTCTGAACAGAAACCCCATCCTTGTCAAAACTATATGTGTGTCTCCACAGAAAATTACATTCATGTTGACAAGATACTTTGTCAGAAAATTTCTGGCCATCTTGAGCTCAATTGATAAAAGTCCGGCTATTTATTGTGTCTTCTTTCCTGGCCTTAACAGTTCCTCTCTGACACCAAGGTCTTCCATTGCCTTTTGTCTTTTCTGCTGTTACCTAATTCTGCAGGCTTCATTCGTCATCCTCCCTTTTCCTCTGTAAGCAGCAGAGGACAATAGTTTCTCCATTATTAACTGATTTTGTTTCAGGATATTTCTAACGCTGCTTTTCCTAAAACAAAGCAACTAAGTGAAACATAAAATGTAAAAATAAATGTTGACTCTTTTATTCACAGGTCTTGGATAATTAACCACTTACAGATTCCAATTGTGACAGGAGTCTTTGTCTCTAGTACCCAAACTTTCTTAAAAGTTCAAACCCTCCTAATGATAGCCATCTGTTTCTAGGAACTTAGTCGAGTATTTTCAATAGATTTGAGATTTTATCCATGCTAAATCCTATCACGAGGTCCTGAGATTGTTTTCACTACCAGATTATGGCATGAGAGGGATCAGATGACTTAGGGCCCATGCTCTCAACACAGTTCTAATTCTTCACGGAAGACCTCCAAGAAAATCTCCCCTCCCGTCTTCTTGACTGTAGATTTTACTTTGTAGAGTGTTATACTTTCCATTAGATATTTCTGGAAACTGTTGATTTTCAGTTTAGCCCATTGCTGGATTTGCTTAAGGCTCAGTTCTTAATGATATATACATGCTTTTAATGAAAATATAATTTAAGAATCTAATAACATGAGAGCAGGGAATGAAGAGAGCAACTTTCACATTAAGTAGATGTGCCAGTCCTGTGATTCCTCAGGAAGTCTTACATAAATCTTTCAGCCCTTTATGCTTTTGTCCCTTAGACAACTGCCCAAATTTAGTAGTACAAAGAATTGATCGGAAAAAAAGCACACTCTGCCCTGCCCGTTTCACTTTATCTCCTGGGTGTTCTTAGGCTTCTCCTGTGAACGCCCAAGCACACAGCTGGCAAAAGCCATTGTTCTGCCCTCTGCAAATCAATTGCTGCCCTCTTGAACAGCAGAGCTTACATTTTTCTCATATCTACTTAGCAGAAAGACCATTCAGTGAACCAACATCCACTTAAACCACCTGAAAAACAAACTGTGAGAAAATCCAGTTTTTGCTGATGCCAAGGTGGAAGAAAGTTATTTACCTTAAAATACACTTTTCTCACATCCCCCTAACATCTTATTGTGACTAACCATTTACAAAGCAACACCTCTGAAAAATTCAAAACCAGTTCTTTGTGCATCCAGCAGGATAAATTCTAATCCCCATGCACATGTGCGCGCACACACACAGACACACTCTCACAAACTTAAGTTACATTTAAAGACAGAAAATGAAAACTTTGGGACATTGGAAGATTTAGCAGGTGCCAGAAGTTCACCTGAACGGCCATTTGACATTTGAGTATCTAAACATAAGTAGATACTTCTAGTGGGTCAGACATAGACCAAATATGTTTATTATGTTTATCCTAGGCACAATTTATGTTGTTCTACATAATATTTTCCTGTTTTCTATGTTAAAACCACAATGCAGCTTCTGCCCTTGCAGTGTCATGAAAAGCCAATACAAATTGTCATTTGTGTATTTCAGAACAGGTTCTGAGCCTTAAATTGGACATTGGAGGGGGTTTGTGTGGGGAGACATTTTTATGGTGATACAATTGTTTGTGATTCTTGTTTGTGTGTTCCTCCTGTGAAAACTTCATTGGTGTCTAATTTTAGACTCCCAAAACCAGTATTTTAAAAAATGGAGTTTAAAGTACTATCTTTATTTGAGTGTGTAGGAAATATGAAGCACCAGAAACACACACAATAATTCAGATTCCTGCTAGGCTTTTGCAAGATGGAGCAATCCATTCCAGTTATCTGATAGCTTATCATAATTATCTGGACACATAGTGCAGAAGTGGTGCCTGGAAAATTATATAAGGTCTACAGAGTTTGGACTTAAGCATGTGATCTAGCCAACATTCATGTCACAGAAAAAAAACCTACAAGGTTTAGCAGCATTTAGGTCATGTCCCTGATCATTCTGAGAGAGCATGGAAGTTTTAATTAGTCTTTCTGGGGCTCTTATGTTGGATTCCATTTTCTCAGTTAGGTTCATGACTTTGATCCTATCACTTTTGAGCTCTGCAGTGGGAAAATCTTAACCAACGTTTTTTAAATAAAATGCAGGTAACGTTTTTGCTAGCCAAAGATGCCGTGTCATTCTATGTAGTTTTTCTTTTGCTTTGGTTAAAGAGTTGTACTGGATGTAATCTGATTTCAATAAACATTCATTATGGGGCAGACATATTACACAGTGCCAGTTAGTTGAGTTTAAACAAAGTAGGAAGTGAAGAATTTGCCAGCTGTTTTTAAGGTAAACAGAATACGTCAATTTTTATTTTTATTTTTTGATAAAGGGTACTTTAAGTTAAAATAACGTAACCAGCAAGTGGTATGAGAGTTTTAAAAGTTCTAAAAGATCTGGGGTTTTGAGGTGTTTTTTTGCCAAGAACATAACAAGGACAAAGAGAGAGGAGACATCTCTCACAGTTCAAAGATAAGAACACATAATCATATTTTGATATGTAAGGTAATAAATATAATTACCAGCTTGCCATTGGCAATGTTAACTTTTCAGAGACAGAAATAATATTCAGAATTTCATCAGGCTGTAAATAATAGTCTAGAAGAGTTTCCTTTAAGTTTTGCAGAGCAAACGAAGAATTGGTAGAGCAAAAAATACTAATAGCAAACACAAACTGTGCTAATAACCTTGTATATATCTCAAAGTCATTGCAAAATCTTAATGTCAAAAACTAAGAACACAGGCTTTCATCCAACAATTCCATGTTCATGGACAAGTCTTTATCATCATGCAAAAATCCTTGTTGAACTAAAATTTTAATCATTTGCAGAGCTGAACACAATGTTTTTCTTCCATGAACAGCACACTTCCTTCTACCTACTGTATTCAGGATACCATCTGGTTCTACCATGATATCATGGTCACAGAAGACGTGAAAAACGGTTCAAAAGGATGAACTTGGGACCATAGGTGAAATTTTAGAAGTGTATCATCCATTTCATAGAGGAATCTAATACCTGTGAAATAATTTATTCTTAAAAGTATCTGGAATAATCAATAAACTTATATCCGTTGCATTTCATACCACATCCATGATCCTCAAACTTGGTCAATTAGAATTTTTGTCTGCTTGTTTTAATATAAATCTGGGACTGTGGTCTGACCCTCTCATTCTTGTTGCACTTAAGCTATTTCTTCCCCAAAATGTTACTCCTGATATTGATATTTGACATAATTCTGTTTATGTAAAGAGTTTTTGTGGCATAAATTTGGTAAATGCCAATTTGACTGCTTTTAATTATTCCAGAGTGAAAATATGGTGCTAAGATATGTTTTGAATGCTTCATGAGGTACTCAAATTACTTAGAAATTGCTTGATTTTTGAAATTGTAGGAGCTTAGTTCTCAGTAAGAATGAATGCATTTCCAGCCACTGCAGATATTTAGATTTTAAATATTGAAGTGTTTGGATATCTTATGACATATACAGTGATTATTGATATATGCAATCAAACACCAAAGTTTGCTTTGTTCTGTATTTTTGGAGTATGACAAATGGAAAAATTAGATTCAATACTGTGACTATGTATTTAAACACATAAAAATGAAATCATAGGTTGTGTATCTACATGTGTTGTAAATTGTTCCTCCTATACATTGATATGGATACAATTAGGTCATGTAAATCACTATGTATGTACATTGGCTCCATGGCTTTAAAATTAACAATTTGGTCTTAAATTCTCAGTCATGTTAGTAGTGTTACAGAGAGACTCTTAAATTTGCTTTCCATTAACTTTTAAACATTCATAGATAGGTTATTCATTATCAATCCTTTCCTGACAAGGTTTATTTAAATAAAGATGGAAAAAAGAACATTGCTTTGTTTTATTATATACCTGCTGAAGGTGACTTTATTCTCAAGACAGTAAGGTCAGAACATGTTAATTTCCATGAATTCAAATGTGGACAGCCATTATCCTGAAATATAAATACGATGGAGTAACATGAACTTCATTGCAAAAACACTTCCTGGGGCATGTGTTTAATCCACAGCCAAATGATAAACAATCCTCTCAGAAAGAACTGTCTCTTTGCCCAGTGGAGTCCATTAGCCACTCAGTTTTCACACCTTCCAAAACACCTCCTTGTTTGTTCTTTAGCAGAGACTCAAGCGTATGTTCATGTGATAACAAGAATGTTACCTTTACAATGAGAAAACTGTCAGTTCAAGAGGTATTCTCAAAGATAAGTTCTATTAGAACAATCAAAAATTATTTTACTCAACTTCAAAATGATTAATTTAGCCTGCTTTCAAGTGAAATAGTCTGAACCTTTAAAAACACGCAAATCTACAACTCTATACAATAAGTATATGAAAAACAGTGCTTTAGTATTAGCAGCCATTTATTTTTCTGCTGACTTGCTGTGATGACAGCAGAACATGCAGAACTGTTCCCAATGCTGGGCAGTTTCACTCCTGCAAAGGTTATTGCAAACATTTTCCTTGGTTTCATTCTTTGTGGATTTACACCCTTCCCTCTAAAATTTTTGTTTTTGCGATGTTCAATTTGACAGGAATGTTAAACTGACCTTGATTTGATCTAAAGACCACTAAAAGATTATTCATGACCAGGGCTGACCTCAAAACTCAAGATCAAGGCATAACTGCTGAGTCTCACTGTTTTTCCATTGAAAACACAAATGTTTAATGCTCTCAGCAACAAAATTTCCATTGACTATAATCTTCTTGTAGAATGTTTTCTCATAACTAAGTTATGATCTCTGAAGACTCATGTAGAAAATTGAAATGTGTCCTTTTATCATTCTAAAAAGATCAGTTTTTACAGATAGATAGTGGACTTGAACATGTGAAATGAAGGACACTGATAATAATTCAGCAGAGCACTTAAGCGGATGCTTAAAATCAAGCTTAATTATCAGTCTGTAAGCCTGAGACTTACAGGTTTGTGACCTTCTGTGCTTATGATTAAGCAAGTGCTTAAGAGCTCTGCCAGAGAGGGAACTGAATGCCCTTGCAGTGCCAAACCTATGGGCAGTTTACTACAAGAGCAGATTTACACTGGAATGAGGTGTGGTGTCTTTGATGCCTAACCCAGATGACATTTAGTAAACGAACAGGGTTACTAACTCATCTAACCCAATAAGGTGCCTCTATAAGCAAAAGAGATGTACAGCTACCTAAATGTAGGTGATAAATGACCTTTAGTGCCCAAGGATATCCTGTTTAATCTCCAACAGCTGTTCCAAAAAGACACAGGTCTCCCATAAGATCATGTGTCATACCTAGGCCAAGTAATGTAAGGCCTCAAAAAAATGTCACTGGATGCATGTGTTCCGGCACCTGAATTTCTCCCTATTTGCCAGAGTGCTGTGGCTTGTATAACTACTAGCAGTTGTTTTGTACAAGCAGTTACTTTGTTACACATCCTCTGAACATAAGTGTCTGATCAGCCTCCTTCAGAAGAGCAGCATGGAGTTTTCTGGGGCTTTTTTTAGTTGGAAATTATTCTAAATCATTCTTGAAAGTGGTAGATCAAATAGTCAACACCATTGTGGTGGAAGATGAAAAATGTGCTCCTCCAGACTGACTGACAAGGTAAGCAATATTTCTACTATGTTCCTCTACATCAACCTTTGCTTCTTACTAGGTGTTTAGAACAACTGTTCTCAGGCGAAGAAGAGTCAATTGTAAGGATCACTGATCTCATCGGCTCTGGCAGTTCTTGTGTTTTTATCCCCTTGTTGAACAGATGTAATGTAAGCTTAAATTGTAATGATAAGGTTACCTACAAACAACAAGCCTATCCTACAACAGTTCCTGATTTATAGGTCTATGCAAAAAGGGAGTGAAATTTGTATTGCCCAAAATAGTGTAAAACTCATGTATCCTTGACTGCATCGCTTCCCACTGAGGTCAAATGGCAATTGATGACCTTCTTTCCTCCAAATAGCTGACCCCAGTTTCCAAAATAGAATGCAAATCATGCAGAACTAGCCTGCCTCCCTGCCAGAGAGCTTTAGGTGACTTGGTAGAGTCAAGGACAAAGGAATGAAGCTGGACAAAATAAGTATGAAAACTCAATCAGGGGTCAGGAGAAGTCAAAAAGCCTATCAAGAAGAGCCCTGGAAACAGCTTGAAGGACAGTAAACAAAGGGCATTTGCTGTAAATACATTTTTGTTGTTATTAACTGTCAAAAGCTGCTGTTATTAGGAAAACAAAGTATCTCATCTTTTCTCTCAGAAAATCAAACATTAATGAAGAATGTCCTCTCTGTATCACCTTTAGAAACTGACATCTTATCTCAGACTGAGTTCTATGTGTCAAATGGTAGTACTGGTCAAGGCAAACAGGCCCAGTCCCCAAGCAAACATTCAGAAGACCTGGAGGCCCATGGCACCAATCTCACATGTGGATGTGGAAAACACTGTGGTAATTCAGGGAAGAATGTAAGGCAATGTCCACTGCCTCCAAACTCATAGGCTACATGAAGCTGCAAAGAAATGAATTTGTTTGCTTTTCCTAACTCATGCTTTCTTTAGCCTTTTCTTTCTGTCATAGCCAAAGGCTTAATTCATCAAGAATGTGCTGATAGGCCAGACCAAGTAATAAAACGTACAAGCACACAGATTCTTCCCACCCAATGATCAAGAGGAAATGTAATTAACACACACTAGAGAAGCTGGAGTTGCTGTCATGAGGATGATGCTTGCTCCCACTGTGAACAAGGCAAAGCACACAGACAGTATGATCCCAGGTCTGCAGCTTCACAAAGCCTCATGGAAGGTGCTAGGTGAAGTGTTAAATAACAAACTTATCTACAGGGACCTGGTAACGAACTTACCCCACAGGAAATTAAAAGCAATAAATTAAGGCATGGTCCACTTCCTCACAGTTTTAACCCACAATTTGCAAGCTTATCTTTTAGTAATGGTAAAATAAAAATATTTCATCATGCCAGGTGCAGCTATTTTCTGCGTGAATCCTTACAGTTGATAAAATGTAATAATGAGCAGATCATCTTTTGTAATCCTAACATTCTGATGCCTTTTACTTTCAGAGAAATCTTGCCTTAAAAAGTACACCTGGGTTTACTTTATATGTGCACAACCCTAGAAAAATCATAATATTTCACGGTTGACATTTGAGGAGATCCTAACGCTTATTCTCACAATTCCCTGAGTATCTGTTAATGACAAAAGTATTTTTCACACTTTAAGTCTTCTCTTTTGCTGCCCTCAGCAGACTTTCTCACCAGACACTCTCACCAGTTTAGTTTACAGTCATACTGATGGTATAAGAAAAGTCTTGGTAACTTAAGTACTTGAGGCAATTTCAGGTGAAGGAGCTGGTGTGCTGGACCATTTTCTGGCCACACCATTTTAGATTAGACACTGCTTTTTTTCTGTAGTATCTTAGGATTAGAGGGTACAAAGATTGCTTAGTGCCATTCTTATAACCTTTTTCAACAGGCTTTGCCTCTTGGTGTCACATCACAAAACTTCAGACTATGGAGTGGGAGCTGTGATTTTCACTGAGCTGTCACTATTTTCCTATGTTCAGTAACAGTAGGATGAGTTCAGGGCCAGAGATCTCAACTCTACTTGCTTTTACTTTACTTACTTTTACCTCCAAAAGTAAAAAGCCATGGCCATAAAATATGATATTCTGTGAGATCTTTATATTGAGCCCACTTCATATTTTCTAGCTCATTTAATTTACACCTTCTGCTCACATCTTTGATCCCTCCTGTCAATTCTGTGGCTTTTATACAGTTCTGATTCTTGCTGCAGAAATGTCAAAAAAATTCTCATAATAATCTCAGCTGAGCAAATTGTTAGCTTAGAGGATTTTTTAACTTATTTTTATTTGAAGAAGAGGTGAGGAAAATATAGAGAAATAAAAAGAATTATTTGAGGGTGATTTACAGTATAAAGCCTAGCAATGTGTTAAGACAAAAGGACAATTTCCATTTTTAAAATGAATGTTTCTGAAATTAGAAACAAGCCTTTCTCTTAATTCTTCAGTCATTAGTGTAGAAATTACAATCCATGTAAATGGGCTATCAGCCAATCAAGGAGAGAAGACTGTCCCACTAGGATATATAAGAACATATTTCATTTGGGGTTTGGGTACAAGGAGCCCACTACTGTGTCTCTGACAAAGACCAGTGCTAAATGCTGGAATAAGGTCTACAAGAGGCAGGAGAAGCATTGCGTGGTACTTCTCCCAGTATGTCCTCCCAGCTTTAGAAAATCTGTGGTGCAGGGACTTCCTGAGTTAGTAACAGCATTTTTTTCTGCCATTTTTGATGGGCACAGAGTAACTATATAATTTTTAGTCACTTTTTGAATTTATGCTTTTTGGCATCTTCAGTAACTTGTAGTTAAGGACCGTGTAAAAAACTGCTTATTTCTCTTTTGATCACTCTAATTTCTTCCACTGTAAGAAGCAATGAATAATGATTACCTACTCACCTTCTTTATGCAACTCATAATTCAAAGATTGCTTTCAGATCCCTCCCTTCCTTTTACCAGACTGGGAAGCCCTAGTTTATGTAGTCTACTTCTATGATAACCATTCTTCACCGCTGTTATTCCTGTTGATCCCTGTTGTATCTTTTCTACTAAAGATTTTCAGACAAGGAGATAGACACTTCATGCCCACTTACTTTATTCAGTAAGTAGACACACCAGACTTATGCCATAACATAGTGTAGTTTCCTATTTTGTTATCTATCCTAATAGTTTCTAATACTCCTTTTGTCTTTTTGGTTCATGTTGGAGATTGATTTTTTTTTTTTTTCCCCCCAGAAAATTGCTCACTCCAAAAATTGACCTCAGATTCTTTTTTGGGGGGAGTGGTAATATCTAATGAAGAAGCTGTTACAGTGCATGTAATATACAGGATGTACATTGTTTACATTTATTGAATTTTATCTGTCTTTTTAGTTGGCAGTTTTACCTCTTTCAGTTGGGAAAATCTGTCTGCTTATTCCCTGTTCTTTTCTTCCCATCTTTTAAATAACATCTTGTCTCTGCTTATCTTTTAAATTCATAAGAGGACTTACTTTTTTCTTAACCTGTGATAGCCCAATTTCCCTAATGGTCTTTGGTGAGCAATCATCTGAGAGCCTTCTGGAAACCCAAGTCCACTGTATTAACCTGATCTCATGTATATGCCTCTGCTTCCTCAAAGAATACAAATAGCTTTTGAAGCAACAAATTACAAGTAAGATGTTGACTCTTTCCTGGTGTGTTAATTTAGCTACACGCCTATTATGTGTACCTTTATGACAGATTTTTCCAGTTTTGCAAGTATAGAAATTAGGGTTACTGGACTATAATCTATATGAGTCCCTGTTTAAGAACAAACTCTTTTCTATTTTATATGGATGGTGATTGAAGTGGTAGACTGGATACATTTAATAGCTTGACAATGTAGTATTTTAGTCCTTTTAAAGATCTTGGATGACTGTTAGCTTGGCCTTGTGACTCATCACTCTTCATTTAATGAACATTTTTCTAAGCTTCTGCTGCTGCTTTTGCTCGAGATGGTTCCTCTGACTCATCCCCCAGAAACAGCGGTTCCAGGATGGGAGCTTCCTCATGTTCCTCATAGTCAGAAGGAATGCAACGAATTAATTTAGCTCTGCTCTTACAGTCTCACCTTTTCTGAGTAAATCTTTCACATCTTGACCATCTAGTAACCCAGACTCGATCAGGTTTCTAGTTTCTGGAATGTTTGCTTTCTAATTAATCCATTTTGATTAATAATTTTATGCCTTTAAGAAGCTGATTCTAAGAATCTGTTTTGGTCTGTATTATAATTGGTTTGCATTTAATTTATCAAAGTTTATATTTGCTATTTTCCTTTTAGTTTTAATACAACATTGATTTTTTGAAGAATAAATTTTTCATAGCCGCCCTTTCTCTGCTGTTTACCAATTTGTTTTCTTTTTTGCTGTTCTTTTAAAGTCCTTTTTGATATGCATTACATATTCAGTTTGAGCTCCTGGTAGAATGTCTTCAAAAGATACTTCCTTGCTTCTGTAAACATTTGGCCGCCTTCCCTGTCTGCTTACATTTTTTAAAAAATCTGTGGTTACTCATCCCTATGCTGTTTCCATTTTTTAAATTAAAAACTACTCTACTGGATTTCTGTGGGTAATAATGTTGAAGGAAATTTGCTTTCGCAGAGAAGCTACTGGCAAAATGTCTCATTTCAACTGTATTCATGCTTCCTTATCATTATTAATTATCATCACATAAATTACTTTAAGAGTGATATCTGACAAAAGTCTCTTGCAGAAAACATGTCATTTGACTGAAAAATCTCTCTAGGTGCCACTTGCAAAACATCTGCTAGCAAGACACTATCCCTATGAGCAAGTTATTACTTTTTATGCAAATACCAATGCCAAAGAGTTTCACAGGGTAGCCTCATAACAAATATATTGCAATAACCTAATCTTGAGGTGACAAGGTTTCAAAGACCAGTGGCAACCTCTGTATCTAAGAAGAAAAGTCAGCTTGCTGGTCAACAGCATTGATAACACCTGGTTGAGCTGCTAGTGTGAATTGTCATCAGAGAGCATCTGGGTACTGCTTCAAGTTGTGAACTATTTTAGCTATGAAAGGCTTTGCTCTGTCAGTAGAGGGCTGAGGCTACTTCTGGCATCTCTGTCTTCAATTTCTCCCAACTTTTCATCCTGCTCTCATCTTATCTGAGCTGAATCACTTGCAGGTTCTCATGTATCACGTGCCCCTGAGCCAGATACTTGCTGTGGTAAAACTTTGGGTTGAATGTCTTATCAATATATCATTGTTGTCAGCCTTTGAGTACACATATGTTGCATGTCTGACTAAATTGCTTTTAGGACTAGATTGCTTTTAGGACTAAAATGGGTAACAAATTCAAGAAAATAAAGGGAGAAACTAGCTCAGGTTCATTGCCCATAAGTTTTTGTGCCTTACTTTTTGCCCACTGCCTACATAGATCATTTTTGTGAGACCTTCAGGGTCTAGCATCTGTGTCAAATTCAATAAATCAAATTCAAAAGTGGGAAAACTGCTTGAGGAGCACAGTAGGTAACCTCTGTGTTTCGGGAGGAAGGGGCATGGATCTTTGTTGGAGTAGAAATTTTAAATTATAATAATGAACACAACCATAGAACAGGATGGAAACAAGATAGTGCAAATTTTGCCCACATGACTTCCTAAATTATTTTTTATGAAATATTTGTATCACTTTCTTGTCCTTTTATGCAACTCCCTCATGAAACTGTCAATCCAAGCAATATAGGTTTTTCACCTTCTTTTCCAGTATCATCAAATACTCTCTTTCTATCCTGGATACAGGTGTTCTTCCCACTGTTTGTAGCTGGACTTGACCAACCTGTTTCTCATTCACAACTGTCCCCCAACACATTTCTTGAAGAGTCCTTCTAGTGACCCCTATCCGTGGCAGTTTTTGGGACCAGTACCTATTCACAATCTCTTCGAGCTTCCTGTTATCTCTGATGTACCTGGAGTCCTGCCATCCATTGACTTCAGGGTTTCCATTCTCCCCTGGTTTTCTCTCTAACCTTTTGATGCACCATCTGTGTCTCATTCAGAGGCGTCTTGCCTTTCCTGTTATTGCTGCTGATCCAAAATTTGTAGTCCTTGGTCCACCTTCTCTATATTTTCTCTAAATTACTATCCAGTGAGATAGGTTTGAATTGTAAAGGATCCATGTAGAGGTCCACAGACTCATAGCAAGTCAGAAAATCTATGAAGCCGAAATGTCAAGAGTGCCTTTGAAAATTAATCGTGACTGTCCAACCCAGTACAGCACTAATGCACCTACGGCAAGTTTCTGAGCTTCTACACTGTCACTGGATAAATACTGAGAATATGCAGCTGTCTGTGTACTTTCCTCTTACCTTCAGGTTTCCTCGTCTTCCTTACATATAAACTACACTGGATAACAAAAAACATTTCTGGTTCAACTTGTCCACTGAGGACCCTCTTTGTGTGTTTTCAATATAACACATAACAAATTACATTGTTCCCAAAAAGGAAAAAAGGTTTTATAAAGTACAATATAATTATATTTATAGAAACAACTAAAATCACTCACATTATACAATTTTTTTGTCCTAAAATGAGGTAAAATATTGTAGGAAAAGAAATATTTGTTCCTCTGAATCCTTCATAACCCCTGTGGGACACTCAGAAATTTATTTCCAAATGGAAAACACACGCATTGTCAAGTAATGCCAGACTAGTTTGCTTACAAGGACTTTGGAGCATTTCAAATGTTCATGTTTATAGCAAACATAGTGCTCTTCCAGTAGGGAATCTATCCAGGCATGCAACTGTCATTTACTTTTAAAGCCCACAAGATCTGAAATATGACAGCCCTAAAGCTTCAGGCTTTTTTAAAAGCAGACCTGGTAAAAGACCCTGTCTTTGAAGCTAGTGATGCCTGTGAAGCTGGAAGACCATGGCCAACCTTACCAGAGAGGGTCTGGATGGCAGAGTGGGCCAAGGAGCATTCCCCAAGGGGCATGTTGTATGTGCCCATCCTGCTTCCAAGTTGAATAGTATGGAAGTGGCCAGACTCTGCCTGGTGGCCTCCGAGTCACTTAGTTTACTGCCAGAGATGTAGTCAGTGCTCCTGGAATGATGGTCAGGGTGCTGCACACACCGGCATCTTCCTTAGGGCCATGAGATGGGGCCAGGGGATACCAGGGCTGACAGGGCAGGGCCTGGACACTAGGGCCCAGTCCCACCTGCCCAGCCAGGAGCAGGACAGATGGCGGGCAGCGGGGAAGGCCATGACGGGACATGGGCCAAGGCCCACGGCTGGGCAGGGCAGGGCTGTGGGGAAGTGGAGAGTGGCTGCTGCAGCTTCACTGGGCCAGGGGCTGATGGCGCCAGGGGGTTGACACAGGGTCCTGGGCTGTGGGCAGGTGGGAGAAGACCCCAAAAGGGTGGGCAGGGACAGCCAGGGCTGTGAGTGCCCTTATGGTCACGATACTGAGGCTTTACTCCCCTTCTTTTAATGACTTAATTGTCTCATACCGTCCTCTGTAGAACATTGAGCTTTTTTAGTATAGGTGAGTGGTTACTTAAAAAAAATCAGTACATACCCTTAAATGCCAAAAACAGAGCTAGGACAAATGCCCTCAGGTTACAGCACCCATCTCTTTTCCCCTTCTCCTGCCTGGCAGCAGTGTCTGTCATCCTGCCCGTCCCACCTCGTCCCATGGCTACTGCAGGGCTACGGGGACAGCCCGGTACAGTACTAACAATGCAGAGCAGACTTTTGGTTTTTTCTGAACAGTTACTGAACAGAAGGAAATTATAATCAGACTGTACCATACAGACAGGCTCAAACCCCAGAAAACTGCTTCTGCCTATAGGGAAGTATTGTATTAGGTGAATGTTCTATTATTTTTCCCTGCTACATAGAATATCTGAAATTTGAACCTGAGGACACTCTGTACCTGTTTTCATAGCCCTGAGTGCCTCACAGGGAAGCATTTCATAAGCGTGAGCTCTGTTCTTTTTGAACTCCAAACATCTGCCTTAAGCATCTGCTTTTAATCAAAGTGAAACCAATGGCCTCCTTCAGCGGACAATGTGGTGCAGATGAAAAACGCCGATGGTGTATTGACTGCAAAGCCCTCAGCTTTCTTATTCCCACTTCAGATCCTTTGCCAAAGAACCTTACTTGTCATTTCAGTTTTCCAGCAACAACCCAAATTTAATGGTCAGATTTTCAAGGAAAGGTTATATATAAATATATTATTTGGGATTAATTTTCATCTTACTCTTCTTTTTCTACAAGCAATGTGCACATGCTTCTTTGAAAGAAAAAACTAAATTTTGTTCATGCAAGGTTAAAATATATTTTAACTTCTCTGAAGGGATTGGAGGCAATTATTTAGTGCGGTATGTACTGAGGGGAGTTAACTACGTAATTCCTGTTAACGATGAAAAACGAGTAAGCAGTTCAAAGTACACCAGTTTAAAAACACCCTGAATATCCCAAATATACATACACATGGTGCTTCCAAAGTCCACATTACCTGAGGATATAAATCATTGTGTACACATGTGATAACTTTTAAAATGTTAATTTCTGCACTTTTTTCAGTAAAACTAGGCTTCTTCCAACTCTATTTAGCATAAATTGCATATACTCTTTACATCACACAATAACATATTTGAAACATCAGATTTAAGTCCATGAAAATGAGAATACAGTCTGAATAATTGCAGAGCCCTTTTTACAGCATTGTCCATTGCATATGATAAACCAGTTTTTGCTTGTCAGCAAAGAAATCATAGACAGTCTAGATTCAAAAAACATTCCCCATATACAAGCCTTTGCATTGGTATATGAAATGCCATCTGCTCTCCATAATTGTCTACCTCAATAACATGGTTTCTGCTTGTCAGATATATTTAGAGTTTCTTGGGAAAAAAAATTCTCGGTGAAGAATTAGTGTCTCAGAGAAGGTAGGAATTTTCTAACAAATTTTTTTCATGGGTCAGACATTTTAACATTCCTAAAAAAATCTGGCCTACCTGAAGTAACATACTTAGTCCTGTACAAGAACCTAGTTAAGCACACTTTAGTATTTAGACAAAGTTGAGCTTTCTTGTAGTCAGAACGGGCAGCAGGAGACTGGACAACCAGTCTCTGCCTCTGCTAGTAAATGAAACTGCTCCAAGGCATGGACCTGATTACTGTCCCACGGTCAATGGATTGCTGTCACCAGCATGGCCCACACTAGCACGCTCCGAAGCAATGCCTGGACAGAACTGAGGGTTTAGCACACTCCAGTAACCGTTCTCAACAGTCAGTGTGAATGTGGCTGTCCTGTAGGGTATAAAAGCTGATATTGCACATGAGCCATACCTGCTGGCCTCAGTGCCAGAAAGGGGTCCTTAGGCTTTTTTATTTACTCCTGGAAATATAGCCCTGGAGTCTATTCTGGGCTCTGCTGCTGAACTGCTGTCTAACCCCTCTGGGCCCTCAGCTTTTCCTGCTTGGCATAAGGGTCAGGTTAGTGACAAATGCTTCCCGCTGTCAGATACAAAAAACACTAGGAGTTCTAGTCAGAATTAGATCCACTTTATTGTACAAAACAGTCTGTCAAACTGATAAGTTATGTCAGCAATATGTCCCTGAAGAAAGTTATAAAAATATTATCTTTATAGTATAGGAAACCTGGATAATGATCAAATTATACTGAAGACAGACTGGGTAGTTTTCTGGGACTTGTGTACCTAAGAGAGTCTAGTTTTTTAAAACCGTAACAATTACTATCAGATACTCCTAATTCATAGCAGACAAAAAAAAAAAAATTAAGGCAAAGTAGGACATGATTGTTAAATATCAGTGTTTCTCACTGTTGCCAGCTGAGGATAAAAACATCGCCTGCCTGGTTGAAACACTGGTAGATCTTTTGACTTTCTTTCAACTCAACTTGCAATTCATTGTCCAGTATGACTGTGCACTGAGATGTGCTTCATATCCCCTTTCCTGCCACACAGAAGGATAGATGGGATCAGAATTCGTTGTCAATCAACATGTATGACAACTTCTAAATCTTCTCTAGGAAGTTTTAGGGAGACCACTAGTTGGTCCAGGCAAAAAGTAGGTCAACGACCATTCAACAGCTTAATAATATCGACAATTGACTTTCAGCTCCTGTTCCAGTGCCCCGGCACTTTTTAATTTACTAGTATAGATAGGTCCATGATGTGGAATGGATCATAAAAATGTTATATGTGTTTCTTAGCATCAGAAGCCGTACCATTGTGCAATAAACATAATTCCCTGCTCTTTTAATACTAGTGTTTCTGAAAACATGAATTGGTCTCATAGACAGACATAACTAATTTGCTGCATTATCAGTAATTTCAAAATGTTTATCATGTTTGCTGTCTCTGCAATAGAGAAACTCTCTATGTTAGTGAAAGTTTCTGATGTTTTACTTTTCTGAATTCAAATAGACTTTCTTCAACTCCGTTCGTAGTTTTTAAATTGTAGTTAGCTGGCTTGTAGTTGATAAATAGAAAAAGGAAAAAAAAAAAAAAAAACAGAAAGAAAAATGTATTCTTCTATATTGAAATGTTCTCATCATCTCTTATTTATCAGTGTTTAGCTGAAATTATACTTCTGTTCCCTAGAAGGTGGGAAAAACTATTGCTAGTTAATCAGTTTTATGCACCGAGGTCTGCCCACAAGACTTGGTTCTTTTAAAATTAGATGCTGAGCTGGTGTCCGAAGCTGGATGAAATCAGTGGAAAAAATCCAATTAATATTAAAAAACTGTAGTCCACGAGGTCAAGCACTGGCCTCACTGTTTCCTTTTGCCATTGTTGCCATCTGGACCAAGAGTCCACACCTGAGCACTACTTGCTCCCATGGGGTTACTGATGTTCTGCTAGAATCTGGTGGAAGCAGCTTTCTCTCAGCCAGATCGATTCACGTCTGGTTACACTGAGATATATTGCCAATGTAACCACAACATCTCTGTTAACTGCAGCTGCCAGGGATACGGTAGAATCCATTCTAGATTAACAAACTAGGTAGTTTTGGTAGTTTTACAGAAGCTATGTATTTCTCCCACTACTCCAAAGTTATTTTTAGATACTTGCCCTTCTTTTTGTACATTAATCTTTTATCTGGTTGGTTGACTGTTACCTTATTTTTACTCTTCTGTCCTCTCCATTGCTGAGTGGTGAAGTCCAGCTGGAGATAGCACCAGTCCGACTGTGGCTCAGGATTTGATCAGGTATTACTTGCAAATGAGTCAGCAATGTTGGCTATGGAACGCTGGGTGAAAACACATTGTTTTCTTTTTTCCCTTTCTCTTGTTACTACACACAGAAAGAGAAAAGGAGAGCTGATTCAGTTGCTCTGGTCTGAAAATCTGACAATGACAAGAGATAATGCAGATTGCCTTTTATGTTGTACTCTGTCCTAAAGAGTGATTGCCATTATGGAAAAGCCCTATAAGAGGCTAATGAAATCCAGTAGCTATAGATCATTATTTTATACTCTGTTTCAGGATGACTTCTGCAGAAACCCATTTCAATTCTGTAGACCCTTATTGCTTTATCCTCTTAAAATTCCATCCCTATTGCATTTCCATAATAAGGTTCTAATCTTTTGATGATCAATTGAAATGTTCTGCAAATTTTTTTCTTATATCTATTGTACAGATCAGTTCACTACAAAGAAATCAGTCCAAAATATGAAGAACCTGCAATTTCAGGTGACAATGGAAACTGATAAGTGAAGTTTATATTTTCCACTTCATTTTGTAAGTATCCACTCTGAATTAATTTAGTATCTTTATTACCTCTATTAGTGTAACAACTTGATGCTTGACTATATATATATATATATTTAAAGTTATGCTTAGAAGAAAGTGAGCCATAAGAAAAAGGAGAATCAAGAAGAGTTTCCTGGAGGCTGTTCACACTTGTTTGAGCTTCTAGAGTTCCTTTGTCATTTCTACAGCTGCCAAAAAAAA
>VYXH01011841.1:131612-143731 GCA_013397275.1 Burhinus bistriatus | reverse complement strand
AAAAAAAAAAAAAAAGGAGCACAGAGATGTGAAACACCACCTTCCCTCCTTATCCTCTAGTCCTGTCTCAAGGGCAAACTTTGGGGAAGGGGAGGTCTCATACAGAGATAATTTTGTCTTAGGTTAATTCCCAAAGGGTATATTATTTTGAAACAACAATAGCTCAAAGGATAATTAAGGGACCTGATTCTGATCTCACTTATTTACGTGTACACCCAGAACAGTTCCCCTAAAGTTAACAGAGTTGCAGTGATGAAAATTATAAGGTAATTTGGCTTCTACTGGGGAAGACTTCTAAAAACTCCATGCAATCTACTTTAAAGAAAGCAGAAAGTCATTATTTCTCCTCAATTTATAAAACCTGAATGAGATTTCCTCATTTTCTCCCTGCTGCACAATATCGAAAGTTAGTGCTACAAATAAACTAGCTTTGTAATCCAGAAACAGTATGCGATATTAATGTGCTATGCAGAAGACAGGACAGATACGATTTTTCCATTAGAGGACTGCACATGAAGGCAGATGTATCCTTCTTTTCCATTTATAATTTTTATTAGGCTTTGAAGAAAATCCAAATAGAAATGTGTTAAACAATAATGATAATAGGGTAAATGCTTTCTTGGCAACAACCTTGCAGTTACATGCTTGTTATTTATATCTTCAGCATCTTGTGCTGCATCACATTGGCAACCTATCACAATCAACCAATTTACAACATGCTTCACTGCCATGTGTCCAACAGCAACAAACTCTGAAGCGTGCAACAGAACTATCACCACACATTGATCCCCTCTTCTTTTTCCATCATTGCACTTCTAACTCCACTTCAGAGGGCATAAAATAATCCGAAGGAAGTGCTGAATGTCTTACCATCTTTCAAACTACTCTATAGCCTCTTGATTGTTAACCCCATTTAGGGGTTAACAGACTGTATTTTGGGGACAGGAGACACTTTCCACCTTCATAGATAGGATGTTGGGTTTTGATATCCATCTTCCCTCTGATTTTCTCTGTTGTTTGTGCTGAACCTAGATGATTTTCTTTCTATCCTTTTAAAATTACAAGTGGATAAAATAACAAGCAAAGTCGCAAGGGACAAGGTCAGGGAAGCTCTTTCTCTTTAGATGAAATATTTCATTTCATTTGGATGAAGGCTGAGCAATGTGCATTTTTTTTGATGAGCTGCCAGTGATCAGGCAAAACAGATGTACTCTTGCTGTTTGTGTGTTTGAAAGAAAGAAAGCAGAGCTGTTCCATTGTATTCGTTCAGATAAGTGAAAACTTAACAGAAGAATTGCGAATGATGTCATCATGCTGAAGATTCCTGTCATGGGCAAGCACTTTTCATATTCTCTCCTCACACCAGGAAAAAAACCCACTTTTCTCTTAGTTATTATTGTAATAAAATCTACCTGAAAAAGTGGGAGGTGTTTCCCAGGGCATTTTTTAAAAATTGGTTACTCTCGTTAAAATAGTTTGCAGTAAGAATGGCAGACAAGAATAGACTTGATCTAAAATGTTTTCAGTTGAAATTGGAAATTCAAAGCTCTTAACTTTAGGGCCCTACTTCACATCTAATTTTCATGCCTGCCTATCCCAAGCTGGTGGAGAGGGAATGGAGTAAACAAAATAATTGAATAAAACAGTTTTATTTACATCTCTGTTTTCACAGAGAACAGATAATACTTTGTTTCATTAACCCAAGAAGGTACAAGATGCACTAGGGACAAGGCAGTTAAGGGATAGGTTACAGATGTTACTTTTGGCCTTAGGTAATACTTTATGCAGAGTTGGAGAAATTAGGTCAATTAACTTAAATGAGGAATTAACCTTTTTTATTCCTGCTTTTAATTTATTATTCTCCACGTTTTATTTGTATGGATGTCTTCCTTTGAGTGGTATTTATCTATGGACAGAGGCCAGCAAAATTTTGGTAAAGCACTCAGCTCTTGTTGTAGTGCTTTAAAATGCAAGCACCATCAATTTTGAACAGAGTGAACCAGATCTGATACACAGAGGGAATGTGATGTTGCAGGGCTGCCCTTCTGATGTGTGATTAGGAACAAGGCATGCAATAAGAACAGCTACAGTCCCGTTTGTTCTCCATGTAAATCCATATCAGTCAGCCCTAGCAACTATATGAAGCTTGAAATTCAATTTTTCACCCATTCCACAGTCTCAGTTAATGTGAAAGAATTATTTAGCCAAGGTACAAAACATTGTTGTAGTCTCTCAATACAGAGGTGTGTGTGGGGGGGGGTGTTAATTTTTTTGTGTTTTCTAATGGAGAAAGAACTCAAAGAAATTTCAAGATAGTGAGATGGAAACATCTTTTTTAGAAAACAGGTGTATAAACATTCTTCACACATTCACACCATGTAAATAAACAAGTGTCTCTACTACTGTTTGCAGAAAACAAAAACTGTCCAGTTACAATTAAAAGGAGTAAAACTCATTAATTCTACATAACAAAAATACATTTTTTTTCAGAATTCATTCGTGTTCCAGTAATATGGTTTATCATCATTAACTTATGCAGAAAAATTGGTTCTTAAATAGTTGTTAAAACAATAAATGTCTCATTAGCAGTGTTTTTAAAATCAAAAAACACTGCTCTTCTCTAAACCGCGCAGCCCACAGATTTTTGGGGAAAAAAGTCTACATTTTTAGGCTGCAGTGATTCAGAATTATGGCAACTGCAGTTTTCCTTCAGAAGTACTGGTTTCTGAGTCAATGCTTGTGGGAATATATTGTTTCAAAGTACTTCTTGGGATATAATTTTCAAAGGGATGTATGAAAACCACACACTTCCGATTAACATTAATGGGAGTTGTGTGGCTAAACACAGCTTTGAACACCCTGGTCAGGAGTTTATATCTCAGTGAGCTGCACATGGTTCCCCTGCTTTAAGCAGATGGTGTTTTTATAGATTGCAGAAGAGTCCTGCTGTGGATCAGCAGAAACCATGTTGAATGTTTCTCTCTACTATATGCTTCACAGGTAACTCCATTTGAAGAGAGGGACCTTTTCTCTATTGACTATCGTATTTCATAGGTTTAGCTTATTAATTATACGGTATAGCTATCTATTATAACACACGAAACTTCGTCATGCAAAATCAAAATAGTTCCTTGCTCACAGTAGCTCTATCGTGCACCGCCAAGTAGCCTAAATTGCTATTGTGTGGAATTCTTATCAGACCTGCAAACCACTGTGGAAAGTGCTCAGTTAGCTTTACTAGCTAATTGCATTCTCAGTGAAAGATTTTACTGTTTGTTTGTGCCCCAGGTGATAAATGATGATGCAACGTTACTAATTACAGTGTGTATCACTTGAAACTGGGCATGGAATAATGGGAAGGCATGCAATGCCGAGTGGAAAAAGGCTAATGGCAATGTGATAAGATACTACAAAAAATTATTCTTGAATAAGTGTATACAATGAATTGATGTTCACATTTGCTAGCCGTGAGCTGGAAGCTGTTGTGACTAAGCCCCAAACTACCTCAACTATATCATGTAAATGGTATATTAGATTTAATAGCATTCATTATATATTCTTGCCTGCTAGATATCTAAACAAACAATTTTTTTGAAATATGAATTGATCAACCTTTCTTTTCCTGCTTGAGGATCACTAAACTGCAATATGTGCACTGTGGAAAGGCAACTCGTCTCTTGGTTAGGCAACCATTTGTGTGATTAGGATAACAATCAGCACTAGGATTCCATGGGGCTTTTCAACAAAAAAAATTCAACAGATCTCCTTTCTCCTCATATCTCTGCAGGTGTTCAAAGAATCCAACTTATTTTATTCCAGATATTAGTCTTGCCAACTAATTGTTTTTGTAACAATAGCTTGTGCAGAGCGTGGGAAACCGGGCTTTTACGTTTTCACTGCCTGTGTCCTGATTCAGGACTCAGCACAGAGATCCAAGATACGTAACAACACTCTGGTATCATAACAACCTAACTACAAGGTCAGTTATACATGACAACGCATAACATAGAGCCAAATGTAATGTCTTGTGTTTTTACTGCTGCTACGCAAGGGGACAACTGGTACACCTTTACAAGAAAAGAAGTTTAAAGAATAGTTTTCTGCTCTGACCGTCTTTCGCTTACTGGTCCATGTGGATAAAGTTGGTTGTCATTTTAAATGGCTTGTAAACTCTTCAAAAGTAATACAGCTGCATGCAGTTTACCTCCAAATCCAGAACTAGTTCAGCTTTTTTAATTCGCTGAAATGACAGAAAAGATGGACAAAATAGCTTCACCACTCTGGTGTTTCTCTCTGTTGGAAAACTATGACAGTCTTTGCATTCGAATCAGTGACTTCTGGATCAGTCTCTAAAGATGACATTTTTACAAATCATCCCAAGCAAACTAAATCAAGACTCCAGACCAAAACATCACTGAGGTCAGGAGAATTTAAAATTTGGCTTTGTAGTGGAATCTTACCTTGTATCTAATAATTTATCTCACCATAAAAAATGTTACTTTTATTGGTAAAACATTTGTTTTAGTCAATTCTGGTCTTAAGATTTTAGGCATTTTATCAAATTCAAAAAGTGTCATTGTTTTAAGAACCTTTTATTCTCCTAAAACTGTAATCTTTCAAGTATCAACAGAAACTATCACAGCTGAAATATGCTTTTCAGAATGTTCTCAATTTTATAGGTCAGAAAATGTTATTGGAAATGCAGTTTTATCAAAACTTAAAATTGATCCCATATTTTACTCAGAAATATTGCTGAGAATTATCTTAATAGGTAAGTAGTATGAATGCCTTTTTTTGTTCACAGGCATTTTTACCATGCAGCTCCTCTAGAAAGATCACTGTGAAATGGACCCCTCAGATTTTAAAAAGCACAGAGTATAACACTGCAAAATAAAATGTTTCATTTGCTAGGTAAAATCTTCATCTACATTTTTAATTTTTAGATCTTGTCTAATTTACAAGAAAAACAACAACCAATGGTACGTTTATCTTTTTGAATTTTCAAACTGGAGAGCTTAAAATATCTTATTAGGCTTAAACTGATATTTCTACTCATAGTTCAAAGAAGAATAGACTCTAATATGCAAAGAAAAAAAAATCAGAAAATGTTCAGCTTTTTTCCGTATTTGTTCAGTCACAGTTTATTGTGGTTGTCACTAACAGGTAAAGATAAGTGAGCTGGTACGAAAACTTTCCTAGCCATTAGTATGATATTTATGCTTATGACACCATTTTAAAATAATACTAAGTTAATATATATTTATGAAGGTAATTAATGATACAGATCAACATAACTTTTTTTTTCTGAAGGCCACAAAAGACTCAGAAATCAGACAACACGATCCTAATATAAGAAGACACTCAGTCACTGTCTTATTTATTTATTTGTTCAGTTCACTTTATATTGATAAATCTCTTAAAATAAGGGAGTGCATATTTTTGAAACTTATTCCTAATAAAATGGACCTTGCACCTGTTTGATTCATATCAGTTAGCTTCCCAAATTCATTTTTAGCTTTGGCATCTGAGAATGAACAGATTGCTTTGTGGTAGAGCGATTTTCTGATAAATACTGAAAAAATGGACAAGAAGATACTACTATCAAATTCTGAATATGAAGTACCAACTAGAGGTCTCAAGGCTGGAGAGTTTTAGCCAATTATGTTGATTAAAACACCACTAACAAAGCCAGTGTTACTTATGTACACAGATCCTCGCTCCTTTGGGAGCATCTCTCTTTCAGAAGAAAAGCATAGCAGGCTAAAACTCCCAATTAATTCTCTTCCTTATATTCATGTTACAAGCTCTCCTACAACTCTGATAGAACTTTCCTAATTCTTTCCCATAGTTATCCCATTGTTCCTTATTCAGCCAAACATCTTTCTTTTATTGTTTGCTAACAGGGCATTTCCTGCAAGCACGTTATAAAAGATCAGACAAAATTATGTATCCTGCACAGAATACTCATCTGATTTGTTAGACTGAGCATGAATAAAGTTCAGTGCAAACAAAGATTTTAAAATTGAAATAGCTAAGATGCCATTGGGAAACAATCAGCCATCAGTGGAAAAATTTTAAATGCCAAAAGTGTATCTATTCATCTTGCAACACACAGTCAATATGCAGTTGGAGCAGTATGGAATATTTTCTTTCTAATCTTTAAAAGCAGATCAGACAGTTCAATGGTTGAATGGTTTGCTCTCTGATTGGACAACAGAAAATCAGATTATTCACTGTGGGAAGGGGGCTGCTTTCCTCAATTCACCCTGAGCACTCAGTGATGCAAAAACATATTTCCCACATGGGACCAAACAATTTACAGGTAAATTATGCAGAACAGATGAACTATGCTCTACTCTCGGTCACTTACTTTGTATTTATTGTTCTGTGTGGATGAAAGTGGAACATTTTGGAATTATCGTAAATCTGTTTCTTAGTATGACAGTATGCAATAGTTGTTTTTATGACTTCCATATGGTTTGGAGGTGAATATCAGCTTTAATTATTACAATTACACCACTACTTTAATCCACACGAAAAAGTAACTTCTAACAGTGGAAGAAACTGACTGAATTATTTAAGGCACAGACTCCAACAGATCAGTACACTGGGCAGTACACTTTGTAGTCATCCTCCAAAAGTAAATTATAGAGTGACTCTATAAATATGACATCTATAAAAATCATTTCAACAATTGGTGCCATCTTAGGGTTTTACCTGGAAATGCTGTACCACGGTGGCTTAAAAAAATGCTTAGGGCAGAAGACATTTCATTTCTGGTTTTACAAAAAGTTTCAATAAAAATATTGTGGTTTTCTGTTTAAACATCTCATGCAGAGCGGTGAAACCAAAGATAACAATGTTGAGTTCCTGGTGAGAGGCAGGAAGTGAAAAATCAGTGTTAAACAGAATGGGGAAAAAAATTGGTTTTATTGTCCAAACAGACACAAAATGTAAACAAATAGTTTAAACAGTGGCGAACGTATCAGATAGTAGAACATGTTTTTAATCAATACTTTTCTGTACTGATTAACACAATGATCTTTTAATATACAGATTTTCTAGTGTTTCTTTTCACAACCATTAACATCTCAGGGTTAAGAAATCCCTTTTTCAAATGTCAGTTTTAAGTTGTGGAAGGTGATGGAGCTGATGCAGTCCCATAGGGATTTTACCTCCTGATCTTTAGAACAGTAATTTTATTGTTTAGACAAACCTTAAAGTTAAGTCTTGGCATTAGAGAGTAGTACAGATCTATCCTGTCGCAGAAAGCTGGTGCCTGGAGGTACACATTCCTTGCTAACTAGTTGAAAGTTATGTGAAATTAGTCACCTTTGCTAAATAAGATTCACAAAACAAAGCACCCTATTTTTTCAAATGCCCATGTCATGGTGTTTAGGAAAGAATAAGATCTCAGGGGCTCTTCGTGACTCAGCAGTGAGAAGACAAACTGGCACAGAAAACTTGTCCTTTCCTAGTAAAAGTCTGTAGGACATAAACTTACTTTCAGTGGATTTCAGTGAAAGTTTAATGAGTGACTACGGCAGTTCTGACAGAATGTTTCTTGACAGGAAATGCCAGTTAATTGGGCCCAAGTTTGTTAGTATTTGGGATGCTCATCATTAGATTTAGACATGTGCTCTAATCTAACCTATTTGTCCTTACATCTTCCTACTCTGTGCTCAAGTGAGTTGGGTTCTGGACCTTGTCTCTCATGCAGTTGGTTTTTACACAGCGAAACAGCTTCATCAGAAGAGAGTAGAAAAGTTACACTGCGGTAAAACCAGGTACTTATCATCCTGCTTCAGCTCTCAGGGAGGCAGAGAATGACTGTCCCTCTTTGAAACAGGCAAAGCGGAAGACATGCCTTTAGCTTTTCAGGTGAGTGCTTTCAAGCATTTTGAAACATTCAACTCTATGGTTTTAATGAAAGACTCTAGCATGCCTAAGGTTCTTCTTCATGCAGAAAATCCACCTTTTCAATTACTCAGCAGAAGCTGATACCTCTTTACTCGCCCATACTTTTTCCTGCACTTACTGCTCTGCCACCAGACTGATGAGCAGGCAAACTCTTACTGCACCAATCTTGCTCTTCCTACCTTCTCCCAAACAACGTCATTTAACATGCTTATGTATTATCAACTTTTATTTTTCTTTCATTCTGAAGCTGTGCAGCATTACTCCAGAACAATGAAACTCTCCGGGAACTAGGAGCACTGGGGACTACCATGCATTGTCATCTCTCCTCGTTGTTTTCTCTACAAAAGGGCTGCACTATGAAAGCAGTACCGTGTTCACGCACAAAACTAGTAAGTTGCTGTCTGCCACACAGAGCTACTCTGCACCCTCCATACTATCTTAATCTATTTTAACCTAGACAATCATGATTCAATCTCAGCAGATACCAGGTCATCTCTTGGATCCACTCAAACTTCTAACATTTTCTTCAGCAGTTACTCCCTATGTGACTAAATTTTGATTCTGAAAATGAAGATAATAAATAATCCTTTATATATCCAAGTGTTTGGTGCTTTTCTACTGGGTATAGGTAATGAGGGGCAGACACTGAGCTCATCTGGGCTGTTTATTCCAAATAAGAAAGTCAAGGAGAAGGCACTGAAATGCTCTTCTTTTTAGTGTCTGTTACTGCAAGAAAATGGATGGACAACATGTTGGTCCTGATGCTAGTGAAAGCAAGAAGACAGGAACAAGCTATACGAATAAGTTTTAGCGTGCCCAGGAATGCTTCCCTTCATTAAAACAGTATGAAATGCTAAATTCTTCTGTGACACAAATCTGTCTTCTTCCTGCTAGCATTTCCCCTGTACAATTTCCTTTGTTTGATGTCAGAACACACCAGGGCCTTTTCCCAATAAGAAATGTGCACAACATCACCCTGTTTGGGAAGATAAGACAGTTTCCACTAGCAGAAATGCAGGTGATTCCATGCCTGTTGGTCTTGCTGCGGTTCAACACTCTTTATTAGCCTTTACTAGAACACGTGTAGCTATATTTACTGACAACATGGGGGACAGTGCTTTAAATATATGCATGTTAAGTCAACTGTGGCTTATTTATGAAATTTTGCTACAGTGAATACAGTAGGTGTATAATCTATGGTGTTTTAGTAACCTTTTGAATGACAAAAAATTGTTTATTCTGTTTATCAAAACAACACAGTATTGGATAGGTTGAAAATTATGGATATTGCTTTTCCTGATGAAAGATAGAACAAATTAACTTTTTCCCATGAATCTTCAGTCTTTTACATGTTTAAACAAGTCAACTTGAATCCTTTTAGTACACGATATTGACATCTTCTACTGACAAAAGACAAGAAAAGAGAGAGAAAAGAAATCTGCCAGAAACACCATCTTACAAGGTAAAAGACCTAATTATCAAGGGACAATTAATTCCAAAGTGAAGCTGCCTCCAACTATATCATTATGAACTGTAAAAAGAAAAAAATATGCTATGTAAAAATCAGAGACAGAACTACTCTCTCTGTCTTACATTAGTGTGTTGACTGAGATATGAAAAGGAAGAATAGGAGGAAGTCCAAGACTTAAGATCGCCCAGTAAATCTTGCTTCCCACTTACAATAAGTTCTGAGCCAAAAACAAAGCACATTGCTTCATCTACTATCATAAAAACATGGAATCATAGAATAATTTTGATTGGAAGGGACCTGTGAAATCACCTGATTGAATGCTTCAATGAAAGCAGGGGCCACTTAAATGAAGTTGCACAGGGCCTTGTCCAGTCAGCTTTTCAATATTTGCAATGATGGAGATTCCAGAACCTCACTGTACAATGGTTCAAATAAATATTTGACTACACTCACAGAGATTTTTTTTCTTCTTAGTGTCTTGCAAGGTAACCTAGAACAGGTTTCTCAGACCATGTACAGTTAGGGTTTGAATAACTCCGAGGATGGAGACTTCATAACCTTTCTTGGCAACCTGTTCTAGTGTTTGATCATTCATATAGTAAAGAAGTTTTTTCTTGTGTTTAAATTAAATTTCTGATATTTTAATTTGTGCCAACTGCTTTTCATTGGGCACTACTGAGAAGAATGTCCCTCCATCTTCTTTACCACCCCACATTAGGTACTCATACATGTTGATCAGATCCATTGGAGCCTTCTCTTCTCCAGTCTAAACAGTCCCATCTCTCTCAATGTCTCTCCATATATCAGATGCTCCATCCAGTCCCTTAAACCTCTTTAAAGCCCTTCTCTGGACTCTTCCCAGTAAGACCATGTCACTTTTGTACCGGGGAGCCTAGAACTGGGCCCAGAACTCCATATATGTTTTACCAGTGCATGGGAGAGGGGAAGAATCACTTTCCTTTACTTGCTGGTGATGCATTTCCTAATGTAGCCCAAGATGCTGCATTTGGCTGCCTTTGCCACAAGGGCACATTGCTGGCTCGTGGTCAGCTTGTCCACTAGGACCCTCGGGACCTTTTCTGCAAAGCTGCTTTCCAGTCTGTCTGCCCCAGACTGTGCTGTCGTATGAGGTTATTCCTTCTCAGCTGCAGGGCTTCGCACTTCCCTTTGCTGAATTTCATGAGATTCCTGTCAGCCCGTTTCTCCAGCCTGTTTGAGGTTTCTCCGAAGTGTAGACCTGCCCTCCTGTGCATTGATCATTTCCCCCAGTTTGATATAGTCCATGATTTTCTGAGGGTACATATCAAGTAATCTGCAAATACTGTAAGCAACCACTCCCTTTCTTGGAACTCTGTAGTCTGATCTTGTCTTTAGCTATCAAGGGCCAGAGGCAACACAGGTGGGTCACATCTTAACATTAAGTGGGTCATGAAGAAGTATAGGTAGGTGGCTCTTAACCACTTTTGTCACTTCCCTGTTTAACTTTAATGTTCCTCCAGAGATTAGCATTAGAGATTTTGCCCCTCTACGTGTCAATAATGTTCCAGTGCTGACAGGCACAGATTAACAACTCAGCACCCAAGCTTGATCAGTATCTACAAACTACGTGCTCCTCTGTCACGTCCCTTATAAGACTTCATCCAACATCACCTTCTGGAGAAGGCTCACTACAGATACCATTGCTACTACCACTTCACATGAGCATGTCAGAAGGCGGCGATGATGTTACCTGCCTTGGCTATGTAATAATCCCATGGAAAGGCCAGTGACCCCTAAGAAGAGGGTCTGGGGATCTGAAGGCTCAAATCTAACTCAAATTGAGTGTCCTATTGAATCTCACCTATCACGCAGAAACAAGCGTTCAAAAGTCATTGAGCTGGACAAAAAAAAGTGTGATTTCCTATTTGCCAAAGAAAATGAGATTGTGAAAGTCACTGTGGAGACAACTGAAGCTTCTAAACCCGAGATAACCAGGAAGGCTCTGCTGACCAAAGTATTGCATGAGGCAGGGACAGCATGAAGTCTGGCTGTAAGCTAAAGAAGTGTAACTGTTCTATGTGTCTACTTCAAGCTGTAGAGAACGTGTGTTAAATTCCTCAGCACAGAATTCTCTATGCAAGGAGGAAAATGGTATTTGTGAGCCAGTGGACATTAAAAGAATAAGCACAGAAAAAATACTGTTCTTTACACTGCTCAGATCTAATTGTGAAGGGGGAATGTGGTTTTCTAAGTCAGAAGGAAGAGTCATCAAAGAAGAATCCTTGGTTATGAAACCAGTAGGGCAAGGAAAAAAAAAAATCTAAAATAATCAGCTCAGAATTTTGTCTGTATTCAAGTTGGTGATTTTCTTAGTGCTTTCTAATACCCTTTCAACAAGAATCTCTGAACAATACATACAGTATCACAGTTAAGAAGAAGGAAGAACCAAATACTGGAAAGTATCATTGGCAGACATATGGGGAAAAAAAGACTAAAGGAATATAATCACAGACAGTGGAATGTAGATCTACACATATGACTTGTATATGCATATTAGGCTGAATTTCATATCCCTAAGTCATAACTAATACCAAGAAAAGAAAAAAAGTGATAATAGATCTTAGGGGTTTTAAGTTTGGAACACCTTCAGTACCTACATGAAGGCAGCAAGTAAGCCCAGAAATCCACTGAAGTTGTTAAAGAAATTACTTAATCACCATTTACAAGTCAGCCAGTCATCTGTGTGAAA
>VYXH01011841.1:95041-131601 GCA_013397275.1 Burhinus bistriatus | reverse complement strand
AAAAGAAAAAGAAGCAATGCATGGCAAAAGGCAATAGAATGAAAAATAGCAGAACTGAAGCGTCACTCTCCCATGCTACAGGAACCAGGCAATTCTTTTTACTCTCAGAAAAAGTGGGGTTCTAAGGTCAGTTGGTATTAAACCTGAACACTAATGATCTTACTGCTTATTTCAAGGGGTCCGATGACTGGGCAAGAGGCCAGGGCATCTTAGCCAGTGAAATATCTCAATTAGCTGCAAACTCTTTGCCAAGTTACTCAGACACATAATATGGCTCCCCCTAATTTCTCCTTGATCTCATTCAGTCAAATACCTTTTGGAATTCAACAAATGGGACTAGACAGAAGCAACTGAAGGCAGGCAATGATGACGGACAATTTTTCATTTCTAAGGAGGAAAGGGGGGTTTTCCTCTACATAGAAGTATAGACTTCCACAAGGTACTGATCACAAATATAGAATTTAAATTTAAACTTTTAAAAGGCTCTCAATTTTGTTTCAATGTAGGCCAAAACTCCCCAAACCTTTGAACCTGTTTGATGCTTCTAACTGCAACTGTTACCCTGCAGCTTGATTGTTCAAATCCTGGGACTGTTTGATTACTAAAAAGCTCTGTTCCTTCCACATCACCCCAAGCCGATCCGAACTTGATTCTTTTATATTGTACATCACACTGTAGCTACAAAGCTACAGTTTCCTTTTCACTCATCTTCTCTCTCTCTCTTTAGTTCTGACACAGCTATCTGTCTGACTCTGTCTTCAGATACATTTTGGATTTACTAAAACAGAGTACTTTGGCCAAAAAAAAAATCTTCCAGCTCTAATGAACTGATATCCTGTATATAGAAGTTCTCAGTTATTGCAGGGTTTTGTTTTACTCTATGGACATTTACAAAAGAGACTACTAGTGTACAGAGAGAAATTCAACGTTGTTCACCAGAACAACTTTGATAACATCTGACTACACATGAGGTCTCTCAGGATCTTGGGTTTTTTGCTTTCTACCCTGTCAAGATACCCACATTGGACACTTCCAACTCTGTAACAAACAGGGCTTGATTAATTTTAAACATTTATATTGCACCGGATATCTATAGCTTTCTTAGTAACTAAAATGCAAATTATGATTTTGACCCAAAGGATGTACACTCAATATCATGAAGCTTACCTTCTGAGCCTGATATCCCTGCATAACACTTTGATGCCACTGCATTCACTGTCAAGGAAGCTAAAGACTAAATAGGGGTAGAAGACTAGATAAGAGGATATCAAGATGTTATCAGATACGTGCTTTCACTTAAAGGCGGAATGGCACAGAGAGACCACTCACGTTTGCTGTTTGTTCTCTGATCTATCTTTCAGAAAACACCAATGATATTTTTAGCTGTCTTGTTCCAGTGCTTAGCTCTCTGTATAATTACAAAGGCTTGTTTACTATTTAATCCATCTTTTGCTCACTAAAAGTTAAGCTGATTATTTCTTCTGTTTTTCTTGGGAATATGAAACTAACTGATTGTCAGCCTTGTTATAAAAACATTTGAATCTTCCCCAATTTATTTATGCTTTAAAGTATGGGGAAAAATATTTTTCTCTGGATGATAGAAATACAACATGACATGATTTGTTTTGTTTTAGATTCTTTAATCATTTATAATCTTTTAAGATATATTTATACTAATTTTTCAAAAGTGAAAGTGATTTTAGAAAATCCTATTGAAACTATTTCAGCATTTCCTAAGCAGAATATTTAATCTAGAAAGTGATGAAACAAATGCTTCAGCATTTTCCCCATTGTCAAAATTCTTTGTTGAATTATAAAATAATTTTCTTATCGCATTTGTCTCCATAAAACAATTTTCATACATGTACGGTTCATCCTCCTCCTGGATAGTTTCCTAGTTTGCCTTGAATAACTGACGATTATCTTTAATTACTTTCTTAGATCAGTTTTACCCATATGTTGTAGTAATTTATTATAGGCCATATGTTTCAAATTTCCTCATAGCATATCAAAAGGGAGTGTCAAATGCCTTACTAAAGTCAAGGTATCTCATGTCTCTAGCCTCTTCATCTGATGGGTCACTCCCTTTCAAAGAAGGAAGTTAAACTAATCTAACATGATATGCTCTCAACACACTTAAGTCTGCTGTTTCCCCTCACCTTTAAGCATTTACAAATTGATTGTTTAATTACATGTTTCAGTATCTTGCCAGTTAAGATCATTAGGCTGACTGTGCTGTAATTGTCAAGTCTTTGTGCTTCTTCTTTTTTACCTATAAGACCTAAACATGCTTTCTTTGGTCCTCTTGAGTGTTACTTGCATTGAAATTCATTCCTCATTCACAGACCTTTCATCAGAAAGCTTTTTATCTATAATCAGCACAGTCATATAGACTTGCCTCTTCCTGACACCTAGGTTTCTCATTCTTTTCCTTCTTTCCAATTACAAACTGTACAGTACCTAGCAAGCAATAAACAGCTTGCCAAAGCCCCTGTCCACTCTTTTCTTTCCCAATACCTCCAATTTTTGCATTTCTCTATGCATGTGTGGCCAGCGGTGGGTCTGTCTTGGAGCCAGCTGGCATTGGTTTTATCGGACATAGCGGAAGCTCCTAGCAGCTTCTCACAGAAACATATGCATGTGCATGTGAAATGCATACACACACACATACATGCTCACACACATCTTTCTTTCCAAATACACACCTAAGTGTGTAAGGTGATCACTTATAGTGGGATTGTTCCCCTCTCTGCAGGAAAGTTTCTCCGCAAAATCACTGGAGCTACACTGAAGTTGAACATGCAGTGGGAGAATAGAGCTGAGGCCTTTTTGGGTCATTTGGTTTGGCAGGAGTACACCTTCCACATGGGCTAGTACCTGCTGACTGGTTACATAAATGCAGGGAAATCTTTTTGAAGTACAGATAAAGGAAAACTACGACATTGATATCAAGATCTGCATTCCATTTTCATCTAGACCCTCATCTCCATTTGCTGAACAAATACAGGGCTATTTAGATGTAGAGTTCGGGTTTGGTAGGGCTGGTACTACAAGTCTCTTTGGTAACTAACTTCTACTCAGATCTCATTTACTGTTCTGAAAAACATTATTTCCTTTCAAGAAGGTTCATCTGTAGACCAAAAATGTTATTATTATAAACTGTATTACTTGTTACTAAGTAAAGTTAAGAAAACAGACACAGTAACCAGTGTTCATAAAGGAGTCCATACTAGGTAAACCTGTAAGAGATGAGCAATGTCTTGACTTGTCTCAGCTTCAGAGTGATTTTGTTCACTGTTTTAAGTGGGCTGTTATAAGTACATTTCATGGACTTATGAGTTTATTTAGTCCCAAAGCATATAGAGAGATGAAAAAAGGCAGACTGCTTTGTAATACAAAATGCTGTTTCTAGCCAGCATGCATTATAAGACCTTTTAAAATATTTTGCAATTGTTTTATGTCTTTCCATTCCCAGACTATGCCATCAATTAAGTTTATGTAAGTAAATGAAATTATGTTAGTGCTGAAGTAGTAAGGACTATAGTTGAAGCCAAGCCTTTTCTTGGCCTTTGAAGCTTTGTGTGTACAAAACTGTTCCTTCATGTGCATGTGGCTACAGATTTGACTGAAGACTCCAACACCTGCGCAAACATATGGTATTAAGTGTGTGGATTATTGTAGTGAATGTTTGAATGCCAGATCTCCCACTTGAATAACAGGTCAAGTGTGGGTGCAAATGTTTGCACTGCTGGGTATGGGAAGGTATATTTGTTTGTGCAACTTCGCAAGTACATAAAGGAACTGGCAGGTTGAAAATCAGCTCCATGGGGCTGAGTGACAATGGTTGCATTGGTATGGACATCTCAACTCACTGTGGAACTCGACAACACACCTTGATTCAATGTATATCTATATCTAAAGTTATCTCACTCATGTCAAATTTAAGTTCTGGGAAGTCACAGTCTAGGTCCCTGGAAGGCTAAACAGTGAGTGGAAGTGAATTCCTACTTCTAGTCTCCAGATGCCTTCTGTAAAGAAGATTCATGCTGGAAAACATAAGTAGAAAATCAAAAACAAAAACAAAAAAAACAAACCAAACCAACCAAACAAACAAAAAAACCCCAAAAACACTCCAACAAACCAACCAACCAAAAAAAAAAAAACCCTCATGGTTTTTTTTAGCTCTTCACCTGCGTCACACATCTTTGTAAATTCCCAGATTTGCTTCCAGAAAGTTTCCAGAGCCCATCTTTGTCTGCCATTTCCTTTCTCTTCAGTGTTTTGTGATTTTCTTTCCTCATTTTGCTGCTCAGAATCATTTTTAACAATGTAGAGAGCAATTGCAAGAAAGAGAAAACTTTTTCCAAATGAAAAACCACATGCAGGTAAGAGGTGGTTACTGGCCAGAGTTTTATTTCAAAACTATATTTAATAAAAAGAACTCAGCTAGCAGTAACTTGTGATTTCAGTGGAGGCACCTTTAAAATGGAAGTGTTGATCAGATGTGTAAATCAGGACACACCGAAGTGTATGCAGTGTTTGGAGAAGGTTGACGAAAGAAACTCAATTACTATAAGACTCAGTGCATAATAAATTGAAATACCATGATTCCCTTACAAATAAGGGAACTGAGGAAAGCGAGACTATAACAGAAGCTAACCCTGCTTGACAACAGTGAGCTTAGGAGGTGTAGGTCACACCCTTGTAGACACAGGCAGTGGCAGTACTAATGAAAGTTTCTGTGTTTGAGAAGCAATCTAGAAACAAATTTACTGAATGGAAAACACAATACTCTAAGACACAACCATACCACTTGTCTTAAGCCTACTCAGGCTTCTGAAAATGCCTGACACATTAGGAACCTGCTTGGAAACCATCATCTACATAATACTGTGAGTCTGCACTGCTGCCTTATCTCACTTGCACTGACAGCTTTTCGCTGGCCTTGTCCAGACTGGGACCTCTGTGATCCCCTCACTTTGTGTGGGAGGAGGTGTCTCCTTGCCCAATGTTGATGGGGTTGTTAAGGTCTCTTTAGGTCTACCATACAGTCATTTACAAAACCTCCTTTTCTAAACCCACTTACTCCCCTTTTTTTTTCCTTTGTGCGTGTGCACTCTGCACTTTCTGTATGAATTCCCATCTTCCCTGTTGAAAGACTAATATACCATGAAGTATGATATCAAATGTATGATACCAAACGTATGACCCCACCTGGAATACTGTGTCCAGCTCTGGAGCCCGCAACATAAGAAGGACATCGACCTGTTGGAGCGGGTCCAGAGGAGGGCCACGAAGATGATCAGAGGATTAGAGCACCCCTGCTATGAGGACAGGCTGAGAGAGTTGGGGGTTGGTCAGCCTGGAGAAGAGAAGGCTCTGGGGAGACCTTATAGCAGCCTTCCAGTATCTGAAAGGGGCCTATAAGAAAGCTGCAGAGGGACTTTTTACATGGGCATGCAGTGATAAGCGAGGGCTAATGTCTTCAAACTAGAAGAGAGTAGATTTAGATGAGATCTCAGGAAGAAATTCTTTACCGGAGGATGGTGAGGCACTGGAACAGGTTTCCCAGGGAAGCTGTGGAGGCCCCATCCCTGGAAGTGTTCAAGGCCAGGCTGGATGAGGCTTTGAGCAACCTGGTCTAGTAGGAGGTGTCCTTGCCCACAGCAAGGCTGTTGGAACTAGATGATTTTTAAGGTCTCTTCCAACCTAAGCCATTCTATGATTCTATGATAAATGCTAGGTAAGCCAAGCCCACAGAATTTCTTCACCTGTGGAGGGGTAAGCAGATATCTTTCTTGCAGCAGTGGGTATAGAACTGTCTGAGGGGATGAGACGGGTCATTGTGCAGAGTGACAGGGGATATCTACATATACTGTTGCTCCCAGCAAGTGTGTTCTGTTTTTTGTTATAGTATTTTTTATTTCAAAAGATTTAGTAAGCTTATAGTTTAAAGTTGTTTTCTGTGTGATTTCTCACTTGGAAATAATTCATAGGATTGCAAATAATTCACTGAAATACAAATACATCCCAACTGTTACAACTTCTCCATGTTGTTTAAGCAAATTGCTTTAATGAAAATTCTTATCAGTGTCATAATTACATTTTTTGCAGCTTAAAATACACCTAAATTAGATTACTGTAATAATTTGTTCCAGACAGAAAACTAAAGGTCTATAAATAATTAACTCATAAGTGATCTACTTAACATACTTAATATTACACCAGTAGGAGAGCAAATACATTTATACACATTTATCAAAAGAAGTCAAGGACCTTTTTGACTGAGTGATAGTCAAACATGTACAATTTGGTCACAAGTTTTCTGAACCTGTATCGAAGCAAATTTTCAGCAAATGCATTTAAACTTCTAGTGCTGAAGACAATTTATCATGCATACCTGAAGAGTGTTGATTTTGCAAGACTTGCATCTTCCTGTTGAATTAACTCTAAATCTGGTACATATCAAACACAAAGGGCTTTTGGCCAAACCTCATTCAATTTGATGACATCAGCAGACGTGACAAATCCCTTAACTGTACCATCTCCATCCCTCTTCTATATTTTTATATGAAACTGTAATAAGCAATAGAAACATGCTTTTTGTTTGAGCCAATTTTAACACTGGAACTTTAAATAACTAAGAAAGCAGGAATTTTTGTTTCGTTTCAGACTCATGATCTCTTTACTATTCCTTTGCTTCCTAACTTGTAAAGAATGAAGCAGATGTGTATTTATGAGACTACTCCTTTTTAGAACAAGTTAAGGACTGGCTTCCAACAGTTACAATTTGCTTTGATTTCTTGTCTAGACATATTTTTAAATTGGAAAAAAGGAAAGGAATGTTTATTGTTTTTAATAGTATGTCAATATTTTGATTAATGCTGTACTAAATTTAAAAAAAAAAAGCACAGACACCCGCCTACTTGAGGTAAGCAAAGTTGTGTTCTGCAATACAAGTATTTTATCTCTTATTGCAACAATCTGATCTTCATGTGAGGTTCACACACTAATGACTGACTCTGATCCTGTCAGAGGTCTGTCCTGGTGAAACTCATCAGAAGGGAGTGGCTGATATTTTTGTCAAAGCATACACAAAAAAGGCTGTGGCCTCAAGGCTGTTAACAATCTCCCTTGCATTGAAGAAGAATTTTACTAGGGAAAATTTGATATCCAGATTTCTCCTGATTTTTTTTTCCATGTGCAATGCCTTTCAAGTAATTTCCATTGTCTTTCTTCACATATAGAAAGGAGTTCAGTTCAGGCTGTTTTCCTGGACATGGTGTTTTGCTTCAACCGATACTTAAAAACCCAAAAAAGAAAAATGTAGTGAGGCGTGATGAGAAAATCTCCAAAGATTTGGAACATGGGTTCCAAAAGTATGTTCCAGATGTAAATTGTCACAGACATATAGACCTTAATGGAATTACACTGATACATGCCAGCTGAAGGTCTAATCCAGAATGTTCATAGGAATACTCAAATGTGTGAAACTGGGCATCCAATCGAGTATAAATTAACTTTCTTGGACAAACTAGATCACATTCATTTGGAAAGGAGCCCCTGCTAGTTGGCATTGATTTTAAAAGCATTTTTTAAGCACCTTTTATGGGGCCTGATTCAAACCCAATGAAGTCAGTGGAACAGCTCCCCTTAATGGATTTGGAATCAGGCGCATCATGAAAACTGTTTCACCATATGTTTCAATGACATTTAAGCTCATTTGTCCCATTTGAAGAATTCTTTATTGAGCTACTCACAGCTTGAGGTTCTCAGTTCTTTGGACATTTTTGGTTAATTCTGTTCTTGTTTGGAAGAAGCGGGAATGGGAAGAATGCAGTGAACTTTTTAGGCTAGGAAAAATAGTAAGCATTCTGGGCTTGGCTTGGGTTATGAAGGAATGACCTTTTTTTAAATACTAATTTAATTATGATTGCCCAAATTTTGATACAAAATATAATATTATGGGTGTGCCAGAGGTAAAGAAAAATTTGAATTTTTTTTTTTCCAAATTTATCTTATTTTGAAAGGAGGAACAAAACAGAATCCAGACCCTTCATTTTGCAAGATCATGCAAGATCATGTAAGATCATTTTTGGTCTTCATGGTAGCTGTATTGATGAGCCACATTTATTACAGGATGATTATCCTTCAAAATTGTAATAATGCACCACTAGAAACATGGTTGTCATTATTCTTAATACTCTTACTGTGATAATGCCAGCCATTTGGGGGACTATTCCAGCAAGATCAGTATGATCCTCTAGGGAAGCAGACAACTTTGTATATAAACTTTCTAAGCATTATCCCATCTTTAACAGCTTAAAATCTCCTGTGAACTGATGAACCTCTAAAAAGGAAAACTGGTTATTACTAGAAAGAGCAAATATGAACAGAAAATAAGAAAAACGTGTGTACAAAATTCATGTCTGGAATTCGTTTTTCTGTGTTACAAGGCATTAGTTAGTCTAAAACTAAAAATAAAGACAAGCTGAAAAGAATCCTAATAGTGGTTTCTTTTGAACAGCAAATTGACACAGACGTTTTATAGGGGGAAAAAAAAAAGTGAGGCAAGCCATCTACCAGTGTGAAACAGTGAACATATGCTGCAAGTGGTATATGAATCCCCTTACATTGACGATAACTTTCATATTCAGTAAAGGTGGATTTAAAATGCAGTTGATTCATGTTAGTTATTTTCTCAGATCATTGCAATTTTAAAGGCATGTCCATGGAGTTATGCACAAGTAATATTTTATTGTGAAATGAGTAACAGGGCCTGTGGTAATAGAAATATTTGCCCCCCACACATACAAACACTTTCTTAAAAAAAAAGAGACAAGCTCCCCCCATCCCCTACTGCAACAGCCAGTTGAATAATAACAAAAAAAAAGAAAAAAAATGTGGTTAAGGAAAGGTTTTTTACCTATTGGCTAGTCTCCTAGGGTTTAAGGGTTTCATATGCCTTTATTTAAAAAAAAAATTAAGGACAACTTTTAAAACAAATAATGTTTGTACTGTGTTATCATTTTATATCCTGGACTGTGGAAAACAGCATAAACTTCTGGATAACAGTACTTTCTTCAACTTACTTTGTCTGTCAAGGAACCTTCATGGTTATTCACAAAAACACTTAAACATCTAACCATATTCCTGTTGAAGGAAGTATTTGCATCAGAACACAAATGGTTAATTCTGTTAATTTATGTAAACGTGCATGGGATGATAGGATTTCTGAAGCACTAATGGGCATTCACAATCTCTTAGGTACGTGCTTCTTCCATAGCCTCCAGCTGCATTAGCACACCTCCCTGAGGCAGCTGTGTCCCTGTTTCCCTTTGGGAAATCGCCATTTTCAGCTGCACCACATTTTTGAAATTCCTATAAAGTGTTTCCGGAAAATCAAATAAATTAGTTTAAGCAACAGGTCTTTGCTAACCCAACTCATGTGGTTAAAATGGACTAGGAAGCAAACTGCTTGTGAAAATGAGGGGTTGATGACTTCCAGCAGAGTGGTCATGGGCACTAGAGGTGGTACCTCTGTCAGCCTTTACGGTGAAGCAAGCAGAAGCTGTGTAAGTATAGCCTAACTCTCTTAACAAATGCACCCAAAGGTGTCCTCCCGACACAGATGAAACTAAATTAACGCTTTCATCTAGTGGGAAAGCACATAACTAAAGGGAGAAGTTGGTAGATATTAGCCTATTGTCTTGCTCTGTTTTATATTGCAGTTAGAAGTCAACTTGATATGATACAGCCCAGCATAAGCACATATGGAATGAAATGTGACACGCAATAAACGAAGTATTTTAAATGAGACTTTTTATATCCCTTAAGAAATAGAAGAAACAGTCACACGCTGCTCGTTAGCTTGTAAAAGTAGACACAATGGCTTGTTTTGTAGGAAATTTCAGTTCATGCTCATAAATCAAGTAACAACGTAAGATGTTCTGATTCTAGGTTGTGGGAAAATGTTTAACTGCTTACTTATTTGATTTGTTGCACTAAAATGTATTCTTATAAGTTGTATTCTTGCATCTCATGTCTGCAGAGAGATGTTTCTTAAAGGCATTTTTCAGAATGACTTGGTATCAGTCCAGTGCTCTGATGTCACTGGAACAAAAACAGGACTCTCTGTCTGGATTTATTAGAAGGGGGAAAGGCTCCTTTTAGTTTTCTCTGTTTTATTGCATCTTTCTTGACATTAAACTCCAGTACTCAGTACAGCTTATGCCAGATGTAAAGTCTTTCTTTAAAATACCATGCCAATTACTGACACATAATGTCATATAAATTATTGTAAACTATTAGATAAAATGCACTGATAAAAACAGGCCCATTAAATACTTGCTCCTCTATTTTATTTTCTCCTTTTAAACAACCACATTAAAATTATGAAAGGTAATATATTTATTATATATAGCATATGTTTGCATAATAAAATAACAAAACATAAACGTAACTCTCCTTATTACTGGTTGTCAAATAAATTTTCTGATAAAGACAGACTTTTAGCGGCTCCTGTAGGCTTTATTACAAGACTACATGCTTTCTAGTATGGATGCAAGATAAAGGTCAGATGTCACAAATCTCTTCCCAAAACAACATTTTCTTCTTTCCCTAAACATCTGATTTTTCTCTGTAAGCTGTAAAATTCCAACACAAACTTGTAAACTACACTCTGGGCTTCAGCCCTTCACAATATGTCTCATATATCTCATTCTGTTAGGTAACGTTAACTTGCATTATATTATCCCTGTCAGAGTTCTGTTAGAGATTGCTTTTGCACATACTGTACAATATTACCTTATTTCTTGTCTTCTGTACTTAAGGCTAAAATGTCTACGTTACTTAGTTTAAAAACATTTAGGCTCAATGTTCAAACATAGGATGAGATTAATTATGCTTATTCATCCATAGTAGCAATCATAAAACCTTATATTCATGTAAAACTTTATATACTTATTTAATATTTATTTATTTCAAGGTCAAAATATTTTTTTGCCTGTTAGAGAAACAAAACAAAAATTCTTTTTAAGTAGGCCTCTCCAAAGCACTCTTTGTTCTTATTTATAAATCCACCATTTCAAGGATTCTCAGTATAAACAACAAATATCTTCATATAGTTAACATCAGGCAAAAACTCATTTGGGATCTCAGACACTGCGAAGAGAAATATATTTAGCCAGTCAAACGAGGTATAGAAACTTTTGGCTTAATTACAGAAGGGGTTTAGGGTTTTGTTGAGATTTCTGAACCAATCTTTCTAAATGAGCATGCACAAAGTGTGAATATACTTTTGGGTAAATATCTGTTATAGGTTCTTTTAACCTCCAAGCACTTCTGCACAACCAGGAATTAGATCAAAGTGAATGTCAGGAAAAATAAAAAAAAAAAAAAAAAGCTGGTAAATCATCACAGCAAAAATCATCATGATAACAAGTAATCTATTTATTAGCTTTTGGGAAATTTTGGAATTTTTTGGGAATTGTTAGCTAGCCATACAGTACAGTTTCTCCACTATGCGTGATTACATTGGCCAATTTAATTTTGAGCAATATGTCATAGTCAGGTCCCTATAATCTCTGTTATTCACTCAAGTCAACAGTTAAGAGCATGACTTTAGTTTCACTATGCTCCAAGGGTTCGCTTTGGAGCTCTCTGAAGACTGTAGAGACAGTTAGTTACTCTGGTGAATTTTTTGCTACTGTTTAGACAGTAAGTTTGAGCACATATAATAGACAATGTTCCTACAGCTACTGGGGTGAAAGACATTGCAGGTAAATGGAGGACAACGAAGGCTGGTAAGAGATGTGACAACCTTTGATTTAATCAGATTAGGAATACCCGGGAGCATCTGAATGAATCACTGTTTCACATTAGTTTCCCAAATTCTTACACAACAAATAAGACATTAGCATATAAGAACATTTAGGATGAAAACAATGACTCCATTCCTAGTGTACCATATGCTGGAAAAAAATATAAATCCTACGGTTTCTCATAAAAGACTTTTACCATACCTATAATGAAGCAATTTGTAGGTTAAGATAAATAAGGAAAGAGTAAACCTATTGTATGAAAAAGAAGTTGGCTTATTTAATATAGCAAAACAAAGGCCAAAAAGGGACGTTACTCTTCCTCATAAAATATGGACAGCTCAATAGCAGAGAGGGAAAAACAATGCTGGCACAGGAATAAATAGGAGAAAACTGACCATTAATAAATTAAAGCTGAACACTGGAAGTCTGTTTCTTATGTTCTATGTAAAAGCATAAAGAAATGTACAACTAGGGGTAAAAAAATGCAACCGGTTTTAAGTAAAAAAAAATTGGATAAATTTAATTTAAATTTAGTATTCACATTTTTGTGCTGAGGAAGATAGACTCAAGATATCAAATATTGTGAAAATATGGGAGATTTCAGTCAGGAAAGTATATTTTGATCCCCTTTACATTTGAAAGTAATTTACTTCGTCCAAAATTCATTGTTCCATGTTCAAGTGTTTCACGACACAGTAGATAATTGCATTTAGTTTCACACTAGGTAGATTGCTTCATACAGTTGGAAAAAAATTATGGTTTTGCAAAAATTTCCTGCCTAAAATAGTCATAAAAATACTCTGCCATTGGGCTTACTGAGGCTGAGCAATTTTAACCAGGAGAGAAGAGAGTTTGGGGCTGAGTTTTTCATTTAGGTTCTTGTATTTGCTTGGAGCTACATAAACATACGTGACTCATCATTTAAGAAGTTAAAAAAAAAAAAAAAGGAAGACATTATTTGTGCTATCACTACATAATGAACCAGTAATTGTGACATTAACCATTTTGGATTTGAAGTAACCAGAGACCTTCCACAGATTCCAATGGAAACCTTATAGTATGCTAACAAGTCAGAAGTACTCTAGCAAGATTTGTTAAAAACAAATGATTAAGAGAAGAATATGATTTATTTCTATCCATTCCCCCCTCCTGTCTCACAACTAGGAGACAGGCAAATGTATGTTTGTTTCCCAAAAGGGAAACAAAGAAAGGGGCATGTTCTGTATTTTAGAAAATGCTCTAAGACTTGATTAACAAACATCTTCATCTATTCCCAATATTGTATGAAAATCATTTACACGTTGGTACTAGAGTGGCATATTGCCTGAGTTATTTATGTCAACTAGGCATGTATTAGACTCCATGGGTTTTCATAGTTTCTGTTGTGTATTACTGCTGTTACGAAAACCAGCACAATTAAGATCTTGCACTTCTTAATATATGTGAAAAAATTAACTTGATGAGATGCTAAATATGAAACAAAAAAGTCTGAGGAAGATAAGAGGAAAACGTATTCTCTTCATCTGAATAGAAGGCACAGGTCGTTAAAAGCACATGGGCTTAACATTACAAAACACTGAACATACTCTCAGGTGACAGGATTTAATTAGGCCACAAAATCAATTCCCATGTCCTTTGGATTTGCATGTCACGACTTCTCTTTATTGTCCAATATTTGAACTGAATATGTATCTAGGGTAATAAGACTAATAGTTAAACCCTTTTCATTTTCTTTTTGTTGTTTTGGGGTTTTTTTGAAGTTCACCACATGAATAGTCAAAAATTGTCATTGCCAGTTAGAAAAAAACAAAACCAAGAGACGGCAGAAGGGGAGGGAACTTCTACTTATTCTCTAAAGTTTCTGTTGTCTTCTTGAGAAAGACATAGGAAGCAGCTTGGTAAAAAGAAGCAGCAAGCCTCATCCTAACTACCCAGCTTTTGCTTTGATGGCCTGTTCCATAGCACTGCTGCTCCAGGATATTACATTTGCTTAGCTGGGATTCCTGAAAATCTTTTTGGAATTTCAGGCTTACAGAATGCAGTATATTTTGTTCTTTGCCCTCCCTCTTCCTTCACCTTTCAGAAGTAAAAAAGTTCCACTTGGGAAAATGTGTTCACTCTTGTCTTCTTTTTGGGAACTACTTAAAAGAGAAAAGAAATCTCAAGTAGCCAGTGAAGTAACAAAAACACTTTTGGTGCACTGGCTTTTTGAGAAGTTTACAAATCTGATCTTTTCAAAAGAAGCATTCCTACTAGAAACAGAAAGAAACTTTCTTTAAAATTCATTCTCTTAAAGAACATTTATTTTTCACCCTCTTAAATGTGGTTAAAGCATTTTCCAAAGCTGTTTAATAACAAACATTGCTTTTTTCTTAAGCATCAAAAGCATGTACTGCTCGCATATACTCTGAAACCAATAAATACCAGCTGATCAGCCTTGAATCCTTTTAGGAAGTTTAAAACAGCTGTGCTGCAAAATGAGGTGAGAAAAGCAGAAGGAATGGGCTTTGGCAAGCCTGGATTTGTTTATAATGAAACAAAATAAAGGTTCTAAATTATTTCAGTACTGGTAACCTGCAAGCTGTAACTCCAGCTATTCACTTCTGTGATTGAACATTCTGTGAATGATCCAGCAGACAAATGAATTCAGCTGCAATTGGGATACAAAAAGAATGATGCCTTTATCAAAGTTATTCGTAAAATAAGAGTTCAAATACCTTGCAGACTTAAAATATGTCCGTTAGATCCTTCTGAACCATTTGCACACTCAGAAAACTGGAAGGAAATTAAAGTGTGCTTGTTTAACTAGCCTAATAGAGAAAAGCTATTAATAGCACTTGAGGACGTTATACAACAAGAAGTATTTCATCTTAAGTATCGTTTTTTGAATCAACATTATTCATGGGATGTGATGTTTCAATAAGCAGGTTTTAACCACCCAGTGTGCTATTCGGTTTACCTTCATGGGCAGCCAATCTTATCTTCAGTGTCGTCGTTCAATTGCTAGGCATATTCAGTAGCCAACCTTATTTAATGGTTTATTTCATTTGACAGTGACAATTGATAATTGTTTCTCATTTAACAACAGCTTACAGATTCAGTAAAATGTTGTACTGCTGACTTGAACATTAGCTGGCTTTGGCACCTTCTTTTTCCCTGGATTGATTTCTGTCAGCATACATGGACAGCCTTATTTCAGAAAAGTAATAGAGAGAGAATGTCTTTTACTTTGTTAAATCCCAGTTTCAGATCTAACTTCTGCAATAGCTCTTTGAGAGAAAAAGAGGACATAACCTTATTTGATGTTCAGAGGAATAAAAGCCTACCAGATTCTTACAATTGTGGAAAGAAATAGGCAAGTGTTTGTCATAATTCCAGCTCCTTTCTTTGATCTTATTGAATGCAGTTCGAGTCATTTTTCACACAGCTACTGTGTATAAGAAATTCAGTTCCAAGCATTGACCAAAACGGCAAATCACCAAACTAAGTTTTTTTAATCTTCTGTGTTAACTAACTGATTTTCTTAAAGACTAGATTCCAAATGTGCATTGCATAGCCTTTCCACCAAAGAAAATTATAATTAGCCTATTTATGATTTTATGCCAACCTGAAAGTGATCTGTCATCTCAAAATGCCAATAACATCTCATTGTTTATTTCAAGAAAGCAGATAGATTAAAAACGTTACTGGCCTGCGCTTAACACTTCTATTTCAATATACACTGCATCCAGTTTCTCCAGGTCATGTATTGCACCATCTATTCTCCTAGTGTGAACATACTCTTCTGTTTAGGTCATTTGCGTATGAAAGAATTTTGAAATTTTTTTTTATTCTCTCTTTTTACAAAACTAATGTTGAAGAAAGTAGTAAGTGAAATGATGTCAAGTGTATATTATCATTCAAGCAACCCTGGACAGACATTCACGGATATGTTTCCTGGCACTTTCTAATGTCCTCCCAAAAACATTCCTGCTCCTATTGAGGCTCTTGGTGAAATGCCCTTGCAAAACACCTCAACCTTTTCCGAGAACTATCCAGTAAAAATATCATCATAAGAATCAAGAAACTTGGCTTCTCAAAGCTTAAACTCTGTTCGCCCTTTTCTGTTCACACTTGCTGTTATCAGATGCTTTAGGCAGAATGAGATTTCTGGAGACCAGAAGTTCTTAAATATTGTTTCCTTGTGCTCCCTCATATGCACCCTGTAAGAATTTGGGACTCAGGGGCTGGTTCCACAGGTACCAGTTCAGGAGGGCACATGGTTAGAAGCCACTAGGAGAAGAATCAGAGCAGGTAGGGCAGAACACGTGAAGGTAGAAGAAGGGATCCCAGAGATGGAGCAGGGTGAGAAATATTCACCAGACAACACCGAGGTTAAGAGCAGAGAAAGCTTATGGTTACTGCAAGCCTTTTAAGATCTCAGTGCTTCAGGACTTGATCACAACAGTATATCTGAGCAGATAGTTTCCTTATACCCAGGAGCTCCCTATTGGCTCCACAATTGGAGTCGTCTAGCCGTAATTGTGCTTTGTCTCTGACTCAGACACCTCTTATTAGTTATAATCCTTCATTTCACACTTCTTCCCAAGCTTCATATCTCACTCCTCCACTCCGCAGGGGGAGATGACTTCCCCACCCACTTCCCCCTATGTAAGAATGGCTACTGTCATGGGGTTAGTCTGCTGGCAAAACAAGAGAATTAGAAAATTTCCTATTAGAATTATGAAATTGGCCTTGGCATAATTATCAGCTTCTATTTGGAAGAAAAAAAATGGGTAAAATTCCTAGCTGCTCGAAGACAATATGGCTTGCCAACATTTCAACTTGATCAACTACATATACACCTGATTTTTATTCTTGACAAGGTAAACGCTATATGATACCAGATGTGTATTAATTTGTTAATTTTTTTTTTAATTAAAAAATAGTCAGCACCTATAGGCACTTGGCTGAATGAGAACACCTCTTGAAAAGGTAATACCTTAGCATGCACAGCATCCAGATTCTGACACTGTATTTCTAGTGCACAGCCGGGGGAAGGCAGGTGGTTAGCTACAGATATAATGACTCACAGCTAGCAGATCCAGGTTATACTAAATTCCTCACAATCTCTGATCTAAGAAGCATGGTGGGGTAAGTAGAAGCAGAGATAGGAATTTGCCGAAATGCATCATATGCATTTCTGAACTGGTGCCTGTTGCCTGGGAGATGCTCTCATGTATTCTTATTTTGGCAGCTGTAAAAGACTGTAGCACTGATCTTCGTTGCAAAAATCTTCAGGAAGGAATTAGAGGTAAGAAAAAGCTCAGGCCACTGAGTCCTTAAATCAGTATTAGTGATAGTAGGAATCAAGAGCAACACAAATATGCAAAGAGATTACAAAAAATCTCAAAAGTAAAAACATATAAAAAATTCCTTTCTGGTTAGGACAGTAATGTCATTGCCAACTTTAGCCCAATGAAAATAAAAGTTAATAAAGTTCAGAGCTTTCTGATTATTTTTTTTTAATGTTCTGCTAGTATATATGGTTAATCATTTCCAATGGATTAAGCTGCCAGGACAATTTGATGGTTTCTGAAGGACGCATTACATTTCTTTGCGTTCTGTCTTTGCAAACCACTGGTGGATTAGTTAATGTAGATGATAACAGTCTGCCCTACAATAGGCGTTCACGGAAAATAATCAGTGAAATGCATGCTCAATTAGCTATATTTCTGCGTCTTAAGGAGTTCTTGTCAATATGCAAGTTTTCTTATGTGACTGATTCAAACTACAAACAATTCAGAATGTATATTTCTATCTACCAGATGGTTTACTGCAGCAAAATTCCCAGCAATCAGTCTTTAAGTGATCTCCATCAACTGTTCTGAAAAAAACCAACCAAACAAACAAACAAAAAAACCCAGAATTGTTAATCATTCCATACTATCATCTTGAAAAGAAAGGAAGTGCAAGCTTACGGTCTTAGTAACTCTAAGCAGTAGATAGTTTATCAGTAATATATCCAGAAAATTGTGGCATCAATTATTAGATCCAAGCATATTTTACAGCATTTTAAGTTGCATCACATCTTACCTTGGTTACATGTTTGGGTTGTCTTTCTGTTTTTTTTCCTTTGCTCTTCCACTGAGTTTACTATATTCAGTATCATTTATGATGGATGATTAGTAGTGACTAAATGTTAACAATTAGTAAACTTGTATCTGTATGATACCTTTATTGCACACAATACAGATTTGGTGCTGGGGGCACTTAGCATAACATTAAAAAAAAAAAAAAAAAAGAAAGAAAAAAAAAGGAGAAAGTACCGTACGATTTCCCACTCCTCCCAACATACCTCTGTTTTAAATAGCAAAGAAACACACAGAGATATTTTGTAAAAAATAGGAATGACATCTTGTTTGATAGGACTGATGTTCTCAATAGTTAAAAGCTTCTGAATACATGGGACTGAGACATCTGAATCCTGGTGATGTTTATTGGACTGTGTTTTTCCTTTGCAAAGTCAGTACAGAATGCAGTGCGGTAAAGCTTCATTTTGGCGAATGCAAAATTCTTGAACACTGCCCACACAGGCAGAGCCATGGTGGGCCCTAGGGCAAAGAAGGCAGGAGGTCAAGTTGGGACTGCTTCAGCTCAGGAGCAGGACCAAGCAGAGCCATCTTCCCTCCTCCTCCTCTGCTCTACTCCGTACATGGGGTCCTCCCCTTGTCTAGGCGGGGAGGTCAGCTGGAGTCTTCTGAGCAGCAGTAGCAGAAGGAACAAGGACATGCTACATCATCACTTTGTTGCTATTGGTTTCCTTCATGTTCAGATTAGAGTCAGATGCGAGGCACAGCCAGACCATGCTGTTGCCATCAATGCCTTCTGACACCTGGGTCCCCAGCCCCATCCAAGTGATGCCCTATGTGGGTCCTTTCATGCACCCTCACCAGGGGCTGAGTTAGACCTTGGAATTACTGAAACAAGTGGCAAAACCCAGTCATCTTCAGAAGAGGTTCCCCAATTTTACTGTGAATAGGAAACTGAGTACTCCCCAAATTAACTGTCTAAGAACCAGGTGTCTTCCAAGCTAGCTGTCAGTGTAAGAGACAAAGAGCACCTGAAGGTGATTCACTGCATGTGAAGAGCATATCTGAAATGCGTGGAATGAGTCATCCTCTGAAGATGATCTTTTCTCTCTGTGCCGCCCTCCCTGGACTTCAGAAAGATCTTAGCCAATAAAGTAACTAACATGTAGAAGGTCATTGATAGGTGCAATATAACCCACCCTAAAGCTATATCCTTGCCTTCACCAAGATGACTGATGGAAATACGGTTCATTCATTAACCCAAGCTACCTCTGAGCAGGCAGAGTTTTCTATTGAGCTGCTCCTTTCATACTCCATTTTATTTTGTAAGAAGCAGCAGTTCAAGTGAATATCTTGTCACACTATTTCTGCTCTCATTCCCTATAGCAAAGGCATGTCTAAATTGTAAGGAATTGCATATGCAATTAACTTATTCTAATTTCCCTGAGAATAAGAAATAAATTACTTTGATAGGAATTAAATGTTATTTTCAGTAGGCTCACATGTTTTGGCCATTCATTATGTGTGCATGTCATTTTTTGCTGCCTCGTGACCTCTGTGACATCAAAAGACGCTCTTTTGTCGTTCACCCACATTAGCAATTCTAAAACTTATGTCTTGATCACAGGTTCCTATTGTTCATCAGGACTCTGTATTATACGTTCCTCAGTAGAAAAAACCCCACAGTCAAATCTCTTGTGGGAACAAAATGTGTGTCTTAATTTTAACTGAGACAATGCATAGCCAACTGTTCTTTAAATTGTAATTATTAGGCCTGAACAAGCATCCATTGAAGACATCTACATTGTTGGTACCCTGGTGAGATCACTTGGAAAGCAAATGGTTAGTGGTGTACAACAATATGCTAAAATGCCCAGAGGAATTAGGACGCTTCCTTAGTGTTGCCTGTAAACTTTTCTTATTGGCTTGCCTTTTCTTGTATATGCCACTCATAATTAACTACAGCAAAAGAGGGCTCAGCAAGGAAAAGCAATTTATCTGAAAGCCTCTATTCTTTTCTCAAAATGTATGAAGGCTTATTTTGTACTTCCAGTTGGCCAGCATTTCCTTTTTGTTTGCAGAATAACGATATGATTGTCTCAAATAATAGAAGAGCTTCTAGGGAAGCTCAAAGATGCTATAAATTTGCACTCATCTTTGCTGTAGCAGCTTCCAAACTGGTTAGGACTCACTGCCCTTCCTGCCTACAAGTGAGAAGCATGTATGATCACAGCATTAATTACTGGATATTTCAGCAGCTGTCTCCTGTGATGAAAAAAACTTAATTAGGAGCTTTATATCTTTTTGGCAACAAAATATCCGGTAAGTGGTATCATCCATATAATGCCATCTATGCTAGTATCCTGCATTCCTTTGTCTGTAGGAAAGTAATTTCTTCCTTCATCTGTTGGAGACAAGCTGTTTCTTCCAGTTTTCTTGAGGACAATTCTTAGTGTTGGGGAAGTTTCTGGGCTTGTCCAGCTTCTGCACCAGCCAGAGTGTTTGATATGGTAGATGTTGTCTAAAAGGATCGTGTACGTAACAAGATATATTAAAAGAAGCAAAAGACTGTGTGAGTGACGAATATGCAGATCAAAAGCTCTTCCACAGAAATTATGAGCCCTGAGAATGACGTTAAGTAAAAGCCCTGTGCTTGACTGATTTTCCATGTAAGCCTTCAGAAACTGGTCAAACACAGATGCTTTGCACTGGCCCAAGGAGGAATCCACTGTCCATAAGCAAATGTTACACTTATGACTGAGACTTGGGCTTGCAGTAATCTGTATTTTCCCAGCTATGTTTTGCTTTTTAAATGTTAATGTCAAGTTGTCTTTAAAAAGAGGACAAGCACTTCCATAGGCAGAAACATAAAAAGACTACATCACTTTGCTCTTAACCGCCCTTTCACTGGAGTGTCCACGTGTTTGGTCTGGACTGTTTCATCAGTGCCCTTGTCCTCAGTGCCAAATGTCAAAGAGACATCAAACCTGAACAAAAGTCCACTGAAATCAGTAGAAATCCCTCCAGGCACTTCAGTGAGCACTGGATCCAGCTGTTAACTTACAGGTCATTGCCAAGATGAACTGAAGAGGAGCCTGCTGCCAGTAATATACTGACTTCCTAAAAGCTTGTATGTTTATTAAAAAAAAATAGTATGAATCATTCTGTTTCCTAAGCAGTAGACAAAGAAACAAATTATTTTTTCAGACTGAAAGGAAAAACCCTGGAAAATAATAATTATTGCGAATGATAAGTTATTGTTTGAAGCACAACCCTTCTGTGATTAGATTAATGCCTTGCTTTCTTCTCCTCCCAGAATGTATGTGCTTGACAAATGTGAAAAATGCATACTCAAAGCTATTTGGAAGTTAAACAAACCAAAGGTGTTTGTAAATCTGCAAGCAGTTCCACCTTTTCTGCCCTAAAGTGAGCCTAACCAAGGTTATTCAAACTGAATTTCAACTGACTGGTTCTGCGTTAAGACCTCCTTCTGCTAATTTTTAGCAGTTCAGAGTAATTATTTTGGCAGAAGTTATAAAACAATGAAAACAGACTTTATGTAGTGGAAAGACGACAAACACTTCTGAACTCTCACAGGACTGACAGTGAGAACTGCTTAAGTGCTGTCTGTTCCAGAGATAAAAAAGCTGCTTCTTATGTTTGGGTTTGCAAAATGACCTGCATTATCTTGATTTTCTCCTCAATGAATCATTCAAATGTTTTACAACAGGTCATTAAAGGTAAAGGGAAACTGTTTAGTGAATTGTTAGCACGTACAAAATGTTTGTTTTGCTTAAATAACATTCCCACATAAAGGATGTTTGTAGTCACTGTTTAGCAAAAGGAAAACAATATTGGACTTTAAAAACACCAAGACCCACAGCACAGATAAGTGAAAGCTGCAGTGATTAGCTGTATACTGAATGCAGTAGCTATATTTAGCAAAGACAGAGCTCCCAGCATCTAAATAATGTTCAAGACCAGAAGATTTTTCTTCCAAATCAAAGATTTAAAAGATTTTTCCTTGCACAACTTAAACAGCATTTTTTAAATTGTATTTGCCATATGTTTCTCGTGGGCCACCAACCATATCGTCTTGGTTTATCTGCTGACCCAGACTGCCAGGTCTTCCTTTCACTTAAACCTCTTGGAGAAAAGAAGAGAATGGGTGAATTATTTTAAACAAGTTCTGCATTTATCCAGCCTATGCCACTGAGTACCAGTCCTCACTACTAACTCCATTTCTTTTTCCAAAGTGCATTAAAAATCCCTATGTTGCAGTCTGATACCTTAAATTGTTATTACCTTCTCTTGAGAAAGCAGTATAGTAGCTTAGCATTGTCTTTAAATAGGCATATTTCTATCCTTTCTCCACACAGGCAGAAGGTGTTTTCTTCCTTGTCCTCTCAAAGAAATCATGTAAGGCGTAGTTATAAATCAGAATGTTAAATCGAAGGGTGCAACGTTATGGACATCTACCTTCCACTCCTTTCCTCTGCGCTAGTGATAGTGAAGGAGAAAAGATACTGACAGAAGGAAATTTCCCTCCTATCCATCACTTCAGGTTAATCTCGTGCCTGCACATGCTGCCGTAGCCATCTGCTAGACTCTGCTATTGCCCTGAATTATATTCAGTTCTTATACTGCCAAACCTTCCTGTCTGCTTTACTTGCACATTTCCCCTCAAAGCATTTTGTTAGACTCGTTCTCTGCTGTTTGAGATGTCAAGGCTTTATTGACTACTGGTTATTCAGCATTTATCAGACTTTCTCACCTTCCCAGACCAACAATGGGGTCAGGACACTCCTTAGACATAATGCCTTGGCACCAGAATTGCATATTCATCACTCAGAGAAACACTACAAAGCAGTGTATCTAGGGGCAGTCCAAAGGTGGCAGAATTTGCCTGGGTAGCCAGTGAGAATAAGATAGCACTGTCACACAGAGCAGGTGAGACCCTACACATGTATTTAAGATGACGTTGCTTGTACTTGGCAGTGTTCCAGGCTGAATACAGAAGCTGGACAGGACAAACTGGAGAAAAGATCATCAGGGGCATCAGCGTACCAGCTTCCATGGAACTAGGGAGGTTGATGGATGAATAATGAGCTTCAGCTTCCCACTTAGCCTTGCAGACACATGATCCATCAGCCATAACATTTAGTGGTGCAGCACCATGGTAAATGGAGCTATGAACATGGACACACATGTTGCTGTACCTCTGTGAATGGTGTACATACTCCTTTCTGCCTTATCGTCAGTATCCCAGCTTAAAAACAGTGCAATACCCTCTTATGAAAGCCTTCGGTGTCTACTTCTAACTCCAAGATCATACAAACATTCCACAATTGTGCACATAGTTGTATTGCAGCCATTTTTGCAGAATTCACCATGTCTGGACAAAGTTTTTCATAATTTCATCTGCACTCAGCGGTGATGTCAAGGGAAACCACCTCCTGTGTTGTGTCAATAACATTCGTGCCTATGGCAGTCCTGGAAAGACAGGTGGGATCGTCAGTCTGGGTATACAAAGAACTCTAACACTCAGTTGATTCATTTTTCATTATTAACTTCTTGCTTTTTATCAATCTAAATTGACAAATCTAAATCTCTGGAAAGATGTTTTTTGAAATATTTGTTGCTGGTTGAGTTAGAGTAAGCTGAAACATACAAATCCTAAAAGCACACATCCCATTCAGAACACTGAGCTGCTCAAAGCTGGTATATTATAGGTATCTTCTAAACTCAGTCAAACCTGTGATCAGCTGCTGGTGCCTTCAGGTGTCCTCTACTGCTCTGATCAGGAGTATGGGGAACACAAAATGAAGGGTCACCACAGGAATCCTTTTTCTTCACCTTTGAATCGAACATCAGTGTTCAGAAGCTGAACTGCACTTTCATGCTCTGTCTTGTAGTCATGCGACCTCCCTTAGGCTTTATGGGAAGATGATAACGTTCACAAATGTCTGGACCCATTCCTCCTTGCCTTGGTAACTATGGACATTCATAGTTCTAAAAAGCCAGAGGAATCCATATGGATGCTCTAGTCTGACCTCTCGCATAATCCAGGTCATAGAATAATTTACCTTGGTGTTTTACTTCAGGTCCAGCAAGCTATGGTAGAACTACAGCATATATTTTAGACATCTATCTCAATTTAAAGGTGTCAAATAGCTAAATGATTCACTTTGTAAGTAACTTTCCAAAAGTTAATTTTATTCACCTTTCAAAAACTGTACCTTTTTTCTAGCTTAAATTGTTTTCGTTTCAGCCCCTAGCCACAGATCTTCCTACACTCTTATCTGATAAGGAGCCTTATACTATTGTAGATGGCATTTGTAGATCCTACTCAGTTGAAGTCTCAACTTTCTATACTCTGGCCTTCAAGCACCAATTGCAATTACTTAAAAATAAACTTGTTAAGTTAGTTAGGGGGATATTCACACTTACAACTGATTAAGATACAAACAGCTAATATATGTTTGTTAGCTAGCAGAACCCCAAGTATACAGAGGAGAATGAAAAAGCTCCAGAGCTGTTTTAGAAATGTCCTTTCTTGCTGTCTGCATCCTGATCCTGAAATAGCACTGGAGTTGTTCTGTTAACTGCTGCCTGTAAAGACTTCTGGTTATGTTCAGTTCAAGATCCACAGCCATGCACAGTTTGGCTTTTTTTCATCCCTTGCCTTCTTAGAGATAAGCCTTTTTTTATCCATTGCATTTGCATTGCTAGAATATTTAATTTATCTTTGATGAAACTGAGAGGGTCAAAAGATGAGCCTGGTTAAGAGAGGACAGCTCTACTAATACCAACTTGATTAAGCCAGCTGTAAATCTGGACCAAACTGGCTCTCAGCTTGACAACTGTTTAAAGCACAGTCTTCCTGATTTTCAGCTATTTATCTGTGACAGAGAAAAGACAGCTGACAAGCTGAGCATGAAGGTGTTGGCTGCAGGTTAAACAAATCATATCTGTCTCTAAAGCTGGAGATCTGTTTCTCATTGTAAACCATTTATCGACAAATTCTATGACAAATAAGCACCAGTTTTCAGCCAAAACCCATACCTACCTTAATATATCTTGTCACTTATCCTGAGATAGAGCATACGGTGCTGATCAAATGTATCCAAGCAGGAATACATTATTCCAACCCTGCCCCGTTAAATAGATTCTAATTCCTACACTGGCCATGGGTATAGACACAACTGTGAATTTCATAAATAAAGGTACATTTCCTGCAGAGAAAGGCAGAAGACTATTTTTTAATGTCTGGATCACTTCTTCCTGTGAATAAGCACATCTTCAGTATTTAAAAAAAAAAAAAAAGCTCTCTGTATATCAGCTATAGATAACGCTGTACTGTTATGGGAAAGATAATAAGGCATAAAACCCTCACTTCTTCTGGAAAACACTGCGCATTTTGAACGTGGTTAGTCATGAACCAGCACAGAGCATTAATGTGTATTTCCCCTCCCTGACTGCTTTGAGGCACTGCTTGGAAAAAATTATGATAAACCAGATTAGAACTGTGAAATCACATTGCCACTTTTATATGCTGTCATTGCTTTGGTGGATGAATAGCTATGAAGATAAGTGCAGCTATACCACGTGCCTCTGTTCCCTCCTCCACCCTACCACCCACACTCAAGTTCTGATTCAGATGCAGCCCGACTCCTCCAGGGCTGTCCAGGAAATTGCCACCCAGAGATTTCCATAGTGTTCACAGTCAACACCACTGAAGCAGGAGATAAAGGTTTGTTCAGAGGGAGTGCCTTGAACTGCTCTTTTTATTCAGTCAGTAACGGATGCCTTAAGCCTGCTTGTGATCTGTCACCACATCATTGTCAAAGTATTTTGGCATTATACACATTCCTTCTTTGCTGATGTACAGTCCATATGTGTGTACATATACACATAGCACTTCTTACAGTGAAAAAAACCCTGCAAAAGCGAAGGCTCATTTTAAGAGAAACAGGCAAAAGTAGCGCCATGTAGCACCATCATTAGGATTTCTACAGCTGCCTCACGATATCTGCATCACATGCTACAGGAACTCTTCCACACTATCTGTTACTGTATGAAACACCAAACCCCTTCCTTGTAATTCACTTCTCAATATATAAAAAACTTGTTAGGAAACGGCTGTTTGAAAAGCAAGTGTTTTGCCTAGAACTAGGAGAGACCTTAGAACTTAGCTCAGTTATTAGATATTATTCTTTCTATGATTACTGCAACAAAACTTATACAAGAAAAGCTTTACCTTTCCAGAGACTATACCACAGTGTGTCCAAACATCATAAACACAGTACAGTCATAACCCTCTTAAATTATCTTCCTTTAGCAAGAGATAGCTATCAGGCCACTCAGTCATGGGCTGTATGTGCACACAGCTAGAAAACTTGGCTAGAGACAGAAGTGATCGCTTTCAAATGCAAAAAGAAAAAAGTAAACAGAAGAACAAACCTGCAAAAAGCACAAATGCCAGCCTGAGGAGAAAGGGAGGAATCAAGAGGGTTAAAATGAGGAGGTAGGAGCCAAGGTGAATCATACATACATTTGGGAGCTGACCTTAAGTTACCGTACCCCTTAGGTTGGCTTGAAGGTGAAGTTTTAGGTAGAAGAGTTTGGAAAGCTGCCACGAAGCACACAAGTTCCATGCACCAGCTAAGGAGATGGCACCAGCTGATAAGGGGGAAGATGCCTCAGGGAATGATAGAAATATCGTATCTGTGACTGCTCTGCTGAGCAGCTTCTGAGCAGGCAGATTTATGCTCCTGCTTCCACTGTTAAATGAGAAACTTGGTACCTCTTAAGCTCCTCAGAGAACCAGAAACACATTCACTTAGAAAGAGATTTTGCACCTTTTCATTCTAAAAGCAAACTGGTGTCCCAGTGCTCCCAGGGGAGCAGGAAGGGTAGGGAACAAGCTGCACCTTCCCCTCTCCCTGCCCTTGCAGGAGAGGTGGAAGCAATAACGATAAAGGCTGGAATATGTCTCATACAGTTAGCTAAGCACTTTATTTTGCTGCTTAGATGATGATTTCCTAGTTTAGATAAAACAAAGTGGGATTTCCCTCATTTCACTCAGATTCATTGAAGAGCACTCTTTGACAGCAGCTAGGATTGGTTGTTTAGAGATGTATGTTAAAACCACCTTTCTGGACTGCCACTGAATAGTAGGGGTACCCTAATATTTGATGTGTCAAAAGGCACAATCAAGAGAACAAAAGTAGTTAAAGAACTTGACATTGCTAAGAATTCATGTGCTCCTTGCACAGGACTTCTAGGGAGCCAGGACAGGCTGCGGCAGAGGAATGAGCAGGAGAAACAGCAGACAATCACATTGGCTTGTTCAAGAACCTACATCCTTGCCAGGAGGCTTTTCCAGGTCTGTGCTTGCACAAGTCAATAGTTTTCCATCCTACACATGGCAGCACTGAGGCAAGTCAAGGACTGAGCACTGTCAAAGATTTGCTACTGGATTTGTGCCCTCATGTTAGGAGGGATGACTGGTAGAGATGCAATGGTGGTGGCTGAGGAGCACTGAGAAAGCCAACAGCTTTTAATTTCCGCACCTAGCATTAACCGAAAACCAGACCTAGACAAGGGGATCAAGTGCACCCTCAGCAAGTTTGCAGACGACACCAAGTTGGGCGGGAGTGTCGATCTGCTTGGGGGTAGGATGGCTCTACAGAATGATCTGGACAGGTTGGATTGACGGACCAAGGCCAATGGTATGAAGTTCAACAAGGCCAAGTGCTGGGTCCTGCACGTGGGTCACAACAACTCCATGCAGCGCTACAGGCTTGGGGAAGAGTGGCTGGAAAGCTGCCTGGTAGAGAAGAACCTGGGGATGTTTGTTGACAGCTGTCTGAATATGAGCCAGCAGTGTGCCTAGGTGGCCAAGAAGGCCAACAACATCCTGGCCTGTATCAGAAATAATGTCGTGAGCAGGACTAGGGAAGTGATCGTCCCCCTGTACTCAGCACTGGTGAGGCTCCACTTCAAATACAGTGTTCAGTTTTTGGCCCTTCACTACAAGAAAGACATTGAGGTTCTGAAGCGTGTCCAAAGAAGAGCGATGAAGCTGGTGAAGGGTCTAGAGCAGAAGTCTTATGAGGAGCAGTTGAGGAAACTGGGGTTGTTTAACCTGGAGAAAAGGAGGTTGAGGGGAGGCCTTATCGCTCTCTACAACTACCTGAAAGTAGATTGTAGAGAGGTGGGGGTCAGCCTCTTCTCCCAAGTAACAAGTGATAGGGCAAGAGGAAATGGCCTCAAGTTTTGCCAGGGGAGGTTTAGGATGGATATTAGGAAAAATTTATTCACCCAAAGTGTTAGCAAATGTAGGAACAGGCTGCCCAGGGAAGTCGTTGAGTCACCATCCCTGGAACTATTTAAGAGACAGGTAGACGTGGTGTTGAGGGATATGGTTTAGTGCTGGTTTTGGCAGTGTTAGGTTGATGGTTGGACTCGATGATCTTAAAGGACCCTTCCATCCTAGCCGATTCTATGATTCTGGTCCTCTGAAGTGCCAGAAGCAGAGAGGCAGGCAGCCTCTGAAAGCTCTTCCCTGAGGAAGCTATAGGATGACCCTGAGGAGCCATCACCCTGATCCAGAGTATAGCAGCGGTAATCATTAACTTAATCACCTGTCCTTCTAATATTAGCATTTATTCATAACGGACATGTCCCTATTTACATATTAATTATTACATTATTAATTTTTTCAAAATCCTTGTCGTATGTTGTTTTCCTTGCAATGTGGTGGGGTGTTGGGTTGGAGAGGTTGTGGTAGTGAAAGTTTCTGGTGTTTATCTTTTATTTTGAATTCAACTAGACTTTCTTTTCTCCTGTATTTCAATTAAAAAGGGAAAACCAACCAAACAAACATCTGGCTCCTTCTGCTACTGGAGAAAGGGGGGTCATGTACTTCTGGTCTCTGACCCTGGAAAGGCCCAGGAAGAAGGTGGCCTTGAATTCCTCTCATGACAGTACTTACAGTAAGCCTTTTGGATCCAGTCACAGTTAGAAAGAAGGAAGGAAAATTACATTTGTAATGGCAAAAGCATTTTCAAATAAATTGTTTGACTAATCTTGAGTATGAATAATTTGACCTCTCATGACTGAAATTACATAGTATAAGATAGGCATTTCTTACTAATCCAGTAGTCCTTAATGCATGCATCTTAATGTCTTTATTGCCTACAATTATCTATAAAAACCATCACTTTCCCTTCTTTGTGGTGTTCACATCATATACAAACTGTTCCAACTGTTCATGGTTTATAGTTTTGCTAAAAACCCTTAACAGAAGTTATGCACAGATCCAATACACCAACAAATGTGCTCTGTTCTCCATGCTTAAATATATAAAAACCACAATTATGCTTCCTAAGTGCCTAAAGGTTTTAATCCAGAATAGCTGTTTCTCTATGTTACTCCATACCATTCTTGAGTGGCAGGAAAACGAAACAATCTGTGAGTGTATCTGCCTAAAATAACCAAGAGATGGCAGCACTCCATTCAACCCAAATTTGACTTGACATATAATCTATATAACTACAGTACAGCAGGCAGTACAAGTAGGAAATGCAAGTGAAACAGAGCAGTCAGCTGTAGAGTAAGCCAAGACATGCCTCATTTCATCAGTCATTCTCCCTGTTTACCACGGGGGACTGACAAACACAGCAGTGATGGAAAGTTCTTGACCAAATGGGGAGAATGAGGAGGTTTGTTACAGTTGCCTTTCTTCCTGGCCATTGTCTATCGATGGCAGCCACATTTGCTGAGGTTCTGACGCTGTTCCCTTGCATTTGAAATCATTAGGAAAGATATTGTCACCATGAGGAAAGGTATTAAGATAAGGTGCATAGTAAACACATTCCAAAATGGATTAATCATCATTTAAAAAAAAAGACCATAGAATGTTTCACACATATTATAGTAGGTCAAATTGCATACAGTATTCTTTTCTTCCTCTCTTAAATGCTGGCGTAGAAGTTAACTCCCCCTAATACTCCTCAATCTTTATACAATACTCCCTGTCAGTGCAAGCTACAAATTATTAGGTACTTTGTCTTGGTTTGCCAAGGTGCAAATGGCTATGCAGAGAGACCTTATTGGATGTCAGGTGCTTTGGGTTCTTTGGGAAGAGAGTTACAGTGTGGAGAGCAGAGTGCTAATGCGTTTGCAATCAATCTTGAAGAAACTGTGACCTGACATAATGGTACGTTTTGCGTATTTGTTCTCCAAAAATCTTTGGATGCTTTTTAAGCTTTCTTATAAATGTCCAGGAATTCTCTGATACTGATGATCACTGCTGGAGCTAGGCTCAAATGTTTTTCCTTGCATGACTAGCACAGAGGTATTCACAGAAGGCAAACTTTCTTTGTGCTTAAATGGCTATGTGTGTTCAGCAGGTTGTTTCCACTCCGGTTCTTGCAGTACATGTTGGGGCAATTACTCTGATTGGCTTTCTATTTTTTTCCATACATCCCTTCACCATCAAAAGGTGGGAGGTTATAAATTAGCATGCAATAAGTATCATGTTACAAAATCCTAGCAGACATGAAACACTTGTCATCTGTACCAAGTCAGCTCTGTAAAATCACCGCTATAGTCACTACTTATGTTTCACTCAGTCAGTCTCCATGACAGCAAAATTACAAAGGCGTATCTCCACTAGGATGGGTTACTCTCCTGTAACAGAAACTGTGGTATGGTAATTAAATCTCAACTTTTAAACACATGAAGGATCCCATAGATGAAGGTCCTCACCTTTCCTGTCCTCTCCCGCCTTTCCTAGCTGCCCCGTCAAGAGCACACTTTGCAGCTTTCTCTCTCCCAACGCACTCTTCCTGCACGGGGAGACTTTCCGTCATACTTTGGCACAAGCATTAATGGCTTTATTTGACACTGGGAATGCTAAAGGAGACAGATGGCTGTTTCAGACAAGGCCAAGATGCAACTTCTGGGATGTTGCAACAAAGTCCCTCATTTATGTATTTTTAACATAGATGAAGTAGCTGATGGTCCTTTCCCATTACAGTAGGATCTGCCTCTTTCTAATCCATTAGTTTTACGAGGAAAACATCCCTTTCTCTCCATTTCTGAGCAAAGATTTCATAGCAGAGACTACTCTCAAGAGACCTTCCTTCCACTTAGAAGTCAGTGTTTAAATAAAGCAGAATGCGGCTGGCAACACTTTGTGAGGAACTAATTTGTGTGACACAGGCTGTTGGAGCTCTGCTTTTAGGTGTTTTCTGCAAGGCAGCCTCCAGGCAGCACTGCATCCATAATACCATGTCAGAATACCGAAGACAAGTGCCTGCTGGACTTGCCTCAGACTTCGCACGTACATAGGCTCAGGGAAGTCCAGGAAGACTTTCCAGCTTTACAACTGAGCACATGAGCCAAGGACAAGCAGAGTTGCTATAAGAGGAAAATGCAGCCCCTTGCATGCCCAGGAAGGGAAAAGAAAGAGGGAAAAAAGATATTTCAGACAGGATGGAGGAGGAGGCACCTTCAGAGGAATGAAGTTAAGCTTCAGAGTGTAGCTGCTTGGAGAGCACAAGTGGAGCCATGCCTTAGCAGGCTGCAGCATGCACTCCCCCGAGGCAGCAGCGGATGCCAGTAGGAGCTGGGCTCCCCCGTGCACAGTCTCTCCTAATGTTACCACTGGATCTTTTATGGGCTCCTCTGGAGTAATGGCTACCCCCACACATTCCTTCTCCCCAGCTTTCTCTGTAGTCTCCACCTTCAGCCTCTAGCCCTGCTGAGCTTAAGTTGCACATGACACTGTGACCTGAGGTGAAAGGATATATTTGATGTGCATTATCTGAAGTCCTGATTTATTTACTTTGGAGTAGGTGGGGGAAGGAGAGGTATTTGAGGGAACCTGAAAAGTTCAAGAAAGCGCTCGAGGATTAATACGCTGCTGGACAGGATAAAAGGAATTTTGCCAACAAAAACACAGTCAGTCCAAGTGCAAATGAACACTGAGATTGGGCTGGGAGGGACTGCATGGGCAGAGAAAGGGTTTGGGGAGTTGGATTATCTCAAGGGGTGAGGAAAAATATAGGAATTACTGAAGCAGAGAGACGGGAAAGAAGGAGCGTGTCAGCCCACGTGTCAATGAATTGGCTGTTGGCAGCACGTAAATACTAAGGAGAAGCTGACTATTTGTAGCCTGATTCCTACACCAAAGAAGAAATCCAGAGCAGCACTGGATACCAGACTACACCTCTGAGCCACCAGAGCCTTTCACTTGCACTAAGGAAAATAGATTATTGATGCTGGCAGGGACGTGTATTCTAAAAACAGACAAGAAGATTGCAGCCTAATCCAAATCCAAACAGAAGCAAGTTGTCTGAAGCCAAATTCCTTTTATAGTCCCTTAATTTCACTACAAAATTGCTTTCCTTTAAGTTTTAAATTGTGTAGTATCTGAGCCAATCTAGCTAACCCTTTCTTACAAGAGCAGTCTGTTTGCGCAGGAGTGGACCCATTAAAAACTCAAAAGACTAATGGCTTACAGGACTCGGGGTAAAATCTTGGCCCCACTGAAGGCTGTAGGAGGTTTGCCAAGGACTTCAGTGGGGCCAGGATTTTACCTCAGGTCTTTATAAGCAGCAGCATTGCTCATTTAGAAGCACAAAAACACCACTGTGAATTTCCTGAGGTCCAATCACTGGCTCTTGCTGGTGCTTCCAACGTCAGATGGCTTCGCTTTGAAACCCAAAGGGAAGAGGCTGAGAAGTGAAGCCATATCCTCTCACTGAAAGTCAATTCCTTTTACATGATCTATGTGTGATATTTAATTCCAGCGAAAAGAAGAAGAAAACCAAAACTTGCATGTTTTTTTTTTTTTTTCTCCCTTCTTCTCATTCTCCCAAACTAACCTCCTTCCCTGTGGGGATAGTATAAAGAGCCTTCGCTAGAAATGACACGGCAGAGGGCTGCTGGCTCAGCCAGGGAGTACACGAGACATGATGTGGCCAGAGGGCCAGCCAGGAAGCACACCAACCTTGGGCTGCTCATGGGGCCCCCACCCAGCAGATGACTAGCCACTAACACGGCCCCATCGGCCGGACATGCCACAGGGACGGCACAGTAATTGAAAACAGCGGGCCTTCTGCCTGCCGCCTCCCGGTGTTAGTGCTTGGGAGCGTGTGATCATGATCAATAGTGCTTCATGGGAATCTTTTAAAGTGCTCCCAGCCACATCGCTCCAGTAAAGGATTTGTCAGCCTTTCCATAAACGCCAGTTTTGAAGAGTTTATAGCTCAGCTTGTTTTCATTACCTTGAGGTGAAAGTTGCCATATAAAATTTCATACCAGAAACACTTTTTTCCCTTGCTAATACAAAATATCATTTAAAACAAATTTTTGTCTCCACATTTAGAGTCCAAATAAGAGCTATGTTGTTCCCTGACTGTTTCGAGTGTGCTGCTCAGAACTTCAACATGAAAATCTGTTGAACTTAGGGATTAACAAGCAAATGGTGAGCTCTGCTGCTGAACTTTTAAACCACTGACTAATACATCCAGAACTGCTGACTTATTTTACTCACTCCCAAGAAACGCCATAAGTCTGCGTCAGGGACTTCTGTGGAAGAAGAACAGATGATGCTCCTCTGCCTCTTCCCCTTCCAGCAGCTGGAACTACGATTTTGCGGTGCTTTGTTGTTTTAAGGAGCAGAATTTCAACTCATACAAAGTTGCTGTAGCTCCATTCACTACAAACTAATTCGCATCTTTTCTCTGTTAAACAGTTGCTATGCTGCATCCCAGAAATAACTGAACTTCCAGTAACAGACACAACTTTTCCTGTTACATGCCTGAGTCACATTCCAGCTACCTGTACTTACAGAGCACAGTAGGAGAAGAAAACCAGGGCTATCTTTCCAAACTCAGCTGACGCCAGATGCCTATGCCTCACACAGACAGGCAAAATGTTTTTCGTCACCTGAACAGTAACATTTGACCTCTGCATGGTGGACAGCTTGCCTCGCGGCTGAACTAGACCCTCACCCCACGCAGTGCGGTTGAATCCCACCTCTGCTGCTTTCCAACCTTACCATCAACCAAAAGTCCCTGCCTCTCCTGGGGAGGAGAGAGCTGCAAGAGTGGCGGTTCCCAGGCCTGCAAGCCTAACGCCGCTGTTTCACAGCAGTACATGTTAGCATCCAAAACAATCGTTAAAAAAAAGCACAGAGGAAGGATGTACCTCTGCAAACCACCTTCACCTATCTAAGGTTGGAAGGATTAAGATATTATTTTCCTTATTTAATTTCACAAAGTTAATTTCACACAATGTTCTTACAAAACACGGGGTAGAACATCACAGTCTAATGTCTTTGGGGATTGACTTAGGAGGGCCAGAAGTGGTGTCATGCACATGACTTCATCCACCAAAGCCAAGTGGATTTATATTTGCTAGATCTCCAGTGTCTGAAAAGTCTGGATTGTCCAAATATCATATGACCATGTTACTCCTTATGGAATTAACATATTCTGGATGCTTTCTTGATGAGAAGGTATATTTGACTTTTTTTGACATAGTCTATGCCAAGGATAATTTCTTCTTAACCAGTGGATTTTTGCTGGTGTAAGAAAATATGGAAAAATCAAAGAGGGGAAAAAACCTATGTTTTTTTCTAATCAGTACCAGCTTTATAAGTGGATGGTGAACAAATTATTGGTGGGGGGTTTTGTGGATGAAAGGAAATAATAAGAAAGATTTGCAGAAGGGGAAGAGATGGAGGGAGTCTTCAACAAAATTAGTAAATATAGTACTAATTTTGCTATTACTACAGGAAGCTGGAAGTATATTGCAATCTGTAGAATAATACCAAATATAGATACAGCACTTTTTGTCTTGTTCCTCAAGGAAATGAGGCTTATATGGTTGTGTGATTGTGTATACATAAATCACATGTCTCTATGTGCTCTGAAGTGTCTTTGTCAGCTTTCCCTTCAATCATTTTTAATTCTCTAGGCTGAATCAGGAGAGCAATAGAGGTTTCAAAATCAAAATATTTCTGTAAGGGTCCTGAAACCTTGAAGCCCTGCAGGAAAAACAAAACAAAACAAATCCAAACACCCAAACTATTAACACCTCCACTGGGGCAAATGATACTGTGAAAACTCATCTGCTTTTGAACACCAGAAAATCCACAAATGGTAATAGAGAGTCAGAGCACTTCAACAGCTGGAAAGGTTTTACTTGAAGCTGTTACCTTATTAGACACCAGAAAGCCTGTTGCAAACAAAAATGCATAGACTCTCAGACTACATTGACTGCACCACTCACAGAAGCACGCATTGACAGGCAAAAGTGATGCGCATATACCCTGACTCCAAAATTTCCTACAAGTTCTCAGTCTCATATATCTTGCAACCTTCACGGGATGCTGGCAAATAGACAGCATCGACAGAAAGCTAAGCCCAAGCTAACTGAAAGATATATAGGCCCTCACTGAAAGGATTTCCTTGACATTAATTTCGTGCTGTAGCCAATAGACCATACTCCCTTTTCATTTCTTTTAAATTGGGGCCATTTGGAAAGCTATAAATTCTTAGGAAGCAGGTTTTCCTTTAGTATTATCCTATTCAAAGACTGTATTTCTTGGGGCTTTCCTCTAAGCAAACCTCATGGAAAGTGAGTCACCTGTTAAAATGATGCAAGCCATTTGCAAATGCCTTCCCCAGCCCTGGAGTCACAGGTAGAATGAGAATATATCTTAAGCAACCATCCCAAGGAGGCAAGGAGGCAAGCTTCTGTTTGTTTCATACATTTCGAAGCCACCACAGGATCACGTGGAAAAAGACAACAGAAAATGATTCCTAAATTTCTTCTTCATGGTAGAACAATTTCCAGTTGTCCTGCTTGCCATTTTCTACTGTAATGGGAAAGCATGAGATGCTGTGGGGTCCCCAGCCTGCCTGCAGCAGGAGGGAGGGTACAGAGTCCACGCAGCCTCTCGCAGGGCCCGTCCCGTTGTACATGGTTGTCTAAGGCGTACCAACAACCTTGACACTCTGCCAGTGAACAGAAAAGCAGCAAAAGAAAGCCAGCTTTGCTGAATGAAAGAGGGAAGCTTTGCATAGTCCAAATGAACTGCAATTTAGACTTTTTATGTACGTAACCCCTGCCTTCTTTGTGTTGTCAAGAATAGCAAACAAAGTGCTAATGATAATGAGCGAATCCATCTTGTGTCAGTTCCAGCCCCCTCAAACGCAGATCCTCAGATTAATCTAGCCCTACTCCAAGTGCTTTGACTGGCATAGATATTAGAATTTATTTTCTCTGTTGACAAATAGCCAAAGCAATGTTCCTGTCCTTGTGCAGCTGATGGAAATCCCTCTGTAAGCACTTGTCTCTCAGTATTTCCACTGAAAATACCACAGGATTCCTGCCCAGCCTGAAAAATAGAAGTGTAGGAGGAAGCAAAATTGTGTCTTAGATTTATCTCCTTACAGTTATTGCAGAGTCTTTATGGGCATTAATAGCAGGTGTGCTGAGAATGAGGAAATCACACGCTCTGCAGAATTCTTGCTGCTAATGAAACTAAGAAGAAACCTTCATGGTGCTCATGACCTCACACCAGATCCCAAATGTTAAATTACTGTATGTTGTTAAGCTTCCACTCATGAAAACTTAAAAA
>VYXH01011841.1:26778-94994 GCA_013397275.1 Burhinus bistriatus | reverse complement strand
AAAAAAAAAAAGGCTTTACAGTCTTTTCTGCATGGCAGCAAGCCTGGACATTTTTGTTTCAGATCCACCATAAATATTTGACTCTCAAGTCACTGAGATTCATGATTCATTTCGTTAGCGGGCTAGTAGGCACACTTTGGTAGAGGACTTGCCATGTGCCAGTTATGTGGAAATATGGACACATTGGAAACTTCCTTTTTTGACCATCTGCTATTCTATCTTATCAAATTGTAAACACAAGAGAGGACTTAGGGACAGATTGTTCCTGGCTCACAAAAGCTGGAGTAAGAGCAGGGATTTTTCTGGCTGATCAGTAAATGCAGTCCTTGCAAAACATCAAAAGCTCTTGGGACACCTGACACTTTGCAATCTATATTTGGAGCTGACACTACAACTACTGAATTCAGGAGGAGATGGCCTGCTCAGTTTATGAGGAATTTGATTACTCCTCATGCAGAAAAAAATTGTAGAAAGAGAGGGGCAAAACCAGTGACAGCATTTGTCCTTTACAAGTCGCTAATACCCAGACTTTGAAGTGATGCACTGTGAACTGTTAGGTACAATCAATATAAGAGGACACGGTGGCAGGGCTCCAAAACCAACAGGGGACCACACACAGCATTCATCTTCCAGTGCTGAAGCTGAAGAAAAGTAAGACAATTCAACAGGACACAAGGCCTTATCTACGTTTAAAAGTCAGCACTAACACTGAGGAGAATGGCTGAGAGCACCTGGAGAACTTCATTTCTCTTGACCACACTTGGTTTTATACTTCAGCGTGCTTTAGTGTGATCTGAGCCCTTTCCTGGAGCAGAGTGAGAGCACGAGTGGAAGACAGAGATGCTGAAGAATGAGAGTTGTGTATTGTAGGAAGAGGTCAAGTGTTAAAAAAGACAGTGGATGAAGGAGGAGAAAAATGACAAGTTACCTTCCGTGAGTGCCTGGGAGTATCTTCCTGACCAAAAAGAGGGAGCCAAATTCAGAACAAACAGGGTTCTTTTGCTCCACGGAGAGCTGCTAACAAGCTTTAAGCCTGGTCCTTCCACAAGGTATTTTATATGCCAGCTGTGAAATATCACAAACACTTGTCAAATGTTTAATAATCCAGCCGTGCTATGTTTATCCCTTTCAAACAATACCTTGTTGGGGGCCTGGTTCCGAGAAGCAATTGGGTGGAGAATGCGGATGGCAGGAAAAGCAGCTTGTCAGAAAAGAGAGAAATGGCTTTTACGGAAGCTCCAGAATTTCTGTGGATTCTATTCTTCCCCCGATATACAGATGTCACTCCCTGGCAGGTGGAATCAGCAGCAGAGAATGCTCTCTAAGCATTGCTTAAATGAGGAAATGCTTCATTTTCTATGCTCACTTGTGGCAGGACACTGCTGGGGAAGTTAATTCGTGAGTCTGGATACATCTAAGGCATGAAGAGCCTGCAATCACCTCCTAGCGCTCAGTTTTTAGCAAAAGGGTGTGTTGAGCAACAAAGGGAAAGACAACCTACCATAGCTCCATTTCACAGCCAGTATCTTTGCAAAGAGATACTTTGATGCTTGTTTTATCTGAGTGGCCAGTTGTACTGTATATGGCAAATGTACAAATTTATTTGGTCTCAGTTGTGCAATGAAAGAGGCATCAGAATTGCTTTCTCCAGGCAATGAACCACTGGCGAGTCCCTCATTACCTTTAACTCTGAAATTGCCATTCAGAAATTTACAGGCCATGCTATAGCTCCTCAGAGAAACTCTGCATCACTTTTTTTTGCTTTGCGTTGATATGCCCGCCTATCCCTTTGTCACCTTTTCCTCTGCCAGAACTTCCTTTTTTATCCTAATGGTTCCAGTTTAGTCTATGCAGTGGAAGGTGCAAATGTATTAGACCAAAGGTTTGGATGGCTTAAACCCCTTTAAACACTTTCCACACACATTTCAGGTATGTTCCTACTAGTACATCCTCTGTCCTTGGAGGAGACAGAGGTGTCACAGTCTAATCTCTGAGTAACAAAGGAATAGATGTTTGCAGAGAGTCATATTCAAATTAAAAACTCATTATACAGCTGTTGTGTATTAACCCCGGTAGGCAGCTAAGCCCCCCACAGTGGGATGGGGGAGAGAACTGGAAGGGTAAAAGTGAGAAAAAACATGGGTTGAGATAAAGATATTTTAATAAGTAAAAAAGACAAAACAAAACAAAGAAAAACAAGTGATGCAAAAGCAATCACTCACCGCCAGCTGACTGATGCCCAGCCAGTCCCCACTCGCTGGCAGCCCTTTGCAAACTCCCCCGCACTTTTGTTGCTGACCATGGTGTTCCATGGTAGGGAATCTCCCTTTGGGGTCAGCTGTCTGGGCTGTGTCTCCTCCCAACCTCTTGCCCATCACCAGCCTACTTGCTGGTGGGGCAGTGTGAGCAACAGAGAAGACCTTGCCACTGTGCAAGCAATATTCAGCAATAGCTAAAAATGGGTGTGTTATCAATACTGTTTTGGTCACAAATCCAAAACATAGCACCATATGAGCTGCTGTAAAGAAAATTAACTATCCCAGCTGAGCCCAGTACACCAGCTCAAATGGACGCAGTAGCTGGTTACTGCTATGACCCACATACTCAAAGCAATGTACAATCCCCTTCACTCAAGGCCAAAACTTGTTCTTTCCAATTATATCTGTTGCTCTAATACAAAATACGCCCTTTTTCTACAGATCTTAAATCCTCCCTTATATACTTAGGCCATCAGGACCTTAACAACACTGTTCTTTTACTTATCAGCTATGAATTGATAGGCTCTACTAAAGGTCCTGTTGACATAGAAGCTCTGCACAGCCTCTTGTGGAGGTACTTGGACTGAACGAAAACACTGCAATTCCTTGTCTTGTCATGTTTGTAATACTCTCCCATCTCTTTCCTAGCTGTGGGATCTAAGATGATAAGGAAGGTGCCTACCAGGGCTCTTGGGCATTATCCTTAGCAGACTGGGATCAGGAAAAAGCTAGAAACCTGTTCTGGAGCAAGTGCTGGAGGCTTTTGCCCCTTGAGGCTCTACATTTGGGAGAGCAGAGGCTGGGGCTGCCCACACCCAGCTCATTAACTGTAAAGGTCTAGTCTGAGAGTGGGAAAGAAAAAGATGTGCACATCCTGAGAGCAGGAAAAGGAGATGGCATAGCTCAAGGGAGCCTTGCCAAAACCTTTTCCTGGCATGGAAGACTGCATGTTTGCAAAATAGATACTGGCAACGCTCCAGCATCTGAACAACCAGCCTCGAGAGAGAGAGGGAGCTTCAGAGAAAAAGAGAAAGGGAGAGATCCTGGAGGCATCTAAGCTAAGAAAAATAGTATGTCCATACTGAGCCACAAAAGGCCTTTCATCAGTAACAGTGGAGCAGCAGTAGGGATACCCACAGTGCCTCTGCCTGGTGCTGTCACTGGTACAGCAGTGCTGGCAGGAGCCACCATCACCAGCCGTGGTGGAGATTTGCTCTGTAGTAGGCAGCTCCCTGCCTTCTGTGAGGCCAGATGCCATTTGTGAACCCTGAGCTACACCATTGCTGTGAGGGAAAACTGTAATCCTTCATCTCATGGCATGCAATCTCAGCCCAGCCTTCCATGAGGAAAAGCTGCCAGGGAGGGACATGGGGCCTGGGGGGCTCCATTTCCTGGTAGTATCCTTTTTTTAGTAAAATGATCGATCTTGCTTAAGAACAGAAGATTTGGTATGGGAGAGTGAGAAGGCATAAACTGAAGACCGAAGTGCTATATACAATTTTGTCTAAGTTAGTAATGCCAGATGACTCATGGAAAACTTAATAATCACCTCACTTCAGTTTCAAAACAATGTAAAAATGTTTTTAGTCCCATGTCTGCACTTGCTTCCTCCCCCGCCCCCCACCCCAAGACCTCTTACAGCCTGGCTGCAGGGTACAATTTCTCTGTGCCAGAGCTCGGGGCCAGAAGGTCTCAGGTAATCACCAATTTGAAGTTAATACAACACACCCCACTGAGAATCCCTTCAGACAGATCAGTCTTGTTCTTTTTGTATTAGGCTACAGGTAAGTCTGGAGATGGGATTAACTTTTTTTTTTTTTAATCCAATTTTTTTGAGTGCAGATATTCACTGCATGCAGCCAAAATTCACAGAAAATCAGTCATGAGTTTGCATGCCCATCACTACATACTTGTACCACATCCAGTACAGAGGGGGATCAGTTGTGATCGAGTTGCCTAAGCATTGCCATACTACAGAGAAGAATCAGGAAAGCCAAATCATTCAACTGACCAATTTCAGTGAAGTAATTTCTGATTTATACAGGCAATCAAGATCAGCAGGTACTGCTGTTTTATCTGGAAAGAGACTAGCTCTTGGTTGGACTTCATCAACTAACCCTCATCCAGGACCTAGAGTCAGCTTCAAATGAATCAGAGGAGAGAGAACATGAGAGGAGAAGAAGGTAAATGTTATAGAGATCCTGAAAGCCCCTGTATCTCCCCACAAGTCCTTGGCAGCCTCACATGTGTACGTGCCAGAAGATGCATTTCATCTCAGTTACATTTTTCAAGTAATTTTTTATTTGGAAGATCAAAAAAAAATCAGCCAGGTCATCTGATTTCCTGAGTTTTTACCAAATCTGCCAAACTCTTTGAAGTGAAATTTAAGGGAAAATCTTTTATTCTGATGGTCTCAAAACAAGTGTTCCTATGATAAGGTTCTAGTTGACATTTCATCAGAAACTCTGTATTCATTACATTCAAAAATAAAGACCTAAAAATAATTTGTGAATAAATGTGTCTTACTCATGTAAAAGGAAATATTTTGAGAGATCTGACTTTCTTTAATAATTTGGCTTGGTGGAAAAACCATATATAAGCAAAAATTGGGTTTTGGATCCATTAAAACCAAACTGTTTGTTCTGATCCCTTTGTGTTATAAGGTTATGATTTCTTAAAATGTCCGGGGCTGAACTCGTGGTTCTGTACCACAGAAGGGGAGGAGATCCTGCCCCCTCTGGCATCCATCTGCTGGGTTCATCCCCATCTTCCCTGTTTCCCTCTCCCCAGCAGCCAGTTCTAGCACTTGTCTGCCGGCCGAGGAAGCTCATTCGACTCACTAAAATGGCCAGAAAAAAAAAATAAGAAAGAAGTAAGAAAAACAGTCCCCTCACCTTCCCAAAAGAAAAACAAGAATATTTTTTTTTTGCCAGGGATTAAGTTGGCTTCTCTCCTGGGCAGAGGGATGCCAGCGCTGGCTGCAGGGGTGGTTGGCCGGTGGCTGAGGGAAGGAAGGAGCTGGGAGGAGGTGTGGGGAAGGGGGTGCAGAGAGCAAGACTTCCCTATTTTGGCAGCAGCAAGCCGTTAGCTCAGCTCACAGTTGCAACTTAAATCCAAACCCTAAGTGAACTGAAAAGGTTGTTTTTCATGCAGTTCTGCCTTTCCCTATCAGATGAAACTTTCTGTCTTTTATCTTTGCGTCTGTAAACAAAGAAATTGAAATTATTTGATTAGGTAAGTTAGTGTTTCTTTCTTAAAATACAATTTTGTACCCATATCTTATCTTTTATGCTTCTTTATACCTCTAAAAAGGGATCATTCTGAACAACAGTAATGGTGGCTGTACGTCGTCTGTCCTCCTAAGCATAAAAGATTGCGGAAGTTCAGCTAAGTGCTTCTTCAAAACATTTTCTGAAGAGTTCCTGAAAAACATCAAAGGGATATTGACATTTGGTCCCTTCTATAAAGACAAATATACAGCTCTAGCTAGACATACATGTACGCAGACACTCAGGGTGGCATGGGGAGCTACACACTGGAAGAGAATCTCTCTGTTTCTGGCCTGACCTTTTCAATACTGTGTATGTTAAAGCAGGAAGGAGACTAATTGCTGCAAACCAGAGGCTGTAGTAATTACTCTAATTCAGAAGTTACCAACCTTCAGAGGAGGGAAGCGCAGGAATGGAATCATGTTTAAAGGCTGCCTATTTTGCTTTGTTCTTCAACACAGCCCCATTCATAATACTGTGGAATTTATGAGTCTACTGAAAGTGAGGTCTCATAATGTGCACAGCATGTTGCCAGTTAACTTGAATGAGCTTCTCCTCTGCTTTCTGTCTGATTACTATAATACTGTGCTTGAAAAGGGGCCTTTCCTCTCAAACATATGTATTATGGTGGAGTATAAAACCAGGCCATAAGCTGTCCAGGTAGGTTTGTGCAGCCTATCTAAACATCAGCCTTCAAAAACGTGATCTGTGCCCCTCAAAGTAAGTTGGAACGATGAATTTCTGCGGCACTCTGGATGCAGGCCTGCGACGGCGTGACTCTTTGTGAGCCTTCCAAGGCTTCCTGCTTCAGTTCAAGAGAGAAATGCTAGCTTGCTTGTGGGACTGCAGTGCTTTGATGTCCACTTCCAGATGGAACCAGAAGCGCCGAGGCACGTAGAGAAAACAAAACCAAACTTTTACAATCTGCAGGAAAGATGCCTAAGAACAATAGGAGCATATTCCTATATGCCAGCCGCTGTTTTTGTGACAGCACCGTAACTTTAAACAAAAAAAACTATAATGCACAGAAGAGAAAATAAGAATCCAGATATCTTCTTTTTTTTATTTTATTTAATCTTTCTGATGTTTAGTTCTCCCAAAGACATACACAAGGCTGCTTCTGATCTCAGTGGTGCAGGATTTGACTTTAAAAGTTCAAACCACAAACAATGAAGCTATTACTCCTATGATTCATCTGACCCTCCAGAAGAAATAGAGTGCCCTGTTCCTATAGCTGCAACACTTACTGTACTTAATTATGAATTGACATGCAGTACTGGAATATCCAACATGTTTTATATGCAGACTAGCTCTGTAGCACTAGCATACTGAAAGCATTCAGCTGTAAAAGTTATTTTAAAAAATCATTTATACAGTCTTGTACATGTTGATCTCTGTTTCAGCTACGGTGTTTGAAAGTTGTAGAGTTTTGTATACTCTTTTCAATTGATTTCTCAATATTAATTTCAATTACAGTGTCTTGCATTAATCCACATTTATAAGTATGCAAAACTCTAGTTTGAGAAATGTATTTGTTCTCAATAACCTCTCATTGCACTCTACCCGTAAGTACTGGAATGATTATTCTTATAATTAGAGCTGTTCAAACCTTTCATGACATAGTGGCACTAACATTTTGAACTTCTTATGCAAATACTCTGACATTTTATCTAAAACTGCCAGAAAAGTGGGGAAAAAAGACAGTTACAGGAAAAAGATAACTTGATGCTTGGCAGTTATGAAATGGGTTTTTTTCCTGTCCTTTAGGTCACTGAGGATGAATTCCAGTCCAGCTGTGGTGTAAATCCTACGGTTGCTTAATAACCTGTACGACATATACTGGTCTCCATTTGTAGAGAAGAAAGAGACTGTTTCATCTGAGAAGTCCTGCCTTGCTTTCACCGTGACCTTAGACCTGAAAGGGACGGGACAGAGCTTCAGGGCTCAGCACAGACTGGAGCTGATGGTTTGGGATCTGTGAGTGGCATGGCCATCTGCTGCTGGTGCTTCATGCTATGTTCTGGGTGCAGATCTGTAGCCAGGCCAGCCTCTTCCCACAGTGGGATGCCCTTTGCATACTTAGAGAAGATCTCCATTTTCCCGTCTCTTCTAGCTGCTGGAGCTGCAAGCAAGGCATCGCATTTCAGGAGATCTCCAGTCAGCAGTTCTGATTTACAGGTTTCCTCCACAGCTGATTTATCACCACTATCCCCAATGTCACTGAGGCGTGAGGAGACCCATTGCCTTTCCCTGCTACAGCCTTGTCAGAGAAACAGGATTTCACCAAAGAGAGTTTGAGTAGGATCACCACTTCTCCTGTTAACCATATCGCCAGCAGATAGCCAAAGACGAGACAAGGACTGAGCCAGCCCTTCCTTCCCAGGACACCTTGTGCTCTGCCCCGGCTTTGAGCCAGGCAAAGGAGGACCAGCTGCACTAATGTGGTACCGAACCTTGTGTCCTGTAACTGCATTAGCACGGTGCTATGCCTAGGTGATAAACCCCACCTGTCCTCACCACACAGTTCTCTTCACACCTCCGACTGGACATATCCTACTGTACATATGCAAAGAGGAGGATCACTAGGGAGATGGATGTCAACTCTGTGTCTGGTCTCAGGACAGGAAAAGATACTCATTGTCCAGCACTGCTGGGCTTTGTTTGTTTGGGTTTTTCTTCAAAATATTTTTTTATTATTATTATTACAAGCTCTCATTCTCCTTGTAAAGTCTGGTTTTCCATAAGCTATGGGTCATTTAAACAACATTTTCCTAGAGGTACTTCAGATTTAAATAGGTGATGGTGGCAAGAGTGTCTGATGAGATTTGTGGCAAGTCCTTTTACAACTCAATCTCAAGCAGCCAGTGTTTGAAAGATATCCACAAATCCACTCGCCTATTAACATCCTAAAGAAACAGACACATTAGGATCCGGGAGCAAGATACTTTCAAATATCATCCAAGTTTCAAGCCCAGATCTTGCTTACTTAGTGTACCATGTGCTGTAAGTCCCATAGCTCAGACTTGCCAAATCTTGATGCAGGGTCACTCATCTTTGAATCAATTTTAAAGCAGTTTAGGGGTATAACTCTTCCTTATTGCTTGTCTACATATGCAAATAGACCAGCAGAATTGCAGTAGTGTAATAAACTGCTACAGCTATGTCAACGTAACTTCCTGTATGGAACCTATGGCAGAATGAAGTGACTTTATTTGCTGTATAATTAATTATTTTCCAAACAAAAATATTCAGTTTCTGTTAAGATCCTGTATATTAAAAAATCTCCAACTAGTTCCCCTCTTTGAGATGAAGGTTTATACAGTGTGACTTTTAAAATCACATTTATTTAAATGGTCAAAATTTGGCAGGTCCACATAAATAATTATCCCTTCATTTGGAATAACAGACATATTTATAATTACTTTGGGGCTTTTAATTTAGTTTTTTGATTATTTTTCCAAGGGTAAGAAAAAAAAAGAGTTAGAAACCCTAGTATAGGTTCTTTCATAAAACTGAAGATCATACCTTTTTCCACCAAGCACGTTAAATCTGGCTTTTTTGCTTTTGTTTACTGCATGTCACAGTGACTGTAATGACAGAAGAGTGATGATTATATTATTAAATGAAAGTAACTTACTTTAGCTATATGTCTATAATTGTCTGCTTCATTATGGTACCTGATAACTGATTTATCACAGAGAGGCAAAAATGCAAATACTACACATGGCAGTGACAGACGTTGATTAGGTTTTTTCTTTATTATTTTTGTTCACAGCAGTCTGCATTTAGAACAGCATTCTCTATGTGCTGTGTTATATTCCAGGGGGATATATTTACGATTAAACTGAAAAAGAGGCTCTAAAAACCACAAACAGTTGCCAGCTTTACCAACACATCGTTACTACACCATTCAGTACACTTAGTCTTTCCTCTGTTTCATGCAAGTAAAATTCACCCTCGGTGGAGGAAAAGTACATTAATGTCCCTTAACTAACGCCTTACTAGAACAAAGCACTGATGGTATTATCTGAGATCTACGTAATATACAAGAAGCCTAAAGAAATTTCAAGTGAAAATAAAGTTCAGATCATCCTTCCATTATTATTTCTTTCTTTCCTCTGAGTAGATAAAACAGACCATATTGTTAAAATTAAAATTAAAAATCTGACCACAATTATCTTAAATGTGTTACTTATTAATATGTGAGGCTCTCTGTGGATATTGTCTCTGGAAATGCTCTTTTCAGATCTGGAAGGAAGCTCTGCATTCCAGCTCCCTGCAGCCCTTCTTGGGAGGCATGAGCTTTTGCTTGTCCTAGCAAGCTGGATGGTATTTATCCATTCCAGTTATTCCAGTTAGTTTGTGCCACCCTTGACGAGCTGCAAAGACTGTGAGAAAGAATACAAAGCAGCATGGATATGCAAGGCACAGGAGTAAGCTGGTAGTGGTTTTGTCTGTTTATGCATAGACTTATCTAGGAGTGCTGTCTTCCTCCGCATGGGCATCTGCCAGAACTCAGCCCTGATTTGGGGGTTTTCAGCACACAGAATCGAACTAGTCCAAAGGACTGTGTAGGAATAATTGCACTGCCGTATCTTTCATGTTTGTGGAAGCAAAAAGGCCAGATGAAGCCAACTTCTGATTCATCTGACTGCCAGGATCTCTCAAAGCCTCACCCTTTTGCTCACACAATTCTGGCTAATGATTCATTAAAAGTTAACTCTATTAATGCTCATAAATATATTTTGGGAATGCTGACAACTTTCTTCTGGAATGGTGGTTTGTGAACAGTCTCCTTCCCATTCCCTACACCAGCAATGATGCAATCGGGTAGAACAAGGCGGTGTCACATGCTGGAAACCTAATGTGCATTGCAAATGATAACATCCGCAACTGGGTGAGGAACCTTTCTGCCTCAGCTTGTGGACCCTCAGGAGCTTCCTGCTTTTGCTCTATGAAAATCAGCTAGCAGCGAGAACCCTTTTTTTTTTCTTTAGGTTAGCTTTTAGTGAGCTCAGATGAAAACCAAATGAATAACAATCCAAAAATCTAGTTTTTCCCTTCACAGAAAAAACTGTGGTTTAACCAGCTTTTGTCCTTGAGAGTGAAGATAGAGGTGTTAGGTGTAGTAGGTAAAAAAATCCCACTGTGGTATTTTCAGTGTTATCTATTGGAAAGAATATATATGGAGATGTCTTCAAACCTAGCAGAAATTCCCAAAGATATTGATTCAATACCTAAAGCTATTTTAGCTACTGATTTCCAATTATTTCAGCAGAGTTAGGTACCTAAGAACCTTCAAGGGTGGAAAGTCTGCAGAACCGAATGAAGAAGCTCTTTCAGCGGTGCCCATAGGTGCACTCCACTTCCCAACAATGCTTTTGGCCTCTTTCCCCTCCTGGTACAGGGAAGGCAAACACTCCCTAATTCCTTTTCCCGGGAGAGAGGATCACTCCATGCAACCTGCAGCAATCAGCCTGTTCAGCATGGACAAAGAGGAAAGACCTTTGGGTAATGCACTGTGAATGGGTAGAAATGAGACTGAAAGCCTCTAAGCCTCTTTAGTTTCCCTCCCTACATCGGTCAGGCACAATACACTGTAGCCCACGGATTTCTTAGTATATATTCACTGTTCACATACCTACAGTTATTTTTTTTGCATTAACTTGTAATTGGATAACTCTCACTTTGCCAAGAAAATTGGAACCTGCGTCTTTTCTTATTAGAACTACAGGTATAAGTCTTTTTTTCCAACATTGAAACATTCAGGAGAGTCCCAATTATGCTAACAACAGAGCAACTTTCCAGTACCTTATGGAAAAGAAAATGTTATGTCTTTGCAGAAACAAAGACAAAACAGCAGAGCAGCTGTTTCATACATAAAGGCACTATGAACTAGGTCAGGGCCACTGAATGAGGATGACAAATGATATTTAGTGAGGCAGCATCTTCAAAGTGAAATTTTGGAACCATAAATAGGAACTTGTATTAGGGTATCTCAGAGCAACTTGGTTGTCTTATTTTTTTAAAGAATACCTAAGGGTACCTGCTTTTAAAAAGATGCATGTTCAACAGTTTAGAAATCAAGTATGTTTTGGGCTTTTAACTTCTAAAACTGTAGGTCATTTTTACACCTAAAATAATGAATATGGTTTTCAGAGGTAGAAGCACAATCCAGTTAATTAATCTAATTAATTCAAAAGTTAATTAATTCCTTAAAAATTCAATAAATCCTACTACTACAAAATTGAATAAAGAAAAGCGGACATAGGTTTTAAGGCAAAGTAGTTACATTTGGAAACGTTGATGTCATTGTAAACTACACAAGTTGTTAAAACATGGATCAAAAGAATGAAAAAACCGTGTATTTGATCCTGTACATAACCCTCCTACAGACTGCAGAGATTAATTTTATTACCTAATTGCAAGTGATAGGCTTTTCAGGTCTGTTTTTCAAAGCATGGCGGGGAGAGAGGGCACCCATTTGTCTCTAAGATGCAAACAGGTAGCAGCTGAAGTTTTCTTAATTTAAATCAAGAGAAATTAAGTATCTAATATCCTTTGTTTTCATAACGGCGTAGAAAATCTCATTAAACATTAGTCATTTGGACATTGTTGTTTACTTCCTTGGAGACAGCATCAGACGCTAAACTACAGTTAAAATCAATGGCAAAAACTTCATCAACTTCCAGGAAAAACAGTTCAAATCTACAGTGAGGTAATGTTTTTTTTTAATTTAAAAAAACAAAAAAAATTCAAAGTTGCAAAAAGTAGCCCACTAAGAGCTTTGGGGTCTTCTATCTTTCTACTCCTCCTTTAACAAATGATTCACTTAATTCAAGTGCATTTTAGTTTTGAAGAAGAGTGGTAATTGAATAATCGCTAAAAGGGGCACAACAATAAGTGACATGTATGGGGACCTTGACCTGAAAGAAAGATTCTGTTGCAAGAATTACTGCTGGAATTATCTTGGGTTCGTGGTTGTGAAGGAGCGTTAATGTATTTTTGACAGAATACGAAGAAGTGTAGTGATGAAATTTTCTGATGAAATCTGCTGAGGACACAAATTTGGGAAATACCAGGGAAGCAAACAGGAAGAACTTGTGGATGTGATGTTGCAACAGAAAGAAGTCTGACAGAGCAAGTTGTGGGAGCCACCATCATGGACTTTTGCCGTAATTGAGGAGCTCAGCAACCGGAAACAAGCACTGAGATGAAAAGATCTGGGTCTACAGGTTGATGGCAGGATGACAATGAACCTGCAGAGCAATGCATCCATTGCCTTGCACGCTTCCCCTGTAAACTACTGGAGGGGTGTGAAATACAGCATTCGGTTCTGTGTTCAAGAACGATGAGCTGGAACTAGAATCAGCATAGTGAAGGGATAAGCAAAGACTGCTGAAAATAAAAAAGTTGATTAAAAAAGTTTTGCTTTGTTAGGTCGAACAAATCTAAGGCCTGGACAGAATATGACATTTCTTAATAGACACCATTGAGAGAAAAACAAGCCATGAATAAATTTAGGATGGAGATTAGAAGATTTCTTATCCTTGCAGGACTAGTCTTTTGGAACAACTTGTTTTAAGATTAGTTGTTATAAATTTGTGCAAGGGTTGCATGACAGAGCCACAAGTAACAACAAGGGATGGGCCTCATCGACACAGAATGTTCCTGTCCTGGGAGCCCATGTGGCTTGGTTTTAAACACATCATTGCAGCAACTGCTGAGAAAAAAACAACGAAAACAAAACCTAAAAAACCCTCTGCAAATAAGAGTAAATCTCACTGAGCTGCCTACTGGTCCTCTAGTACCAGCTATTTTTATTGTTCAAAATAGGAACCTCTCCTTCAGATTGTACATAAGAATTTGTATGAATAATAATTTGATAACAGTTTCAAGGAAGGCATATAGATTGGAATAAATTTTGAAAATTATTTAGGTTTCAACACAGCACCACCTATTGGAATAAAAATGGTAGTAATGAGCCTGAAACAGTGCAAACACAGCTGGAGTCAACTATGATTAATTTATAGACTTAAAGTTTGGAGAGCTCTGTAACTAATGCTGCCTTGCATGTTATCCCTGCTAATATAAATTTGATGGCAAACATACTATTAATTTTTTATTTTATTAGAAAGGAAGATTTTGCCACAGTGTAGGTGAGGTAAAGATTTGCTTTGAGCCATTAGACATAACTTGGCACAAAGTGAAGGTATTTACACAGCGCTGAAAGAGATAAGAGAAATTATGCATGAGAATTTAAATGAGCTGAATATAGATACAGATAAGTGATAAAAGGTAGATGCCTGACCTATCCTTAGAGGAAATATCAGCCACTTTAAAATACACCCTGCTTAGATTAATCACCACATTACTGCCATTTCAGACAAGGTATGCAGGTGCAAAACTGGAATAGTTCAGGCCTTTCTTCATGTTAATGAGGAGATTAGAACATGTTGCAGTTTGGAATTTCAGGTGAGCAGGGAGTGCAGGCATTGAACAACATCCAGAGAGCAAGATGGGACATGTGCAGTTCAAAGCCACGTTCTCAGGGATTGATCTCCTTTGAGTCCCCTCTGTCTTCCATCCAGAAGGACAAAGAGAAGTCCTGCACATTTTTATTCCCAGGAATTATTTCTGCTCACATATTTAGAAAGCAAACTACCTCTGCTGCTTTGCGTGGCCATTACACTGGCAAGGTTTGGAACACCACTGCCGCCTTCCCCAGTCTCCCGTGGCTGCTTTCCCACGCAGCCAGCCGGTGCAAAGAGCAACCCAGAGAGCAGTGCTGTAAGCTGCACTGGGCAAAACGATAAAGGGTCGGTCTATGTCTCCCTGAAATGTTAGGATGGAGAAGGATAATGCAAAAACAAGCTAATGTTCCTCTGGAGCTAAGGGCTTACCTCCGCTGGCTGAGGGAGCTCAGGAAGGTTGCCTGCCCCTGGCTTTCCCAGTGATGGGGAGCTAAATGCTGCTGAGCTGGCGTGCCGCCTCACGACAGTGGCCTGCCCTGTCAGGGATACACACCGGCGTGCTTGTGTCAGGCCAGGAAAGCAGTAGCTCTGGGTCAGGCGGCGGGGGCTTCCCCGGGCAGGAGGCACCCGGAGGGCAGAGGTGGCAGCCATGCAGCGCTGTCATGGGGCACAGGGCATGTGCTGGTGCCAGGCGCAGGCAAGAGGCTCAGCCCTTCCTCCCCCGATAAAATAATCACCTTTTTTCTGCCCACGAGAGTGCCAGGACAGATGCCACTAAAATAAAGTGGCGGGAGGGGGGGGATGTACAACAGTGGGCCGTCACATTTACTGCTGGCCAAAGCATCCCTCAGGATCCCCAGCCACAGACCTGGGCTTGCCGGGCACACACAGCCCAGTACCAACTCCCCTTCCTCCTCAGTGCACCCTCAGCTGGGTGAACTGACTTTGGACAGGCTTAGTCCCACCCGGCACTAGCCACCTCACAGTTGTCGCATGTTGCTCGGGGCTGAGGAGGGCTCTAGAAGCACCAGGACGAGACTGGTGTCTGCAGGGGGAGACCGATGCTACAGCTGCTTACAGAAAATGAGAGGAAGTGTCGTCTGGATGCATCTGCCTCTTTCTTGGGCTAACCTCAAGTTAGCTGTATCCCAACCTGGAAACATGCTAATCTTATAGTTATTACTCTGAAGACACTTAAGTTATTAATTATTTTTTAAAAAATAAAGAGTGGTACAACCACTACTGTACCAGAGGATACACATATAAAGTTACAGGCACCACACTCCCATGTAGCAAGCACACCTGTGTCAGGTAAGCCTGTTCTTTTGAAATTCATGAACATGAAAACAACAGTGTTCAGGAACAAAAGCAGCACTCCTACATTTCAGTGCTATAGCTGTACTGTAGACAAGGGATATAAAGTTATGATTCACAGTAATTGGATGATACTGGTGCATGATTTGTAATGCAGATTTGCACAATTTTCTGTTTAATGTTTGAATTTTGACATTCGAAAGTCTTGCACTTTATTTACAGAGTCAGAAAGCCACAAGGCTTTACATTCTGTAAATGTTTTTGTTCTTATTTAGTTGTTTGAAATCTTAGCTTGCCCTGTGTCCTTACTCCCAGACAGAGTTTATACAGCCAGAAGGAGACTTCAAGCACGTGGGGTTTTTTTAAAGAGACAGGAGCAAAGGACAAAGTTAGTGACAACGTTTGGGGTTTCAGAACACAAGGTTAGAAGGTATCTTATTTTAGATATCTTAGTCATCAGCTTCTCATAGTTTCTTGCAGGACATGAGTTGAAAAGTGAAATCTGGAGACACTTTTTAAAAAAGTGATAATACTGGGGGGAAGGGGGATTATCCTCTTTTTAAAATCCTTTAAAAATTTCTTTATACCCACAAACTTGTGCTTCTTTCTTCCTGTCCCACACTGCAAAGAGCAATATGTTTTCAAATGGCCACCAAAGAGCTTTCAAGGAAAATATTTTTCTGACTGTGATTCTTCTGTGGTCTACAGTTACTGTGGATAAGCATTTGTTCACTTGAATTTCCATGTATAAGCAAATAAAAGAAAAAGTGAAGACAGAAAACATATTTTCATGTACAAATAGTAAGCATAATCACCTTTTGGATTGTATTTTCATCGGTTAGCTGTGACTTAGACTTGTTTTTAAAACTTTCTTTCATTACATCTCCAAACATTTCCATGTTCTTCTGCATATCTCAAGGTATGCATGTCTTGTATATATCAGTGCATTTGCACTAACTCAGACTAAAAACGAACCTTCTCCCTTGTTTTTTTTATTGTCCTTATAACTTTTCCAAAGTATCTGGAATAAATACTCCCCAGAAGTCATTACTTTGCTATTTGCTATAGTATAGCATCTAGACTGAAACTGTATGTCTGTCTTCATTTCTGTGGTTAGCCATTTCAGCAGAAGAGGTAGATCGAGTTTCAGCTCACTCTTCTGGAAAGACATGTAGCTTATGCTACAATATGTATGACAAATGTAACAGGATTGCTACATCTCTGTATAGACCATACATTTGTTGCTGTCTATGGATCTGAGGAAATTATAAAAAAAATGAATAATGTCTAGGGACTCCTGAAAATCTTTTGCTGCTGTGTTACAGCACTACATGCTGTTAACCGTGAATTAGCTGAATAAGAAAACATCTGCATGCTTGTACCCTGGCATCTGAAGATCGACTCTTTCATTCTCCTGCTCTGAAGAACCACTACCTGTTTTGATGTATTTTTACACTAAGTTGGATTCTTTGGTCATTACTTGCAGAAATACTTTTCCAATTTTTTTTCCCTTACTGACTGAAAAAAATCCCATACTTTTGACGCCTGATTTCTATTTGTGGTGTAGGCTAACCCATGAATTCAGGCAAAGTTACCAAACTAGAAATAATACCTGAGTATCAAATGGGCCAAATATCTGCCACTCCTACATCATTCATATTTGTGAGCACTCAGGGGTTTTTGCAAGTTGGGCCATTTACAGTAAAAGCCACAGACAGTCTGAGTTAAAAAAATGGCACAGGTCCTTCCTTTGAAAGACCAAACAAACCACTAACCATTTCTAAATTCCAACCATTGCACTTTCTAGGGGAGAAGGAGCAGGGGGGGAAGCGAATGGTTGATTTTCCAGCTGCAACAACCTCTACTCACATCAGCAGTGAAATCCTGACTATGGGATGTTTTTCTGTGTTATTGAGTCATAGCACTGGTAGTGTTGCTTAAAGACATTTCCAGCCCTGTGAACAATCACTGCAGTATTAGGGCTGTTAACTTTATTTCTGAGCTTCCAATTGTTTTTGAAACATTTTCACTGAAATTACATTCACTTGTGAGTGCACTTACAAGGAAACATGTGTGTAGCATTGGAACAGGTGCCCAGAGACATTGTGGAGTCTCCATCCTTGGAGATGTTCACCACCCACCTGGCCAAGGCCCTGAGCAAGCCAAGACAGCTCTGAAGCTGACCCTGCTCTGAGCAAGGGCTGGGACCAGATGCCCTCCAGACCACCCCTGCAGACAGAATAGATTATTCGATGATTCTGTTGTTCACTGTCATGGTAGCAAACTTACTGCAGGTGCTTCCTTTTTCTGCCATGTATTTAATATTTTTCTCATTACGGTATTACCAAATCCTGGTGTAATGAGATTTTTATGTTTTTAGTATTTTCAGTGGGTACAGGAAATAGAGAGGGTCATTTGTTGAGAAGCAAGTAATATCATCCCTAATTAACTTTGTATATTATTTACCTGCTAATTTAAGCATTTAAAAAAAAAAATAAAAAAGAATGAAAATAATAAAGTACTAGACTGAACTATTTATACCCTTCTTCAGATCTGAGAGCACAGATACCAGTTCTCAAAAATTTTCCATATGGTGTGTAAATTAACTGTTGACATTGCTTACCTTTTACTACAGAGGGTAATTACCAAAGTCCATTTCTAGGCCCAATTTCTTTTAGCTGGAATATGGTTCGATAGAGACTGAAGTCTCCTGGACAGTCCCATGAACAAGACATGAGAGTCAAAGGCTTTGATTTATTCATATCTCTGCCACTGAGTAAGCTCATTCTTAAACCAGAGTGGGTCCTAATTCAAGGTTTATATTGAATTCACAGATTTTGTCCCAGTGCCCACAATGTGGGTCCTGTGACTTAGAGCTGAGATCTGGAATGACTGGTGACATCTCATCTCAGTTCTGATTCTGACCCTTTCTTGCCTTGTGCAAGCAAAAATACCCAGTTTTCATCTTCAAGATAATACCAGGGGCTAGATGCAACCTCAGTGAGGATGGGGAATAGGGTTGCATAGAACAGCCACCCCACTCGTGTGCCATGCATTACGTGCTGCAAAGGATGGTGCCAACTGGATGGTGAGGGAGGGAAAGCCTTCTCTTCCCAGCTAAGTTTTCTCATTAAATACTCTCCTTTTTGCCTCAGAGGGCTCTCATGAACATTAATTATGTACTGCCGTCATTGTTGTTGTATTAATGTTGTTAATTACAATATTATTGTAATAATGCCTGCAGCAAAGCTTTCTAATTCAGGGAAATGGGAAAATGATGCTCAGCTCCTACCTGTAGGTGGAAGATTGTTTCTTACTTGTTAGCTGCATTTAAACATCTTCATTATGCTAAACTCTCAGAGACTTATAATTCCACCTGTCTTGCAGACAGGGAGGCATTTGTGTTTTGCTTTGGGGTGGGTTGTTTTTGGTTGTTGCTTTCGTAAGACCTCAGTGTTAATAAAATTCACCCTGCAGGTCAGGAAGTCCTCCTGCAGGCAGATGGAATTTAAAGATTATCCAAAAACACCATCCAAAACTATCTGTATCTGGCAGTGATGTTGCTCATGGTGGGAGAAGAAGATCTTGTTTATATTTTCCTTGCTGCAAGGGCGTAAATTATGGGATGCATATGAACCAAACCTCAATTCCTGCGCATCTCTTGCAGTAGATCTATGTTTATAACTGCATACACCATCTGTTTAGTATTTGCAAATTAAACACCTGCTTTTTTATAGTACAAAATAATATCTAGTTCCAAAAGAGCCTGTGAGGTCCAACAAAGCTGTGCAGGCTGTTGCTTGATTCTTTGCAAGAAATGCAAAATATCACATAATTAAAGAAAATGCCTGCAAATGCAGACTGTGTTTTCTTGTTTCAGCTGAATTCCTATGTTCAAGTAACTAACTGCACCTTTGAAATGAAAACTGTGCAATCACTTCAACTTTTGCAAGTCTTGTATCAATTTGTGTGATGTATGTATCTTCATTGAGAAATAATTGAAATAACTGTACATAAAAGAAAATCAATTTTACAAATAAGTAAGCACATAATGTACTGTGGATATGTCATGTGAATGTCAAGCTGACATATCTGCTTTTTCATTTACAGGAAATATCTCCAAGTCACTGTTTATGTTAGCAAATCCTTTCCAGCACTAAGGTGGCTACTAGCTTTCCATATAAGACACTGGCTTGGAAAGGTGGTTTGGCCTCACAGAGCCAGAGATACTCAGAAAGCCAAGATGACTGTTTCTCCAAACTTTGAAGGAAAGAGGTTAAAGTAGCTTTTGAATATCCTCGGTTAGGATAGCTAGACATTTTACAAAATCTCACAGAGCATCTATTTGCATCATTAAATGCCTAAATACATTCTCCAGACTGGCCTTAAATCAACAAATAGATTGTGTTGCAAAAGGATTTTAAGCCTTTTCTTCAGACTGAAACCAGCCATGAAAATTCTGGCAAGTTCCTAGATTTGTTCCACTGGATTCTTTGTGTAACTGCAAGTCTAGTTTTAACAGGTGCTGTTAAAGCTTGTGCTGTTTTATGAGGAACATTTTGGTCAGCTCCACTGAAAATTCATGACTCACCAAGAGTCAGTCAATCTTTTAGGATATTTTGCTGTGTGATGGAATGGAAACTAACCTCTTTATCAGCGAGTACATCCTGCAAACTTATAACTAAACAAAATGAAAAAGCCCATTTGATTTGAGAATCCAAACTAAAATTTTCTTAGCTTATTATTACTTTATTCCAGGCAATGCAACAAAAATGTGTCATCATCCCAGCTGTACCAGGACTTTACTAATAAATGGCTGTGACTGTCTGATGGTGCAGGCAAGGAATTTGGTTCTGTTACCATTGAAGTCAATGGGAGTTTTGCTACTGACTACAACAAAGTATCTTATCCTTGAGTGAACTTAATGAATGTGCTGTTTGCATAAATAGTGTACACTGTGTTTTATTATGATTATTTGGATTACTAATATTTGATTATTGGTCACTTAAAACTTATGTGTTTGTCATTGGGATATATTTTGTCCCCTGAAATTTGTGCAGGTCCAGTAATGGATATAGGATAGATATTGGCACATTAGGGACAACTAAGAATTCATCTGCCAACGAGGATTTCTCAGCTGGTGCAAGGGAAAAATAGCTAACTTATGTGTCTCACAAACATAACACCCAGGACAAGACGATATACAGCCAAAATCCAGGAGATTCCACTAATTTTTAGCTTTTAAATGGCCTTGAGAAGCATTGCCAGGCAGTAGAGAGCAGTGCTTCAGAGTCTGTACAGCTGAGAGTCAGCTCTGCAGCAGCAGAATGCGGAAACCTATCAAGTTATCTGTCTTTGCCTGAGTTGTTGGCTCCTGAGTTTGACCACCAATATAGCAACATGTCAGTTCTTCACTGTTAATCGTAAATGCCCTTTGAATTAATCCCTTCAATGCTTTATACAGCCGTCTGTGTCTCTGACTTCTCAGGGAACATCAGTGCTTATGAACACTTAAAGGAAGGGTGTCAGGAGGATGGCACCAGTCTTTTTTCAGCGGTCCCCAGTGGTAGGACAAGAGGTAATGGACACAAACTGGAACATAGGAAGTTCCACCTAAACATGAGGAGGAACTTCTTTCCTTTGAGGGTGGCAGAGCACTGGAACAGGCTGCCCAGAGAGGTGGTGGAGTCTCCGACTCTGGAGACATTCAAAACCTGCCTGAACGCCGTCCTGTGCAACCTGCTTTAGGTATCCCTGCTCTGGCAGGGGCGTTGGACCTCCAGAGGTCCTTTCCAACCCCAGTAATTCCGTGATTCCTTGATCCCCTGGTTTTCTATGCAACAGTGAGTGAGGGCACTCTCTGATCCTTTCTTGATGAACTACAGGAAAGCTTGTCTGTCTCTGGCACACAGAGAGAAGGCGCTTGAGGACTGGAACTACTCAAATTGTTTTTGAAGTAAGAAAGACTGAAGGGGAAGGAATGCCAAGAACTCATATTGTTTCATTGAAGATCTTGGAGCTATAAGCTTCAGTCCCTGTGTGACGTGCTCCTCATTAGTTCCTGCTTCCACTCAACACCTTTTAGCCCATGAGTGCTTTCCCCTGGCTCATCACAGCTGCCTCTGGCCACTTACAGCAGCAGTGCTCTCTCTCCCCATGAGTTACAGCTCATTCCAATCACTCTTAGTGCTAGTAAATGCCGTGATGGTGACCGTGGCTCTGAGCAGCGGGAGGAGGCTGTTCAGAGTGGGAAGGTGATGAAGAGCAGCAGGTGACGGCAGTAGCAGCATGGGAACATGCACAGGTTCCTCTGCCCCTCCTTGTGTTCCCCTGGTGCGTGACCCTGCTCACAGGCTCCTGAGAGCTCCCCTATGCCCTGGTGCTTTGAGACAATCTCAGCACTGGGGAGGTTGACCCGCTGACTGCGGGGGAACATTCTTCTTTCTGTTCTTACTTATTTGTTACTATGAGGAAACTGTCTTATTCTCAGGAAAATGTGTTCCCCGCTTAAGAAAGTGCATGGATATGGGTCAACCACACTGATATGGTCACTGTGATTTAGAGAAAAACACTGGTTCCTGGAGCGTCGGTCCACCTTGTTGACGCATGCCATGGGAGTCCCTGTGCAACCCCTGCAACAGTATCCTTATATCTAGCATTTTCAGGGTGAGGGGACATGCTCTGGCCAGTTCAAAACCTGTCAGCTATCAATATAATTTACAGAATTTAGCAGAGAGCTGCAACAGATCAAATTGAAAATAAATGTGTTACGAGGTGCAGAATAATGCCACTACAAACCTGATCTGCTTCAACTGCATTGCCTGTGCAGCACGACTAGTTCCTTGGCCTCCACTTTACTCTCCCATTACAGAAGCCTCCTCACACTCATGAACATGTGTTTCTAATCAGAAAATGCACAAGGAAAGACCACCTGCCTACAAAGGATACTTTTTTTCCCAGTCCCTGTGGGGGTCTTACAGACAGGTTTTAGTATACAGCAAAAAATGGGCAGAGCAAAAAGCTGAAAGGACAGCTTTCTTTTAATGAAAGCCTACAGTGTTACCCAAGATGTTTGTAACAAGGCTAGGAGAGAAGACATTTCTTAATTATTATTCCTGCTGAAGATATCATGAATAAATAAGTTCATGGGAGAAAGCAGTAATAAGAAACTCGTCCTTTGCTTTGGCGCTTTGGTTTACTTTGGCTTGTCTAACCACTTTTTAAGGAAAAAATGTCTGAATGTACTCAAACAGGGAAATAAAAGTTCCTTATGCCTCTTGATTTTCAAATGAGAGTTTTCTGAGCCATTGGTAAACAGTGGACAGCTAAAAAAATCAATGCTGTTGTTTCTAGAGTTCTTTAAACATAAACCACAGAGACTGTTTGACGACGAAGGTAATCATCTTTGTGGCTTATTACGTTAACATTAGGTCAGCCAGATGTTAAAAGCCTCTAAACTGGGGAACTCGAAGACTAGGAGTCACAATTCCTTGCATTTGAGGCTTGATCCAAAATGGATTTGTTTTAACCTTTTCTGTTGACTTGAGTGGACACTGGGTCATTCTGATCTGCTTTAGTACTTTCAATTTCACACATTCATGCCTTTAAGAATATTGTGAATGCAGCCTGAGAGTGATGGAGGCTTTACTTAGCTGGCCCATCAGCGTAAAAAAAAAAAGTTGGAGGCCACTTAGATCCAGCAAGGACTTGGCACCATAAGTTCAATAGCAATAAATAAATAAAGAAATAAATAAAACCACTAAGAAAAGACGTCGTAATCTGCAGAAAAGAAACCTTAGCAATTCGGTAATGATCAGAATCAATGACGCAGTGCTAAGTGTCTATACCAATGTTAATCAGCACATGGGAAAACAGCCCCTTCTGTCAGAGTGGCTCTCGCTGGCTGTAGGTTCTTTTATTCCAACCACAACAGAAATTGGGGATGAAGATTTCTTCCAGTCCAAAGGGAATCTAAGGCGCTCATCATCCAGAAACAAGAGAGGCCTCTGCAGCCCGAGCCTGTGTGAGGCAGCTGCAGACAACTCTCGGGAAATGGGCAACGTGCCATATGAGAGGCCAGCAAGAGACCTAGCAGCAAGCCCATGTACTGCTGCTGCCAGAGATCAGCCTGGAAGTTGACAGCTTAGTATCCTCCAGCTGCCACGCACATCCTGCGTGTGTCCAGAGGTGGCTGTGGGTCACGTACTGCAGCCAAGTGAGTGTAGGAGGAGGGCGAGTAGTGACATTACGGTCAGACCGCCAGCAACAGGAGGGGGTGGTTGCAAAGTAGTGGCTCATTCTCACACATATACAACATGCACACACATAAACACATAAGAGCCAAGTTGCTTTCTAACAGCTCTGCTATGTAGCAGATGCAAAATCCATGGCTTAGGAAAACATCCCTCTCTGTGTTTATGTGCAGAACTTCCCTGTTTTTGCAGTAATGTTATCCTACGCATTTCTTGCCCATGGGAAGTCTTTTAAAAGCTCAAGGCTTAGGGACACAAAACAAAAAAGAAAGCTGAGCAGAACCATGAAAACAACAAGCCCTAGAATTCAGTTGTCTTTTTAATGAAGAGAAAGAAGACCAAAAAGAAAAAGGGTGTTATATCTTTAAAAATCTTTAAAGGCCTAGATCATTATTCATTTTCAGAACTGATTTCTATTCTACACCCCTTTCTTCGCAAAAGTTAAGCATCTTTTTTTCTTCTAGGAAGCTTCTTATCCATGACTAGCTTCTTAATTCCCTTCTACTATGCTCGCAGGCCTGAGATCAATTTGATAACAACAAAAAAGCTCCAAAACCAGCAACAATCCTACTCCAGTGGCTGCCTCTGTGCAGCCAACAGCTCTGAGAAGATGAGAGAACAGCTCTCTGTCCAACAGCCCTGAGATGTAATTTAAGCAGGCTCTTGGGGGCTCATGTGAGGCATGTGGTGACCACCAGGGTCCTCAAGCATTTCTGATCTAGCTCTTACGCATGCAGGAAAAGGCAAGCACGTAATATTTGTGGACACACATACAAACATGCGTGCTTCCTAATCCCCCACGCAGTATGGATAAGCAGATCAAGCAATACTTTATAAATGGAAAATGACGTGTACTTAATGATGTGCAAAATCTTAAGTGGCTTAAAGGTTTGTTTAGGACCACCAGGGACTTGCTGTTTGTCCAGGCCTTATCTGAGCAAACCAGATCTCTCTACTTCAAAAAAACAGGGCTGGAAGCATAGGGGTGACTGTCTATTCACAATACTTCACGTTGGACCTGGTCACTTTATTTCAAACATGGATGGGGTGAAGAATTCCTACAGAATAAACAAGACAAAAGGAAGAGATGGAAAATATCTACACTCAAAATACTGAGTAGCCCAGCTAACACCATCTTGAGCACTTAAATTAATGCAGCCACTTTTTATTTACATCACTGATGTATACTTCTAAATAACTAAGTTTGCGTTTGATTTAGGATAATAGCTGAAATCTGCAGCTAGGGGCTGGAAAAGTTGGTATAAACAAGGTCTTTGAGTCCAGTTTTCTGTCTTTGGCATGATACTTACGGCTTTGGGTTCTGCAGTGCTTACTGGAATCACAGTGCCCTAATGCTCCTCCATGCTTGTTGGATTAAGTACAAATAGGGTTTTTTTCCAATATTCTGCATTTCAGAAAAATTTCAGCCAGATCTCCTAACCTTCCATTAACTGCATCCTTTATGTCTTCTTTCCACGCTCTAATAGATGGTCAGCTGCAGTTGGGCAATATGAGTGAAGGCAAATAAATTTAAACTCGAGATTTGGTATTCTTGAGCAAACTTGTGTAGAGTTGACATCTGTCTCTGTTTTTCACCAGGAGCCATGGTGCTGTCTCAGTGTCCATTTCTGACCATGCAGTATCGTCTCTGCTCAGCCACTAAATACAGACACAAGCCAAGGGCTTATACAAGGATTAGCAGGCCATGCTTCTGATAACCTTACTGGGATTTTATTTCTTCCTCGCTGGATATAGTAATGGTTGTGTTACACTATATATCCATTCCCAACATTTCTTCTGGTCCTTTGCTCCTAAATCTCCCAAATTCATTCCACTTGGAATGTTTTTAAATTATTTACCCTAACCCAGGAGATAACATGATCTTCCCTCAGGAAAAGGGGCCATCTTCAAGGTTTCTTCAGGAAGCTGTCCTTATTTGGAAAGCCTTCATCAGCATCTACCTCAGGTATTTCACAAATAACATAGGCACTCCGAATTCCCATATTGTTGTGGTAACGGCAGTTGTTCATGGCACTCTAACAAATGTTTTGAAGGCTTCGGTCAAAGCCCGATGCTACAGCCAGACAGCTGTGATGGCTGGCACTGACTTTCACTACCAAAACCCACAAGTGGTTTGTGATCTGTCCAAAAGGTAAAGAGACTTCCCATGTAATTATTGAGGCACTTTTAAGTCCAAAGATAACAGTTAGACTTTCTGTCTCCAACCAGCAGTAACTCTACCCTTCCAGTCGATTATTCCTCAGTGGCTGTCACATTACGGGTCAGAACTATCCCTTCTCTTACATTACAGATAAACTGTTGCTCAAAATAAATAAGTAGCATGGAGGGTCTGGGAAGCTCCAAAACACTTGGTTCTCTTTCTCAGTACCAGGCATGTCTCTTAGCAAGCAATGTAAATAATTTGAAACTGCTAAAGCACAAGGAGAAAAAATGGTGATAAAAATTAAATGAATGCACACATGCTTTTGGATACTATGTTCAGGAAATCTGAATCCTTTCACTGGTCATCCTGTGTCTTCTGCAAGAGAGACTCCCTCTTTACCTGTTCTGCTGCCATCCAGATCCGTGTTTGTAGTTTAAGCACGTGTTTTGTTTCACAGGAGACCTCAATGCTTATGTGTTTGAAGTACCCTCCTTGGCTTGTTAGCATTACCCCTGCATAAGGTGAGGAGATAAACAGCACTTGCTAAATCACCTCTCTAGAAAATTCTGGAAGATGATTACAGTTCACTTGGCGACTCACTACATCAATATAAACAAACCTTTGTGAATGTCTAAAACGTATCTTTCTTACAATCAGCTTCCAACTAACTCCATTGGCAAGTCCTCTATCCGTACACATAAAGTAATTATCCAGCTTGGAGACATTAGTCACTAGCTTTTATATAGCCCCTTCAGATGTGGATAGTTTTATCTGGCTTAATGATAGAGGAGGTTCATTCAGAATATTACAATGGTGAAATGATGTTGGCCTGTCATCTAGACTCTCTAATTTAACCTCAGGTTTTTCTCTGAGGATGTGAAGAGTATGCTTTGTATGCATATGTTTTGGCCTAGATAGATTTTGGTCTTGACAACTCATTAACCCCTTTCAACAACAGCAATCTGTGCATCTTCAATGTGTGGTAGAACCTCATTTGAAGGTTTACCCCCCAGTTTCAATTTCATTTCTTACATGCAACCTTCTGCCCAAGAAATTTACATTGGTCCCTTGGACACAAGGATTAGATAAGACTGTGGTCTTTTTATTCTTCAGGGTTTTATTTTATTATATATTTTAGGTTTTATATTTTAACACTTATTTTATATAGCTTTTTTGTCAGTACTACAATTGTGACCAGGACCGGCCCTGCTACGCACAGATGATATATATATACTCCATGTATACTGATACATAAAGGTGTAACTGAAGTCTTTGTCTTCACATCTTGGGTATCTAATTACTTATCTGTGTCACTGGTTAGCAAGATTCTACTTTCTTTCCTTTCAGACACGTATGTCTTTCCCCAGGTTAAGAAAGTTCTTCACTCTTTCCTTTTCCTACTGTCTTTTTGACTCTACCTCATTGACTTGAGATGATTGATGGACGGCTTTGCATTTTCTGGCTGAATGCCTAATCTTGAGGCATTTCTGACATGAGGCCGCTTAAAATAATACCTAAAGTGAGGTAGCTGTTCCAGAGCAGAAAAATATTTTGCGAGTTTGAGACTCTTCCAGCATGATTTGCATACTGTTTACTAAGCCAGTTTGTTTTCCCCTGTGTCCTAAGAACAAATCTTGCAATATTCCTCACTGCTGTTTCCATTGCTAATACTAATTCCATTACTTTAAGCCATGTTAAATTCACTTCTGCCTCAAAATTGAAAGCTGTCATTATTCATACAAAGCTATCTGTCCCATAGCGTATCCTTTAAAACATTTCCAGAAAAGCAATATATAAGCTTTGTTACGTACACATCTATAGATTCCCTTTGCATCCTGATACAAATCTGAAATGTGAATCATTTTCCAATAACTCCATTAAAGTGGTATGTAGCCTTCTGCTAAGAGTTTTGCGAATCTTCAAAAGGTCTTCTCATCGGTTCTGAGGCTGTAAGAACTCTGTAAATGGACTGAGACTTTTCTGCTAAATAACTGAGGCAATAATTTGCTACCCCTGTCTACCGTGTCCATCACAAGAAATCAGTGGCTGCATCTTAAAATAAAATCATAGTTTTCACTGGTTGTACTGACTCCCTTAATTTGTTATAAATTTTAATTATTTTCAAGTGTTCCTTGTCAGCAATGTTGTTAACTCTCTACCAGAATATTGCAAGCTGGAAACGGCTGCCTAACTTAACTATGGCATGACTGGAATGGGAGTGGGGGGAAAAGCACTACCACTTAATGACAGGGAGTAAGAGATGGATGGAGTGTTATATTCAGGGGTAACCACATGCTGACTGTAAGCTTGTTTTTGTTTTCTTAAATGAAGAGTGACTCTTTGAGTTTGCCTGTCTTTTAATTTTGCCACCATACTCTGCACTTCTTAGAGCTTTTAAGCGTAACTTTTTATTTTTCAAATGAAGTTCAGATACATTGGGGTGATTTTTCTTTATACACAGAAATACTGCAGACATCATAAAAGAACATTAGAATCCAGATTTCATATCTTCCGCCTACTGAATTCTAAAGTGAGGCTTCTTGTGAGGCAGATGACTGATTTATAAGAAAAACAAACTTGTACAGTAGTCTTCCATCTTAATTTGGATTAAACCATCTGTCCATAGATTATGAATGCTGTAAACGGCATGATTTCAAAAATTAAATGAATAAGAAGGGTCCACATAGCAGATTTGTTTCACTTTCTCATTCATTCCAGAGATTATTTTTTTTAGGTGTTTCAAATGTAAATCAGGTATCTGCAGGCAATTGTAAAAAATGGAATAATAATTTATGTCCATCTTTGTGTGCGTTTGAAGATGGCTGTCCACTGCTGTGTAGAAATTGGACCAATGAGCAGCTGACAATTCTTTATTGCTTCTTCATTGCTCTAACTTTTTCTCAAGGTCAAAGACCCCGGGAACAGAGGAAATGACATCTAAAGTTATTTAAAGGTTTCTCTACCACCACATCTTTCATTCAGATTTGCACACAACTAGGAGGCCAGTGATGTTACATGAATATCTGTGGGCTAATGGCACTTACAGGTCTGACGTTTATTAACAACAATGTGTCAAGAACACGCTCAGTCAAAATGGAATAGACAATCCTTGTTAATCACCTACCTTGACTAATCAACACATTTCCATCCTCAGCCCCAAAGCAGGATATCCACATATGAGCCAAAATCTGTAACTCAAAAAATTCACCTTGTATGTCCTCTTTAGGACTTAAACCTGTCCTCTTTGTCCCGCTAGAAGCATCTCAGTACTGTAAGGCCGGGTATGTTACATATTCACCCTCCTTCTCTTGTGCAATGCCGAGCCAAGAGTCACAAGGATGTGGCAGGGTAACTGCATGAATACCATGGGAAGGGACAGTGCTTCTTTTTAGGAAGGAGGGCTCCAGCCAGACTGGCAGCAAAGCAGTTAGTGAAGTCGTATAAAGATCCTTAGACAGGTATGAGGTGGGGCAGACATATTTGTGCAGATCTGGGAAAATTGTGGCATAAACCAGAAAGGGTGAGGGACAGTTCTGCTCAAGCTTGGTTTCCAAGGATTTGGAAGAATGGCAATAAAGAACTGATCTTAGACAGTATGGATTAACTGTGTTGCCAGCCAGAGAACAGGGCACATACAGCAGCAGGGAATAAGAAGTGGAAGCAAGTACTCTAGAAGGATTAAGAATTGCTGGTACAAGATACGTGTCAAGCAGACAGCTGCATATTCTTTTGTAGCCACCTACAAGTGAGGTACTGCCATACCTAACTTCTTTTAGCTAGGCAGTCTTTTCTCAAGACTGCCTAGCTAAGAGGTAGAGTTATTCAGCCAGGAAACAGAAACAATAACATATAACTTAGGTATTAAGTCACATCTAACAACCCCACACTCTTACATTATTATTTGCCAAAGTGATCAACTTACTGAATGAAAGCAAAACATGTAAAAACGTCAGCAAATAAATTTATGTGTGATTTGAAAATATTTACAATTTGACAATAGGCAGCAAGAAAGACTAATTCATTCAGACAAATATTTTTTTCCTAATCAAAATAGTCATCAACTGAAAACCTACTATGACCAGTTGGAAGTGTATGGTATTTTTCACATTTCCCTTCTTCAGTTGTGTAATATTTAAAGGAAATTAAACCCTTTCCATTTCAAATTCAAAAAAAAGAACAAACCACATGGTTTCTGTTTATTATTATACCATATACTACAAATAAACAATCAATCAAATCTCCAAAATTGTTCAAGTCTTTCTGTGCAAAATAATCTAAAATTGTGTAAGTTTTTCAAGTCTGTCTGACTTGAAGTCAGAAAGATTTTTGTTTAACTATATTAATGGACTTAGAAGAAACTTAGCTTGAATGTCTGTTCTTTATATATGCTGCTAGGACCAGGTTATGGCTTCAAAAAAAATTTACGTAAATTTGATCTTCCTAGGTATATTTATGAAATTGCTATACAAAACATGACCATTACTTTTCCCTCAGAAATTGTCACAACATCTCTCCTTGGTTTTTTGTTTAGAAGCCAAAAATCCTTCAGCTTTACCATTTGGCATTTGAAAAATAATTTAAACAATGTAGATGCAATCTGTTACCTAGGTCTATCAGACAAATTCCCAGGTAGTGTAGGAAGACAGATGTTCCTTTTTTGCTTAGCTTTTATGTTCAGTAAACCTTTTACATTGGTTCTAAAATAATATGGCAGCATCACAAATGACCACCTTGCATTCTAAAACACAGCAAATGTTCCATAACAAACAATTTGGCAGCCAAATCCCACCTCTCTTCTTCTTGGTGAATTCTGTATTAATAGAAAATGTTTATCATTTTAATTAAACAGGAAAATTGTTTTGCAATATTCTGTAGTTTATTTAAGAGCATCTGGTTTCATTATCCAAGACTGGAAAACTGAACTGCTTTGATTGGATGCATTAGTCACAAGATATGGGTAAGAATGCTTCCACTTGGCAAGTATTCCTCCCTATTAGTTTAAAATGTGCTCTTTCAGTAAACATTCCTGAGCAAAGCTCCCCAACTAGCAATGGCCACATGAGGCCAACGTTTAAAGTCACAGACTAGCATATTTCAGAGATGACTCCACCAGGGTCCCTGTTCAACTAATCTAATTCCTCTCCTTTTCACTGATACACTGCAGATGGGAAAAAAATGGCACACAGATCGTGGACTGCTGCAAGTTTTACCTCTGCAGCAGAGTAAGTCTTCTCTGAACATGAAAGACATCGTAAGGTCCAGGTTTTTTTGCCACTGAGAACCAGAGACAAGGTTGAACTCAGGATAATTAGCCCAACCACATGGCTTCCTTTCCCTGCTGAATCCCCAAGTTTCAGCAAGGTCAACCACGTTCTGATTCTCACTCTCAGAGCACGGCAATAAGGTATCTCCAAGCTTCCCTTACTCAGGCCTCCTAGGAAACCATTTGCGGGTTTCTGGTCTGTCTGCCTAGGCTTATCTGTGCTACAGGAACACAAACAGCAAACTTGAGGTGGGCTTCCTATGGATGGACTTGCAGTGTCCCATGTCTGTACATGTGCATGCTTTCCAAAGGGACTGAATGCAAATCCATTGCCACCTGGTTGCCTCAAGAGCCTGCTGAGGAAGGGTTATATGGGGGTCGCCCTACAGATTTTTTAGAGACCAGGCTTTAGGGTGACCTTAAGGTCATGTGTCGTTAGTGGTGTAGACACAGAGAATGTAGTATAAAGATGACACAACACGCTGAAGGATCTGGCCTGCTTTGGATTTGTTTTTTCCCACAATCACTGTGGTCTTAAATCTTAATGAAAAAAAGCAAGAAAGCGTTATAAATAGTGGACACTGAAGAGACCTGGTTTTTAAATTCAGTTAAGAACCAGTCTGTATCTAGCAAAGACAAAAAAATATTGCTGGTGTTTTACACCAGTTTTACCCTTTGGGATTTTCTGTTTATTTTGTTTCTTTGGCTAAACATTTGAAGTAAAAATGAAGATGAAAATCTTGGAAGGAACTTTTAAAAACAAGAAATGTACTCCACCCTTATTACAACATTATTCTTGTTTAGCCAAACATTTTTCCTTTAACAAATTATCTGATATAGACACACACACAGAAAAGGCATAAAAGACCTTCATTGGCCACACCTTTTTAGATAAAAAAAAGAATTAGGAGGGGTGAAATGTGTGAATGAATGAGGGAAAGCAAGGAATGTAAAATAAAGATAGGAAAGTAATATCCCTTCAGTGAATAAAACTAATATCTTGCATAATAGTCCCCTGAGTCCATGAAGAAAAATTTAAATTGAATTAAAAACCACATGGGCTTCATGGTAGCTTCCCTTTGTGGGAGGATAGTGGGACTCACGAAACTAAGTATATGAAGAGGGAAGGGGAAAAAAGAGTAAATAACCCCAGCAAAATAAGAGTCACATGGGTAAACATTTTAAAAGTAAAAATGTAACCTACACAGTAACCTACACCTTAACCTGCTGAGATGCTTAAGTGAGAGGAAGGCGTAAAAAGAAACTTGTAATCGTTTCAGGAAGCTTTCAAAGATGAAGCCTTTCCTCGTGTTTATAGCTAGATTTTATTGCTGGAATGTTGCACTGTTCACTCAAGGTTAGCAATTTATACTTCAAGTTTCTTTCTTAGAGCTAGACTGCTTGCTGGAGTGGCCCCTTGGGGCAGAAGGGTTTTCAACAGAAAGTGGTCACATATATCACCAGTCCCCTGAAACCTATATAATTGCCTTTGCTGACCTACAGAAAGAGGCATTTAGAGCACAGTCTCTCCAAGAATTTCCAGAAGGACTTAAAACAGGGACCATTACATTTCCTGACATCCTTCATATCTCCCAATACAGTTTTTTCCAAAATTTGATTTGACACAATCTAAGTCCTAGGCCAAAAATGCTGTATGGTTTGCATTTATTTTTTTCTCATTCCACTACAAATTGCTTCTTGATCATTAAGCCCTGTTAAAGGAGAGCCCACTGAATCAGACTTGTTTTCAAAGACTGCTTTGGCTCCTATGTTCAGCCACCACCTGCGCAGTAGAGTTCTCTCCTGCAGCACGAAGAGTGCCAATATCTCCCAAAACAGCCTGTTAAAAACTTACTTTGAAGAAAGCCCTGAATTAAGTGCAGGGAATTGTACCGAATGACCTACACAAGTCCTTTCCCATCTAAATGTTTCTATGATTCTATAATCCTGTGAGTCACAATAATGACACAGCAGCAGAGGGAGGGAAAGGGACAGAGAAAGTCTATTTATCACCAAAATACATTTAATCACTCCAAAAGCACGGATGCTCAAACATTACAAGTGCCTTTCTGTAGGAATTTAGAACCTGCCACTTAAAGATTTCTATAACAGAGTCATATTTCCTTCTTCTTCTAAAAAAAAAAATCCCTAAAAGCATTACTGCAGAATTTTGCTTACTACTTTTTATATTACTTTAAGTCAGAAATAGTTCCCATTTCTCTGTCTTGACTTTACTACTTACTATAGCAAATTTCATCACTGTACAGATAGCTAACCATAATCAGGCTTATAACGGAAACTGGTTTACTGTATGTTTTGTTTTGCGTCTGTAGGAAAATGAGTGAATGTATCACAACCAAAGGAGGTCTTACACCAGTTGTCAGTGAAGCTATGATGTTGAGAGAATCCCAGTTTCCCACCAAAGTTATAACATTTGTATTTACACTACATTAATAATCTGTGAACAAGGTTGGAAACCACTGTTTTAGCTGGTCAGTGCTACAAAGCACTTTTTGCCAGAAGCTAAAACTTTTTCTCACTTAGTGAAGGAAGTTAGTGCTTTAGAAAGTTAAATAACCGTATCTGAAATTTTAGCAATCTTTTGTGTGCTGTACAGTCAGTAGTGGTGCCTAAGAACAGAAGAAATGCAGACACAGGGTGAGAAGTAAAGCATTATTCACTTTATACTTCAATAGGGTGAGTGAGCATCACCCCCCCAACACCAAGTATGTGCTGAACGGCCTCATGCTCAATAAGGAACACTCGATTCTCTTAAATCTAAAACAACTATTCCAGCTTTATGCTTTAACAGGTTGCACCTGGCAAGCGCCTCAGGCTGCAAGCTAACCTTCAGTTGTTTCCTATGACTCTAATTTTCCTGCCTCAACTGGCTTTTTCAAGACTCTTCCCCAAACTAGATGATTATTACAAGGTGCCAGAGATTCTCCTTGTCCTATTTAATCTAACCTCTATGATCTCCCAAGTATATATTGTGTCCAAATATATGCTTATTTGTCATTTTAGGGTAAGTACATGACATTTGTGCAGCAATTTAGAATAGTACCATTGTATTCCTTTAAATACACTCCATGAAATCATATACTTATCTCTGGTAATTGATAATACAACACTCTCAACAGTTTACTGCTAAATCTTCACAAGACTCAGTGTCATCTTCCTCTAAAATAAGAAAATCAACTGATTTTAGCCAACAGGGCAAGCAGAGGAGGGCCAAATAAAGAGCTGGGGCAAATAAATTCTCCTTTGAATGTTCAGTGATGTAGAGAACTGTTCCCAGAAATCCGGTACAGTTCACTTTTTTCTGCCTTCCTCTGCAAAACCAAACACATACCTGATTTCTGAGGTGACCTAAACAACAGAGAACATCTGAAGAGGTGCTGCTCTAGAGACACCACAGGTCAAAACATTCCCAAATCCAGCTCTCGGTCATCTTGAGTCAACCAGAAATCCAATTCTTCCAAGCAGCAGATGGGGCTACACAAATCTTAAATAACAGAATATCAGTCTCCGATGAGCCCTCTGCTTTCACAATGTTGCTGCATGGATCTGTTCAGTTTGAGCCCATTTTCATATATATTTTCTATAGCTTTTATCAAAAATACCTGTTCATCTGGGCATTCCCTTAATCAGGTGTGTCTCCCTCCAAGTGTCATCTTGACAGTTAACCTGCATCAGTGTCAGGTAAAATGTATCCTTTCATTTCCCAAACATTACTTCAGTGTTCAGAGTACTTAAAAAAAAAATGCAGCTGGTTTTGAGGGACAAAGGTCTTCGTTACTGAATATTTAGGATGAGAAGAATTTATTCAGATCAGCTGTTTATTTGCCATTGCCACTGCCCGACTATATCACGGTGACAGTGAATCATCTCTATCATACAGCCATACAATCTTACCGGTTTCTGTCATATTGTTATACGCATGTATATGACGCACCAAATGAAATTACTGATTTGGCAAAACTGAAACAATTCCCAAAGGTGGTTATGCCTGCTATTCTATGGCACTTAGACAACCTTGCTTAGGAGTGGAAAAAGAGGTCCCATCAAAAATTTCATGATCTTCTGTCTACTTTTCTCACCAAATTTTTGGCTGCTCAAGTGTCCAATTTCTGGAGCTGCAAGACAATGCATTCCACGAACATCTCCAGGGTTTCCAGTATATAATGACCCCAGGACAATAGACTGACATACAGTTCTCCATTCCCCAAACCTAAGTATTTCTAAATTGTTGCTTTTCACCGCATATTGACATCAAATCTAATCTCAAAATAACAAAAATTCTCTGCAATACAGAATGACTCTTTCCACTGATTTCCAGCAAAATACCAACTTCCCAGAACTAAGTTGACCAATTTTCTTCGTCCAGCATGACGTTTATCCAATCTGATTCCTAAAAATGTTCGTCTCTGGTGTTCTGCAAGACAGTCTTTTTTTCTACTGAAACCTGGAAGTAAAAACATGAGTGAATTTACCTAAATTACATTTTACTGCCAGTTGGAAACCATCCAAACAGTGAAACAGTCTTCAAATTCATTTTCAGGATAACAGTTTTGGCCTCTAGGTTTGTCTGTATCTGCATAAACTCAAAATGAATATAAATGTATGCAAGAGAGGATTAATATTCTCATGCACCAAAGGTTCTCCAAGATTGAATACTTGATAAATAAGCCTGTCATGATCTTTGCCATTTTGATATAGCAATATCCAAAACACATAACTGTATCTCCAGGTACTGCTATTTTTAAAAGGTTCCATTAATCTTTTGGCTCTTTTTTCTACTGTTTTCTCTTCCCTTTTACAGAGTCTCACTATTAGAAAAACTAGATTTTTTTTCTTGTGATGTGAAGAAGACTTGCCAAAAAATTTTCACCAAAACAGATATGTGAGCATTGTGGCAGAGTTTGTAACATTTTCAGATTACTCATAGGTTTTCTTGAAGCCCCATTACTTCCATTTCCCCAATATGCATGTGTCCTCCCTTGGGCATATGAAATCTTCTCAGGTGGAATTCTTGCTGCTACTCACTTCTGCCATCAACCTGATCTATTTTTTCTTAGAGAGGGGATACAGTTCTGGCTTAGAGCATTTCTGTGACAGCTTGTGGTGAGCTTTCCTTTCTTCCTACCTTCAAGATTCAGTTCTTTCCTCATTTCTCCCTCCTTTCTGAAAGGTTCCAACTAATACTGGACACAGAAAATTTTACTGGCACTTATCATCCTATATGTAGACTCTTGCAGATTCGCACACAAATGTCCCATGGATACTTGCATTGCACTCTGTAGAAAGTTTCTGTACCTTCTGATATCTTTGCCACTCCCCTAAATGAAATACCCATTTTCAGTTGGATTGCTTGAAATCAGCTTCAAGATCAAACACAACATCATGGTAAAAACTGGTTAATTCTGTAAGGTTAGAGATAGAAAATGTAAGACAAAATACTTGCTGCCTGCCTTTCCTTCTCAGACATGTTTTTACATGCAGTCTTGATGAGGAGGGAAAGCTGGAAAACGCAGGGAGAAACCACTAAAAAGGGGCCAAAGAAGACAAGATTAGCTCCCGGATGCCCTTATCTGAGGACACTAAAACTGTTTATATCCTACCAGTCTGAGCAAATATCCCTTGCTCCACTGAGATGTGGGAGACCATTGTCTGCCTTTCTGATTCATGAAGCTACATTCATAACTTCAACCTCCTAGTAAATCATGCATTCTTACGAAAGAAATTTTTATTTATATAAAAAGAACACGTGTAATTTATTTTTTTAATAAGTCAAGTCTCCCAAGAGAATTTGGCAGTGAACTGTTATTCTAATACTTTGGCTGTCTTTGCAAGATGATCATCTTGATAATTTAAAATGTCATAGGATGTTTGCAGAAACAATAGACCAGATTCCTGAGCTGGTGTAAATTGGCACAACTCCACAAACATCAAAGAAGCAATGCCAGTTTACACCAGCCCATCAATGTTCACAAATTAAATGGATGTTTTGTGGTTTACTGCATGTCAGAAAACTTGTAGTGCAACTCAAGCCTTCATAAGCTGTGCTGTAAAACCATTTGATTTTTAATAGATCTGCAAAAACAAATTTTCTCATCAGAATACTGACCTTAAATAGTTCTTTAATGTCACAGTTAAAACCCACATCTTTAAAGTTTCAGAGAACGAGTGTGCAAAAGAGGTTAGTGACTGGATGCCCTGAAGCACAGGCCAGATTTGTTCCAAATGCATGTGCACACCGAATGAAAATGCAATGCTTTTCAACACCTTGATCATGAGAATGTATCTTTAAAATTATTTGGGTAAAGCTTAACTGAAGTTTTATTCTGAACCAGCTCCCTCTCCCGTGACATTAAGGCATTCCCTTAAGATGCACATTTTGGGTTTCAGAGTAAAGTTTCCATCATTCTTTTCCAAGAACATATGAACACTAAGTGGCAATAACAACATTTTAACTTGTTCTGAAGTTGTGGTGTAATTCCTCTTTGGCTCAAAGAAAATCAACAGCTTTTCAAAGTAATATATGTGTACACACATACACTCGATATAATATCTATATATTTTTAAATAAAAATTACATTATGAGGACCTATGAAGAGTGAGCTGTTCTGGTATTAATTATACATGAAATGCATGATACTTTTACACAAAAATAATAATGACATAATAATGATGAAAAAGCTTTCATCGAAAGATCCAAATGCGCTTAAGAAATATCCTGTGAGCCTCAAAACACTCCTCTGAGAAAATTGCATATAACTAGACCCATCGATGTATCATTGAACTATATTAAATAACTTTCTTACATTCAGCCACATTAGGAATAGAACCCGCAACAAATAGTTCATAACATTTCCAACAGCAAAGAGGAGCGGTGAGTAGGAGAGGAAGGACACCATGGGAGGTGACAGGAAAGCAAGGGCATGACTTAGAAGAGAGGTCACAGCAACTCTCTTCAAGGCATCAGAACAGGAAAGAGGAGTGTCTGTCCACACAGCAAGCCAGCTCCTCATAACCTAGAGTTACTTGTGCCCAGAAGCATCCCTTCTTCTTCTGAGAAGCTCCTGTCTTCCTAATTCTCAAAAAAGATCTTGAAGGTCACTTTATTTCTGTATTCCTCCCTCTGGCTTTACATGCCCAGACATTATGACTTCCGCTCCTTTCTCACTTTCCTTTCCACACTTTGACTGGTGACTAATAACTATTGCAGATCGTCTGTAGACCACTTGCAGCTAACTGAGCTGGAAGCCTCACCTGGTTTGGTGGTGGTGGTGGGTTTTTTTAACAGAAACAAAATCCTGTCTCCTGCTTTAGTATGGATTTAAAAAATGTGAGTTGCACATGCCAAAAATCCATCTGTCTCAAATGATGAGGACAGAAAAGTAGACATGTCTAATGAAACACAGGGCACAGCAGCCCAAATCAAGAATCCTGGATCACCTTAACCATTATCTTTAGCAGTCCCTTTCCCTGTTGCTTGATGGAGAGAGATAAGGATGCTATTAAGTCTTCATTTCCTTCAACATATTTAATATGATAGAACCCTGTGCAGAAGTTGCTTTTGCATTAATCCATCATATGTTGGCTTTCATAAACATTTCAAAACCTGCCAACTAAAAAGAGGCTGCTACTATGTCAGGCTATAGTAGACTTTGTAATATACTAGTCAAAAGGCTTTCCAAGTGTACACTTCCATTAACCCTGATATAAGCAAAGAAAGGAAAATCTGTTCCTCATCCCTTTTCCGGTCTGCAAGAAGTAGAAAATCACACCCATAAATTTACGGCAGAATGGAAGTCACACTCCATAGCTCTAGTTACAGTGCTCTCTAAAATCAATACAAATTGACTTGATAGAGTACTCGCAAAAACAGCAGTCTGCTTGGCACTAAAGACAAAGCTAAAAACTGAAATAGTCTTCTGGAATAGCCCACCCCAAGACATAACAGGTAGTAGTGTGGGTAAGAGCCTGCAGAGCAAGCACTGCTAGGCAAAGCCCTAGCGTTTGCGACAATTCAGTGAATAGTGTAGATGACACTTTTTGATGTTGGTCTGACGGAAGAAGGTAGTTATTTTTCTTTCTTAAAGCACTTGCCCACAAAATGTGCCAAAGAACTGTCAAATCTAGTAGCTCTAGTAATATGCTTTAGTAGAAAACGATCATATTTTCAGGCAGTAATACAAAAAGTCTGTATAGAAAAGATTTCTTCAAAATTACCACCAAAAATAGTCTGCCATAGCTATTTATGCCACTGCAAATACTAGTTTTCCTCGTAAATGTTTCTCTCTTATGTTTTGCTTTAAAATATATTTACAGTGAAAGAAAAAGACAAGAAAAGCTCTTAGCTTTCAACTCAATAACAAGTAGTTCCTAATAGACTAATGAACAAGGACAACAAAAATCTGAGCCATTATTCACAGCCACTGCAGCTAAAATGCATCTGTCAGCTCTACCGAGAAAATTTGGTCTAAGATAGATGCATACTGTGCAGGGGTCTCAAAGTAAAGGTATTATGAAAAGATGTACATCCCCTGTTGGAATATACGAAACCGTTTGAACTAATTATATCCAGCAAGACCTTGCAATAAATTAGTAACATATTTTAAACACTATTTACACTGTTCTTTTTTCCCTTGGAGGAAACTCATTGTGTTTAACTGAGGAAAACATCTGACATGCCAAGAATGACAGTGATTTATGGTTTCACACTAAAAGTCAAACACTCCTCTGAAACTTGAATGAAGAAATAATGCATGAGCACCGAGAATATATTCCAGAGATATCATTCAGCTTGGTCCTGAACCGGGGAGCCATTTCCTGTCAGTGGATCCTTGTTCAACACAGAGTACTCTGCAGAGCTGTGGACTTGAATACTGGAATAGTTATCTTCCTTTTAGACTGCTTTTTACTTCATCTTAGCGAGCAAATGCCTCAGGGAAACATCCTATGCATTTCTACACCACCTAATGCAGTGGAAGGAGCATCAGGCCTGACTGGATCACTTTACTTCTAGTGCTACTTTTATACAAAATAAAATGATTGTAACTGAAAACACCATTTGGCAGGTTGCTATTAAATATGTATTGGACTATTGCCTTAGACCCGTGTTTCATTTAATACTCTTATTCATAGGTTCTGGTTTCTATTATGCTTTCATTTATTGACTGTAGACCAAATATGAGTTGCAACACTTTCTGCAGGATCCCATTCAACACTTCCATTCAGCAAGGCTGCCCGCGGCAGGCAGGGACAGCCCAGCAGTGCTCAGGGCCCACTAGCCACTCCACGCCACCATGCCGGCCACACCACACTGCCACACCATGCCATGCAACACTCCCCCATGCAGCCCAAACCCAGGGGTCAAGTTTTGCCCTGAGCTTCCTGCAAGGAGGGTGATGCACACCTCCTCTGCCCGCACCAACTCTGCCTGCCAGCCCTCCTTCCACAACCCCTGAGGCCCTTGAGGGCAGTGGAAGGAGCTGAGAGGTTGAGGGGCAGTGAGGGGACATGTGACATGGTAGCAGGCCTGACTGCCTCTAGTCCCAGCCTGGAGATGAGGGCCCAGCACGAGGCTGACGCCGGGTTTCTGCCGGCGTGCAGGGCACATAGCACAGCAAACCACTAAAGCAATGGACCGTCAGGGGTCCGTATTGGGACCAGTACTCTTTAATATCTTCATCAGTCGCATAGACAGTGGGATCGAGTGCCCCCTCAGCAAGTTTGCAGATGACACCAAGCTGAGAGGTGTGGCTGACACACCTGAGGGACGGGATGCCATCCAGAGGCACCTGGACAAGCTCAAGAAGTGGGCCCGTGTGAACCTCATGAGGTTCAACAAGACCAAGTGCAGGGTCCTGCACTTGGGTCGGGGCAACCTCCCATATCAGTACAGACTGGAGGATGAAGGGATTGAGGGCAGCCCTGCTGAGAAGGAATCGGGGGTATTGGCAGATGAAAAGCTGGACATGAGCTGACAATGTGCACTTGCAGCCCAGAAGACCAACCATGTCCTGGGCTGCATCAAAAGAAGTGTGGGCAGCAGGTCGAGGGAGGTGATTCTGCCCTTCCACTCCACTCTGGTGAGACCCCCGCCTGGAATACTGCGTCCAGCTCTGGAACCCTCAGCACAACAAGGACATGGACATGTTGGAGCGAGTCCAGAGAAGGGTCACAAAAATGATCAGGGGGCTGGAACACCTCTCCTACGAGGAAAGGCTGAGAGAGTTGGGGTTGTTCAGCCTGGAGAAGAGAAGGCTGTGGGGAGACCTTATCGCGGCCTTTCAGTACTTAAAGGAGGGCCTACAGGAAAGACGGAGACAAACTTTTTAGCAGGGCCTGTTGAGATACGACAAGGGGTAATGGTTTTAACCTAAAGGAGGGAAGATTTAGACTAGACCTAAGAAAGAAATTTTTTACAATGAAGGTGGTGAAACACTGGAACAGGCTGCCCAGAGAGGTGGTAGATGCGCCATCCCTGGAAACATTCAAGGTCAGGCTGGACAGGGCTCTGAGCAACCTGATCCAGTTGAAGATACCCCTGCTCATTGCAGGGGAGGTTGGACTAGATGACCTTTAATGATCCATTCCAACCCAAACTATTCTATGATTCTATGACTCTACGATTCTATGAACATACAGTGAGTCACTTGACACCTTATACCAGTCCAGCCAGATATTCTCAGTGCATCTGCACTGTTCCACCTGTCACCGCAGAGGGATAGAAAAGCCTAAAACAAGGGTGTTTTGTAACTGGGGGGACAATGAGAGACTGTGCTCACCACCTGCTTTCATGGTAGGGACTGGGAGATGGTAAGGAGCATTGCACTGCCGCGTCTTGCTCAGTCTGTTTTATCCCAGGCCGTTCTCCATGGAGAAGGTGGGACTGGAGTCAGCAGCGAGGCTGCTCAAACACTGTTCCTCCAAATTGGTTCTGTCATTGACTCAGAGTTTCCGGTTTCATGTCGAAGTAATTCAATCAAGTGTCTTTTGGGGTTTTCACAGAGGGGTTTTGATGTAGTATTCTTTCATTTTTTTTCTCTTTCTATGCTTCCCCCCCCCCCCACAAAAAAATGTTTTACAAGCGTTNTTTTCACAGAGGGGTTTTGATGTAGTATTCTTTCATTTTTTTTCTCTTTCTATGCTTCCCCCCCCCCCAAAAAAAAAAGTTATTAAAAGGCTTTCATTAAACATTTTAAGAAACCTCAAGGAAATTCATCAAGAAAATGTTTCTTGTTAAGGAGCTCTACTCTTCTGTCCCAGTTATCGGACAGCACTGACAGGAAACAGTTTCAATTTCACAATGCTCTGAATCACGAAATGTTAATATCAGCTGAAATATTTGAAGTTCCTTCTAAAAAAGCCCCTCAGCTTCTTGCTATGTGACTGTCATGCTTGGCCACCGTGTGGCTGCAGACTTGGGGAACCTTGCCGCCCAACAGATGGGAGGAGTGAGATTGTATAGATTGGGATGGCCTCACACCTGAATCTCTGTCCTTGACATTTCCACATTGTGTAAGATAGTTATATCTCTTTTGTTTGTTCACTTTAAAGAATTTTTGCCATTCTCTTCAGCAGTTTACAGTGGAACCCACTTTCCTTTTAAATAGTTTAATAGGCTTTCGCTGATTTAATAGATATTGTATAGTCTTGGCTAAATATGTTCACTGTAATCTAGAAAATACATTGTAGTCAATAGAAATAAGAAGCTCTTGTTCTATTCTTTAAACTTTTCCGAAGAAAAGTTGGATTTATTTTAAAAGCTGTGTGTCTCTAGAGTGTGGAGTGAGAAAAGCTGAGGAAGGTGTATAACTAGCTCCAGGGTGATCACCGTAACAGTTCCTTTCTGAGAAAGTTCGTATCAGATTTAAGAAAACATGAGCCACTCTAATCTGTTGTTAATCCAAACCACAGACAACACCAGTCTGAGGTCCTAAATTGGTGATGTATTGTTATGGGACTGTAAACATAGCAGCTACCCAGAGAGGAGGGAGGACCTGGGATATGAAATTCTGGCTGGAGACCTGGTGTCCATGTCTCTTCTTTCTGCCATGCTTTGACCTTGGTGAAGCACCCGGATTTACACAAACTGATGCTTTCCTGGGATGTCTGGAGTGGGAAATCTCTATGTGCTGACATTCTGTTTAAAAATTGCTATAGATCTTTTGAGTACAATGCAGCATTTTTATTATAATTTTCTCTTTAAAACTACAGTCTTAAATCGGTAGTATAAGAAAGGCAATAAAATCCATAACATCTGTCATATTTTATCTACCTAAATCCACTGCCACTGCAGTGCAGGCTTTCAGTCTCCAGGGAACCGATTCAGGCCAGAGAAGTAAGAAATAGTGGGCATTGCGTACAACCTGACTTCCTATAGGAGACAATACTCTGATCTCTTTAATTATACGGCATTACCACCCTATCAGAAGGTAAAATATTTAGAAGAACAGATGATTCTTGCTCGTTTGCTTAATCTAAATTTTGAAGAGCAGGTAACATTCAGAAGAATTTGTCAACCATCAGTTGTATTTCTTGCTGTAAAAAGTACGTTTTTCCTGTTTTTGTCATCCAGTGTAATTCATATACTCAGTAACCAGCCACCTTTCTCTCTGTGTTTTTTTTTGCTTGGTTGGTTTTTTTGGACTTCTTTTGATGTTTATTGGACTATGACCCTTGTGATCAGAATTACTTAGTGGCACAGCATTCCAGTCAACAATCACAAGGTTCAGGGCATGCCCCTAAGCTATGGGTACAGATGCACTCATCCTGGCAAATTTTACCTGAGCACTACAAAATGCACTGCAGAGCCACTTCAGCTTCTGCCTTGGAGCAGATGGAGATCGAGGTCTCCTGACAGACGCTTTGCAACATAACATGGCTCGCCTGCTCCTCAGTTAGCACTGCATTAAACCTGCTTTGCTGCATGTGAGTTTACTTCCTCAGGTGTCTGCTCCACTTCCCATTTGACATCACGATGTATTCCCACCCCACCCTGAGTTTCCAGCCGTGGATCTGTTACCCTTAAACTAGGTCTGCGCATCCAGCAATACAAACATGGTCTGGATCCATCTTGAGCACATGACTGCATTGCTGTTGGATTAGCCAGTGTACCTGAGACAGAGGTCATTCGTACTATTGTAAAACTCTTACTTTGTTTCTTGCTGGATGTGATAAATACCTGAAGTGGTATAGTAGTTTGAAGAGATCTAGCACAGAAGCTATTTATATTAGGATGGTCCCTCACAAAATTTTGAACACAGTAAAACTGGTAAATTGAGTTTTATCCATTTCATCTTGTAGTTACACCTGTTTTAATCTAGCTCTAGAAACCATCGTGTATGATTTACTATATTGTGGAACCACACTCTCAGTTTTACCAACTTGTTTCTCCTAGCAATTTCCTTCTCATGAAAGTCTCTGAGCACTAGTAAAAGGCAATTTATGTTTTGCAGAAATCTTTGAAATTGTGTGATGTTTCCATATCATGTGCCAGGTCATTAGCTGTTGTAAATCCATTAAAGCCAAGGGAGCTGGTTCACAGGTTACTCCTGATGAGGATCTGACTCCATGTATCATACCCTTTCACAAACCAGCACTGTTTCAGTTCTCTTGCTGTTTCTGTCAGGGGAACAATAACATTAAAACCTATTATCCACATTCAAGCAAAAAGTTCTATTACAAAACTGAAAACAGCTCAATAGTTTAAACAACTAAAGGATCTGTAAAGTTTTCCAGAAAGTAAAAGATGTCATTAATTCAGTGCGATGAAACTCCTCACAATGATTAGGATTACATTAAACTGATTTTTAATGGCATATTAGCTACTTTTTTTGAAGGAGCTGTTGGTTTATTCTCTTGCTTTCATCCACCATGGTATCACTTCAGGGCAAAGACAAGTTTGTGCAGATGCCCTACCTCTGCATTTTCATACTGTTAAATGCTTTGATTTTTTTTTTCTTTTTTTAAACACATACTTATCTCTGAATTTCCTGGAATTTTAATGCTTGAGAACAATTACAAGATCCTGTTAATGTAACTTTCTCCCTCCAAGGGACTGATGCACATTTTCCAGTGTCAGACCTTTTTTATTTTTTGCCCTTAAGAATATTTAGTAATATTTGTTAAAAATCTCTAAATCTATGAAATAGATTGTGTCAGAGCTGTGAAATATATCCTAACGTGTTTCATGTGACAATGAGATTTATAATAATGGGGTTAATAAGTGGCATGATCACTTCATCTTAATGGGTTGTTTATGATGGAGAGGATGCAAATTTACTTGCAAATTACCCATTTTTTTCTTGTCTTCTGTAAAACCATCTTTTTTTTTATGCTGTGCAAAACTCATGTAATGTGAGTGTCTGGTGACTCCGTTACTGTCAGCATCTGAGCATTCATTATCCCATCAGCTTTCCCATTAGCTGTGCAGGCACCTACAAAACATAACAATTCTAACTGTGATGGGCCATTAAAGGTTTGAATGGTTGGTTATGTTCCCAGGATTGTTGAAATCAAGAGAACCAGCTATTCAGCTTAATGGAGATAACTAACACCATTAAAATCAGTGGCAGATGAGCCAGTACTATCGTTCCCCAGCACATGTTTTCAGATGGGAGCATCTAATAATTTAAAAACAGGACTGCCAGTATGCCTTTAACCAGAATATTCCGTAAATCCATGTAGTATTATTTCATTTATTGGAAAGCTGTGACTTTTATTATCATCTTTGCTACAAACATTTCAGCTTTCTGCTGTGAAACAAATCTGTTTTCTTAAAATCACGGCACCATGTACTACTCCAAGCATTGTTTTATTTAAATGTCATTCAGGCCTTGACAATACCAGCCTCTCCCTTCAAAACCCTGTTTTATTTCAAAGGTAATGTAGCAGAAAGGCTTGCTCTGGAGAGTTCTGGGACTGTACCACAGCAGTCAGCTTTTCTATTTGTGACTCTTTTCTTAACCAGCATTTTTAACATCATGAGTCTTTTTATCTCTCTATTTTAACTTTATAACAGTTCTTAGTGTTACAGGGAGAATTACACTAATTTAGACTTAGTCATGGCCTATAAAAGGCTGTGATTCCACCATTCTTGGCTAATCTTGTATATGAAAAAAAAAATTCTTCCGACTGCTACTTCACAAAAAGTGTACTTTATACAGTCATGTTCTGTAGCTCCTGATGTGCATGACTGACATCAGGACTTCTGTTTTTCTCCTGAATATCCGGTCTCTTTATACTTTCACTATCTCAAAAGTCAGCACTTTTCATAACTAGAGTTGTGCTAATCTTTGTGTTTGCCTTATGGTCAGCATACAATTTAATGCATCCATCATACAGTTTGGTTACATGTCTACCAACGGAGAACCATCCCACTAGAGTCCTCAGTCTTTTACAAACAGCTTTCCAGCACCTTGCAGAATTATATTTTTTCAGTTTAAGCTCTTGCTACATTGTGTACTGAATGGCATTTTATTAGTTGTTCTTATCAACATTGTCAAGAAGACTTAAATATTGTAGGTTCACAGCCTTGGAGCTCTAGTTAGCACAGTCAAATTGACACTGGTCTGGGCCTTATGATGTTTCCTAAAGCAATATTTAAAGATACTATGAAGAAAAACATATAGAATCCCTAGTATAAGACAATTGCACTTATGACCTTGCGCAAGCTTTCACGGGTTAATATCCATTTCTCTTGAAATCATGAATCATCCCTTACGGACTTAGCAGTTCAATCACTTTTCTCTTAAGTGTGTGCTCTTAAAAGGGTGTTGCTAGCCAAAGAAAAAGCAGTCAGGGCTTTTGTTTAATTGTGTCTGCGGATCTACTGTCATCCAGGCTCCAAGAGTATCTAGGGATAAGTACTGTGAAAATTAAAAAACAAAACAAAACAAAAAAACAACTCCTATAAGAAACTCATTTTTTTCCTAATTTTGGAAACAGAGTTTGTAAATAAGGTAACCTCTGTAGCCATCTGTGGGTCAGGCAGCTTTCAAATTTTCCCATTCTGGCTGGTGGTCTCACTCCTCAGATCTCAGCATGTACCTGGGTAGGCTCAAACCTCTGTCAAGGTCTAGGTTCTCCTCTTCTGTGTGATGCTCTTCACTTGACAGTACTTAAGCGATCTGCAGGATCTTAAAAGAAAACCTGCTCGTGGTATCCAGGGAAGGGAAAGGACTAGCCTGCATTTTAGGGATACTTTTCAAGTTGTGTCTGCACAGGTCTTACAGGGCTGGAATGATGCAGGTCTGGCATCCAGACAACCCATAATGCCCATCTGAGCAAATCACATTAAATGATTACCGTTAATTTAAACAAAAGAAAAGTTTCCTTTTACTGAATAGTTCCTAACCTTTGCAAACTAAAAATTGGGAACATAGCACACTTACCTCTCTCCTGCTGAGTAATTTTTCTGTTTATTGGTATTAGCTTTCAAATGACAGTACTAAAGAGCTATAATGATCTGTACTGAAGACGCTTAGCAAAGGGCTCATTAACAGCTAAGATGAGCTGTAAAAGAAACACATAAAATGTCAAGCTAATTTAAAAAATCACGCTACACTGGGGAATGGGCAATTAAACAATAACACTTACATGGCACAGGAAGGTCTGAAAATGAACATAGCAGAGCGACAGGCACTGCTATCATTAGGAATCTGTCTCAGCTCCTGTAGTGTGTCACAGGAATCAAAGTCCTGGGAATGTTAAGAAGAGAGATGTACAGACCCAGTATGAAAGCTCAGTAACGAAGTCCCATGCTTCAGGCTTACCATATAGAATGTGTGAGAGGGCACTCTATCTTATAATAGACAGTATGGTATGCCAGCCTATGTTCCCCAATGACAGGCCATCTAAAAGCATGTGTAATAGTAGAGCAGGGAGGGCTGTAAGCCGTCATTATAAATACTTAAGGGGAGAGTGCTGGGAGGGTGGCACCAGTCTTTTTGCAGTGGTGCCCAGTGACAGGACAAGAGGTAATGGGCACAAACTGGAACATAGGAAGTTCCATCTAAACGAGAGGAGGAACTTCTTGACTTTGAGGGTGGCAAAGCACTGGAACAGGCTGCCCAGAGAGGTGGTGGAGTCTCCAACTCTGGAGACATTCAAAACCCGCCTGGACGCCGTCCTGTGCAACCTGCTCTAAGTGTCCCTTCTCTGGCAGAGGGGTTGGACTAGATGATCTCCAGAGGTCCCTTCCAACCCCGGTGATTCGGTGATTCTGTGATTCTGTGATGATATTACTGCCAGCTCTGGGGGAAACCTGTAACAGAGTGGAGGAGGCCGGCAAGCCCACAGTCTTGAGCTGAGCTCATGAGACTAAATCTGACTTAGGTACCTTGTATGTGCTCAGATTTTAAACACCTACCGAGGCAGTTCTAATGTAAATACTTACATTCCTGATACAAACAATGGAGACCTCCAGATGGGTGACCTTGCTCCTGTGGAAGTTTCGATAAATAGGTCAGGCAAAATGGATGCTGCAACACAGGTTTTTTGCTTGTATTTCTTGGACTATCTGTCATAAAGGTCTAATTATTCTAATTATTTTCCAAAAGAACCAGAAGTGTCACAGAAAGACTGTGAATTACAGAATCACTGAAAAGGAAGACTTAAAAATGTTGATACTTAATCCTTGCAATTTGGCCATTAGCTCACATTCTACAACCGAGTGACCTTTCTGTTTCTGAGTTCATAATCTCTTATCATGGGAATTTCTTAATCAACATGAAATCTTTTTAGTTCAGAGTGCTTCTGTCTTTTACTACTATATTGCTTATATGAGTGAGCTGCTTCACAGATGTTCTGAAGAAGTGTTTGAATAGTCACAAAATCTTTTGAATATTCAGTTAAAGACTTTTAAAAATGCAGCTCATGTTTCTGAAGTTCGACCAAAAGCTTGGATACTGGTCTGCTTTTTTCACAGACTCCTGTTGCTTTTTCAGCCCTAATTCACTTAAAGAGAATGATTATGGACTTCTGTGGAGCTACTGAAAAATTAAAATGTACAGAATTGGGCTTCTTGTCAACGGAAGATCATTCATCTGCTACTGAAATATTTAAAACTATACAGTTAGGCTTCCCTGTGATTTCATAAGTAATGAAATTTAGAAGAATGCAGTAGGCATAATAAAGTTTTCATGGTTTGTTCACTTTTTCACTGTTTGGAGGTTGTCTGGGGTTTTATTTCTAATGTTTCTTTGCTCAGGAGAAGCAGCTACTTGGAAGGATAGTTTGGGGTTTTTTTTTCAATTTCCATTTGAGAAAGCAGTACTTAAAACATACAAGCAGTATTTAAACTCCATAAGCCATGCCTGTGATTTGGGCAAAACTTTGACACTCTTGAACTCCCATTGATATCGAGGGGCTGAAATGTTGTGTTTAAGTTGAAAACATTTTCTAAAACCACTTGAGAAAAACTAACAGATAATGTGATATGATACTGTAGCCATCACTAAAAATTTCCACTGAATATGACAGAGAAGGCAGAAGAATTCAGATAATGAAGACAGGATGACAGAAGAAAAAAACACCAAAATAAATCAGTTTTAAAAGCAGAGTAGAAGTAGGAGCATGGAATTGGACCACTGAGGATAATAAGGCAGTTCATCTCCTAAGTTACTTCTAGTCTTACTGATCCCACACAGCTGGAGAACAATCAGGTAGTTATGACAGTCTTTATGTGCATTCATGTCCCAGAAACCTGCAGTCACTTAATACAATAGTGGTGGTGGAAAGGGGAAAAGAACATTACCGTTACTAAAAAAGAAGCCAGGCCTCTGAAGACATGTTCCTTTTTTAGTTCAAGGATGGATTGGACATTTTTGGAAAGCCAATATTCTAAAACAAGGAAAACAATAATGATATGTCAGCTGTTCTAAGAAAAATGATTCTGACAAAAAAAGCTTCAGTCATGGAAAATAGTCTTGAAACCAGATTCTGTTGTTAGATTTATTAAGGGTTTTGGTTTTTTCACTTCTTTCTTTGACAGCAATGTGGAAACTCAAATCCAGCATTCAAACTGCAAAAATGACATGCAAAAATAAGTATTGGTGCTGCTGAAGGAAGATATTTTTGAAATAGTTGTATGGCCCAGGCAGACAAAAGCTCATCTTGAGCCCATTCTTAAGCATTTGCAACACATGGGATACATTTGAGATTTCTTCATAAAGTGCCACCAGCATGTTGAAGTGCACTCCAAGTTCGAGCCAATCCCAAAAGCTTTTCTTTTTATGAGCTTCCTGCCAGTTAAAATAATATGTTCTACCACACACACACACATATATACATCTATACGCTGCAATGTATATGAAGCTGGTTTTATATGTTGAAGTATGGTTTTGCCTAAATTCTTTTAGTATTTTAATACACACTTTTAAGGTTCTTAATATTGGAGTGAAGGTACCCTGGTGGTATATAAAGTTTGTTTTACCCATCAATTTGCTGTCTACCTTAATAGAAAAAAAATATAGTGTTCTCCTTGAGGCACCACATGGCAATTCACAAGTTGTGCCTTCATTTTCTGGCTCTATTGTTGGCTTCATGTACAACACTTGGCAGAATATTGAATCCTTTTGCTTTGTAAAATGGGAATAAGACTTTTCTGTAACAGGAGGAGTATCCAAAGGAATGAGACAAGACCACATACTTAAAAATAAAACAAATTTTGAAGGCAGCTTGTGGCTTTATACAGTAGCATCTCTCTGCCTCAGTGCTGCTGACACGTCTTGCCACCCACCAGAGGAACATTTTGTTGCAGCCCCCTCCTCGCTCTCAAACCCTGTTCTAGTTGGTGGGAGTGAGGCAAAAGACCATTAGGGCTCTATGTTCTTTGGGCTTTATCTGACTTACCTACTTAAATTAGAAGATCCAGGCTATCATAACCACCTTCTTAGGCACTAACTTGTGTGAGAATTAGGCACATAAATTTCTCTATGGCTCTAAGTCTTTAGGGTATGGGCATAGCCTCACCATATGTCTGCATGGTGCATAAGGCACTAGGACCATAAGGCAATGCTGGAACAGCAGAGAAATAAAGTGACCACCTAATCAGACTGACTTCAATGTCATCCTCAGTGGTGACAAGTAGACTGCAATTCTCATAAAATGAGGGTTGGCTTTATTTTTCCCTTTTCCTTTATCTCCTCAGCAAATACAACAATGTTGTTGTGTAATTTTTATTTAGTTTAATTTAACAATTTTTCAAGTAATGTCTAGCACACTGCATCACTGAATGCTCTTCCCCTCTTTTTTGGTTTCTTTTATAAAACAATGTCAAAAATAGATACTGCATTGAATGTCTTACATTTGAGTATATTGAAATCTGCTTTACTAATATGTTTTTAACAGCACCATTGCACTAATACCTCTGAAGTGATCTGAGAAGCAGCAGGTCTTTTAGGTTATGACAGAAGAGAGATATTTAAGCAAAGGAAAATATATATTAATTGGAATAAGTATATTTCTTAATTCTGGATTTAATATTCCAGCTATGTTAGAGTCAAATACCGAACTGGGGCACACACTAAAGTTCATGCTGGCAAACAATGAGTGAATGAATAATCCAGAAAATGAGCCTCAGTTCTGCAATAATTTTTTGCTCACTGGAGCTTGCTGTTGTTGTCCCACTTTAAAGCTGATTAATTTTTGCAACATTCATAGGTGAAACTCAGCATAGCCAGGTCACTGAAGTCACTAAATGTATTGGGGTAGTAGAGATTGTTGCAGTGTCAGAGCCATTCACCTGTGTACTGGCTAGGAAAAAGGTGACATGCCTCGTGCCTCCTATGTCCCGTTTAAGACACTGGACTAATGAGCATCTGTGAGGGTTCACCTGGGATATAGGTGGGACTCACTATGCTAGGTTGGAGCAAAGGTTGATCTGGTTTGTTTTCCTGGCCCGAACAATAGCTAGAAGCAGAGGCTGAAGGAGGGTTTCAAGAACAGGGCAAGTGCATGAGATACTTTTCTAGGTGCTCTCCCGGACTCTCAGTTTGTGTTATGTTTCCTTAGGAAGAAGACTCAAGTGGACGCAGAGGGAAGGAAAGATTATTCTTTTCCTTAGAGTCACATGGTCTGCTTTGGGAATAGGAGCGAGAAGAAGGGGCAGAAAAAAACCATGCAGTGGTGGCTCTGTGTGGAGGAAAGGAAAGAGTGGGAAAGAGTGACAGCATGGAATGGGAGTCTGCTGCTCATGGAGGGAGGCGGTGAGACTGCAGCGAGAGCAGGCAACAGGCAGTTTTAGTTCACTCAGTGATTTTCTTAGTCACAGAAAACTCTGCCCTGTCCCCTCCAGTGCCCAGAGGTGTTTTTTTAATCTGCTCTAGGGTCTGGCTGGCTGTTCCTTGGTCTGTTCCCTGGCCAAACCAGACCAGAGTGAACTGGTAAGAGTTTGTTGAGACTCAAAAAGGCACTGAGTGAATTAAAACCAAGCCTGGAAGTAGGGATTTGTTTGCAAAGTATGTAGTGAGAGTTAGCTATAAGCACTTCCTATTTCTGTTCCATCTGTCCTAATCACTTTGAGTTTTGTATATTTACAAACCTAATTATCCTATTAGATATTATAATAAAAAATGGCTTTTTAGTCATCTGCAATTAGGTTACTGTAAAGAGAAGGTATACATAGATCTAATACCAAGCTCTGACCAATTTGTCCCACTGCACACTCATTTTGGTTTTTTATCTTAGGTTTTTCTCTCTAGTTTGCTACTGAGGCCCTCATAACAATTTGCAATAGCGCATTAAGCAGGATTACCACAGAAGTCTAGCCATATATAATAATTGTTGTACAGGTCGCACTCAGTAGTAAAAGACATAGGTAAAACGTAGTACTAGATTCTGCTCTTAGTTGCACCAGTGAATTTAAACACATCGTTTAGTAGCTCAGAGGAAAGCTCTATAGATTTTTCATATCCCAGAAGGTGTCCATTGCAATATAGGGGCCTTGAATATGCTTCTCTGCTTTCTGATGAAGATGGCTTAAGGAATATTGAGTCTCTTGCAGCTGTGAGCTGTCACTTACCCGCTGCTAGAGGAGTACTAACTAGTATCCGTCAGGAAGTTTGTCTTTTAACACTTTCTCTGTTTAGTGCACTCAGTTTTCCCCAGCAGCTGCAGTTCTGAAGGTGCACTCTCCTGACAGGTTCATCAATAATTCTGCTGTGCTCTAGGTTCTTCACACTTGGGGAAACCTAAGCATTTCCAAATTGCCAGTATTCTTTTTAAAAACTATAATAGCTTGAGAATGAAGCAGAAAGCTTGTTTGGGTAAAGAAAGATTTTTGTTCTTATTCTTGTTGTTGGGTTTCCAATTAATTAATAGCATAAATATTTATGCTTAAAGACTTTTCTATACTAGATTACTTGTAACAATAACAGTTCTTCTTTGGTTGCCCCTTGAGGAAGGTGAGCAACACATTCTCATTTCCCTTAAAAACTTCAGATCTTCTCTGCCCTTTTGTTCTAGGAGGAACTTTCTTCTTTCTCATACGGTTTTATTTTCGCACTGAATTTTCTACAAATGTAGCTGATTAAGGCCCTAATCACTGCCTGGAGTCCTATGACCTTCTAGGTGGTCACAATACTTCTAAGATTATTAAAACATTTTATGAAATCATGCATCATGAACAGTGTTCACTACGGATTCAACTCTGGACCTTGAGTTCAGATATAGTTAAGCTATGCCTGTACTGAACAGTAAGACTTACCATACTGCTTTTTGACTCCTAAACAAGGGTCATGTAAAGTGAACCTTCCTACCCACACACTTGGATTACCATTGCATAAAAGCTAGAACATGATTGTTCCAGCCAGACCCCATTGTGGTCCACATCTGCATCTGAGTATTTGGGACAAGCCATTGATAATACGAATGATAATCATATCATACCACCTCAGCTGATGCAAGTAAAGCAGAATTATCCACTGGAGAACCTGAAAATGCCAGTGAAGTTCTTGAGATGCAGTGGCATTAGCCTTCATCCTCTATTGTAGCATGCTCATACTATGCTAGCTATCTTAGCTTTTGATCTTAACATTAATACTCTGCTCAGAAATGCAGTGAGGTATTTTTTGATCCTTTCAGGACCAAGGATGAAATAAGTGTGGCTTTCATGGCCGCCATAATGGTATATTATAAGCATTTGCATTGTCATTGTCCCTATTCTACCTTAAATATTGTAGAGTTCAAATAGCTTGTCAAAGTCTGGCCTGGCCAAGATAGTCTTTCCTCCAAGAATATTTATTCCTTCTGATAAATTTAATTTTGCTTTTTATTACTTGTTTCCATTTGGGGGGCTAATCTGCCTGGTCAGTTTACTGGATGTTTTGCCATCTCAAGGTTTCCGTCCTTCCTAGGGTCTTATTCTAGGTCTTTCCTGTCTGAGCCTCTGAATTTCCCAGTATTTCAGCTGTGACATAGTCGCTATGGTCACCTGCCTCAACTACAGCACCTAAGTTCCTTCTTTTGGGGAGGTATTTCTTCTCACTCTGTCAAACATTCTCTTTCCTTTTCCCCCTTCTGCCACCTAATTTAATCTGTTCTACAGCAACACTTTTGTCCCCATAACTATTCTATTTCTGTAGTTTCTTCCTCACTCTGAGCACAGCAAGACAAAGTAAGACAAAGTGTAGTTCAGGACAGGCTTCAGTCTTGAACTTTTCTTTTTTCTTTTTTTCTTTCCCCTGGAAATAAACAGAAAACTAGCAACAGAAAAACCTCTCTTCCCTCCTCCCCTAGAAAACAAACAGCTCCTTTGTGTCTAAGATGGTGCTGTGCTGTTGGCACAGAATTTCCTGTTAACTAGTCCTTGGGTGAAGAAAAATTATACTCCAGGCCTGCTTCAGTTGCCTAAACATAGGCATCTAGTGCTGTTTTAGACACCATAGGAACCTGGCCTCCAGCTACTGACTGCCCAGAAGCCCAAGGTTTCTCATAAACCCCGTGTCATGCCTGCCAGCCTCATGATAATGTTTTGGATACTGTAGGGCACCTCAAATGGTACTGAGCTCCTATATTTAGGCAACTGGATCATTTCCCCAGCAGCACAATTGTTCTGGGATGAAATGAATCACTCTCTGGAAGACGCATCCTCTCCATTGACTAAAGAGGGAACCTAAACTACTTGTTTACATGCCTAGCTTTCAGACAGCTAACCATGGGTGAGAACTACACCCTGAAACTGTATCTGCCCAGCAAAATGATGGATAACTGTGGCAGATGCCTGCCATGGCTAGCCTAATCTTGCTCTAGGTAAGAACAGCAGGAGAAGATGACATACCATGAGGCTAGCATGTGAAAGCACCTGTGCCACTGACCTAGATCTCCTAGAGAGCTCATACTCTGGTCACTAGCATGCACTAAAGCTGATACTGTCACGTCTTAAGAGCTACCTTTACCTGTGCTAGCTTAGATTGGGTTAACCAAAGTATGATAGCACATGGTACAACTGTACCTTCGTTTTCCTTATTGTTCCATTGTACTGGTTTAACTTTCTTCAGTGTAGCACATTTTGTTTGAATGTCACACAGTCATCTTTTTCTCCAGAGAAAATGTGGACGTATTTAACAATCTGTGATTACCTTCCAACATTTTTTTGCATTTGTTTTTTATTACACTGATTTGCTTTCCCAGTCTATCCATACCACTTTACTTTGGTTCATTCCCTATTAAAACAGTCTAAAACTTCCTGCAATAACATTCTCAAAGCATAGTTACTCAAAAACATTTTACTACAAGGCTTGCCATAATTACTCTATCAATATAACAATTGTACACTGCAGTGTTTGGGATGATTGTTGAGGAATTCTGTAGCAATTTTAAATAAGGGTAGTTGGTTTGTTTGTCAGTTTATTATGTCCTTCTTTTATTGCCACAATCACATCTGCAAACAATAATCCTTCTATTTTGTCCTCTGAGCGTTCAGTTCTGGTTCATGAAAAGCTGCCATTTTATTTCTCTTTTCCCACTGCTCCCATCTTATAAAGTGCTTCGTTATTTAGATTGACTTTTCTCTGCCTTGTTTTCACACTTGTACCCCTGTAGTATACACAACAGTGATTTCTCTAAAAATAGCTATTCCTCTTGCACAAATGTTGAGGGTTATAACAGGATTTTAGTCAGAACCCTTCAATGGTGTGTTCATATGATATATTTTCATATACAAAAAGACTTGCAGCATTAGCAGAGTCACAACCTGTGTATTAAGGCATACAGGGGTAAAAAGGACATGCTGAAGAGTGGGTTACACCACCAAAGCTGACAACGGTAAGGGCACATGAGCTGGATCCTGCTCCGTCTCAGGCAGAATTGCTCATTTCCACTGAACTGCAAATTCTTTCTTAATGCTGATACATAAGTGGAAATTATATGTTAAGGATATGTTTACACTGCACATAGAGATGTTACAGCTTGGGTAAAAACACAAAGGTATTATTGCAAAGTCATAGAAAGCCTATGGCCCAATGTTGCTGTTTGTCAGTTATGCTCAAATTATGTCTCAAATAGTAAGCTGAAACTGCAAACAGATCAGAAACATGGAGGCATAGAGACTAACTAAAACAAAGTTAGACTGGGACATTTTCTTTTGACTTGCTATTATTATTTGTTTAGTAAATTCTGAACAAATTGCAGACTAACATCAATAGGAAAATATTTCTGATTGACTGAAAAAAAAAAAAAAACAAAACAGTTTCATTGATGGAAACTGACTTAACCTTATAAAATAACTCATTTCCAGAAGCCAGAGTTTTCAGCTGATGCATACCTTCACTCTGTTGAAGCCCAGTTTCCTCCCTATAGTCACTGAACTCATTCTTCTCATTTAGGTCTGGCTGGGGGGAAAAAAGAAGAAAAAATGCCGATAAAAAACATATCTGTGACTGCTTAGCTGTGCTTCCTGTAGATTTTACTGGGCATCTTCGTTACTTCAGTTTATAATGTTCAGTATCTGTAAACTATGCTGAATGAGAATCCACAATTTGGAAATGTTATTAACAGTTAAGCCTTTGTCAGCCATGCAATGGATAGGTATTTTTCAGGTCCTGTTCAGATACTGAAAGCAAAAGAGCTGTCAGGGTGTTGTCCTGTCTCTGCTGAGAAGGTGCATGACCAACCTTGCTCAGCTATCTCAGCAGCACCTAGATGCTTTTGCTGCCACTGTGCTCTCCTGTACACTACAGTGAGACCAGCCAAGCTTAGAGTTTATTTAAGTAGGAAGCTTAAAGAAAGACTTCACTGCAGTGAAGTAAAAGGAGTCAGTGAAAACCGTGGTTAGAAGTGAAATGTATATGAAACGAAATTTGGTTTCAAGCTTTAATCATAATATTTCTTCCAGTACTCAAAGATGGCTTCAATCAGAAAATAAGAAATACAGTTGTTCTTCACGGGCTTACTTTAAATATGCATAGTAGCATGTAAAAAAGGATTTGTTTTCCTTGGGAAGCCTTGAGCCTTAAGGACATCAATCCCTTACTCTCAGAGGACTCCGGAGGTAGAATCCCTACAACTGGACTTGAAGAAGCTTTTTAGCTGCCACAGCATACTGAAGCATACTTGCAAAGTATTCGTGTTTAAAGATTGCTCGTAGAGTTAACAGAGTCCAATCTGAAATACAGGCCTAAGGTAAGCGAACACATTTTCTGAAAAGAATGATCCGCCAAGTGTTTGCTATACCTTGACACCAGTCTTACTCTAACAGCTCAGTTCAACTGCAGAGATACATCACTAGCCCAGATTTAGGCCGATTTTGCAGACTAACAAGTTTGGTATAAGCTGTACTAAATTCCTCCGAGTGTTTAGCTTTGGCAAGGGTAGGAGGAAAGATAAAGAAAATTTCTTCCCCCTCCCTTATGACTTCCTTCATACCCCTTGGAAAAAAACTAAAATATTTCCAGGGACTGCCATTTAAACTGATTTGTCCATTCTCAATAACCCTCTGAGAGGATTATACCTGTGTAATCTACTGAAATTAGTAGTCTTTTCTTGTCTTTTTTTAATCATATTGTTTATCTGACATCTGCCTGCAACTCCTATTCTCAAATATGTTTTGAACCTCTTGAACAATTTATTTAAAGGAGGGATGCAAGACTCAAAATTCCTACAAAAAATTCCTACAAAATAAATGCGGGGTTAGGGAGAAAGACCCAAATTACCATCTGCACTGAGGAAAGGCAGGCAGAATTAATTCCATTTGGCCACAGTTGCATGGTCAGAGACTGTACACATTTGCCAGCAACCAAACCACACATAAATAGCTCTGTATTCTGCCTTTGACCAGCAAAGCGTCCATGGGACAAAAGACAGCTTATAGGAAACTGAACTTCATTAACTTTGCTGCTTACAGAAAAACTTGCTGTTATAAAGTCAAAGACAAAATTTAGAGAATAGGGAAAAAAACAATAAGAAAGATCATTATATAGTCTGTCTGAAAAACAATGGTCAAGTTATTACTTTAAAACAGACATTCTGTTCTCAATACTTCATAAACAGATAAAGAAGAAAAAGGGAGCTGAACCGCAGAATTCCTGAGGTTTGAACATATACAGTAATGGGCCATGGGATGAGTTCAATTAATCACATTTAAACTCTTTTAAAAGTTTATTTTCATTGACACATTTTCAATTTTCAAATGTCCTGGTTTACAGAATCAAGTTTTCCACGAAAGGAGGAAACTCAGCTACATACTAATGCAAACCAGGTACCATGGACTTGCTTTGGAAGTAGTGTTCCATCGAGTTCAATGGAACTGGGGGATGGACTCAGTGTTTTTCAATGACTATTTCAAATTAAGTATCAGGGCACTCTCACTTTCAGGCAGCAGCTTTCTGAGCAGATAAATTATTAATTTGGGGAGGACAAGTCAAATCTGATGAGATTGTTGAAGCCAGCAAGTGATTTTCTTCTGAGTCCAGTGGGCTGGGAATTAAGCACATATTCCCTCCCTCTCAGGCAGAGGAACTCAAAGAAGCTGCCTCAGCAACTTTAAAATTTTGCTCTGAGTGGGAAACAAGGAATGCAAGGAGGCCTCCAAAGCAGTCAGGGAACCAAAACTCTCAGGCTGAACTGTCTCCCCTCTCAGAGGACTTCACTCAAGATTCTTGCCAAGAGATCTATTTGGAAATGTGTTTTGCCAGATCACTTTTTTACATTCTTAAAGAAAACTGAATAAAAAAATAGGCATAGTCCTGTGACACCAGGCACATAGGTGGGGCAAATCACTCCCTACATAACTCTTTGTTTCATGTGATTCCTGGAGTCATTTCATCCATTTTTATCTATTTATATATTTTTGTTAGGTGTCTTGGAGCAGATTTCAGCTTCTCAGTGAAAATCTGTTACACTATACATTTCATGTAGTTCACTATGAAGAAAATTAGATGATGACTTTGGACTTTGATTATTCAACTTGGGAATACACCTGACTCACAAAGCTATGTTCCACATTTGGTCCCTGAACTATGGGATCTATGGGATTATTCACAAGTTTCAAATTAAGCATATGCTTCCATATATTGTTGGATCAGAAATTAGAGTTATGGCTGGTCTGCGCCAAGATTCATATTTGTTCTATTAAGAAAATAGGAACAAACTATAAACCTTACATCTGGAGGCCAGTTTGAGCTTCTTTCACATTCAGGAAAGAAGGATGGGATTTCATAGAATCGTAGAACAGTTTGGGTTGGAATGGATCTTTAAAGGTCATCTAGTCCAACCTCCCCTGCAATGAGCAGGGGTATCTTCAACTGGATCAGGTTGCTCAGAGCCCTGTCCAGCCTGATCTTGAATGTTTCCAGGGATGGCGCATCTACCACCTCTCCGGGCAGCCTGTTCCAGTGTTTCACTACCTTAATTGTAAAAAATTTCTTTCTTAGGTTTAGTTTCTTCTAGTTTCTAGGAAAAAATAATTCTTCCTTAGATCTTTTAGTTTAAAACCATTACCCCTTGTCGTATCTCAACAGGCCCTGCTAAAAAGTTTGTCTCCATCTTTCCTGTAGGCCCTCCTTTAAGTACTGAAAGGCTGCGATAAGGTCTCCCCACAGCCTTCTCTTCTCCAGGCTGAACAACCCCAGCTCTCTCAGCCTTTCCTCGTAGGAGAGGTGTTCCAGCCCCCTGATCATTTTTGTGACCCTTCTCTGGACTCGCTCCAACATGTCCACGTCCTTGTTGTGCTGAGGGCTCCAGAGCTGGACGCAGTATTCCAGGCGGGGGTCTCACCAGAGTGGAGTGGAAGGGCAGTGGAAGGAGTGGAAGGGCAGAATCCCTCGACCTGCTGCCCACACTTCTTTTGATGCAGCCCAGGACATGGTTGGTCTTCTGGGCTGCAAGCGCACATTGTCAGCTCATGTCCAGCTTTTCATCTGCCAATACCCCCGATTCCTTCTCAGCAGGGCTGCCCTCAATCCCTTCATCCTCCAGTCTGTACTGATATGGGAGGTTGCCCTGACCCAAGTGCAGGACCCTGCACTTGGTCTTGTTGAACCTCATGAGGTTCACACGGGCCCACTTCTTGAGCTTGTCCAGGTGCCTCTGGATGGCATCCCGTCCCTCAGGTGTGTCAGCCACACCTCTCAGCTTGGTGTCATCTGCAAACTTGCTGAGGGGGCACTTGATCCCACTGTCTATGCCATTGATGAAGATATAAAGGGTACTTGTCCCAATACAGACCCCCTGAGGGACACCACTTGTCACCAATCTCCATCTGGACATTGAGCTATTGACCACTACCCTCTGGATGTGACCGTCCAACCAATTCCTCATCCACCAAACACTACACCCATCAAACCCTTACCTCTCTAATTTAGAGAGGAGGATGCTGTGGGAGACCATGTCAAAGGCCTTACAGAAGTCCAGATAGATGACACCTGTAGCTCTTCCCTTGTCCACTGATATTGTCACTCCACCATAGAAGGCCATGGCAGGAGTTGCCCCTGGTGAAGCCATGCTGGCTGTCTTGAATCACCTCCCTGTTCTCCATGTCCCTTTGCATAGCTTCTAGGGGGATCTGTTCCATGATCTTCCCAGGCACAGATGTGAGGCTGAGAGATCTGTAGTTCCCAGGGTTCTCCTTTCTACTCTTTTTAAAAATGGGTGCAATGTTTCCCTTTTTCCAGTCACTGGGGACTTTACCTGACTGCCATGACTGTTCAGATATCACAGAGAGTGGTTTGACAACTACATCAGCCAATTCCCTCAGGACTCTGCGATGCACCCACTCAGGTGCCACAGACTTACATATGTTCAGGTTCCTCGGGTGGTCATGAACCTGATCTTCTCTTACAGTGGGAGGTTCTTTGCTCCCCCAGTCCCTGCCTTGTGGTCTATCCAGTACCTCAGCCTTCTGCTTGTCTGTTGTTACCAGTTTGCCAGTCTTGCTCGTTGGTGGGGGTATGTTTTCTTTGATCTTCCTTTTCTGGCTGACATAGCTGTAGAAGCCCTTATTATTCTTTGCATCCCTTGCCAAGTTCAGCTCCAGCCGTACCTTGGCCTTCCTGACCCCATCCCTATACAACTGGACGTTGTCCCTATACTCTTCCCAGGATACCTGTCCCTGCTTCCACTACCTGTAGGTTTCCTTCTTGCCCTTTAGTTTGACCAGCGGGTCTTGACTCAGCTATGCTGGTCTCTTGCCTTCCTTTCCTGATTTCTTACATCTGGGGATCAAGAGCTCTTACACTCTGTGGAAAGCCTCCTTGAAGATCCACCAGCTCTGCTCTGCTCCCTTGTGCCTGAGGGCAGTTTCCCAGGGGGTCCTATTGACTAACTTCTTGAACAGCTGGAGTTCAAGGTCCTGCCTTGACTCTTTGCCAGACCCATATACCTCGGGACTGCAAACTCCATCAGTGTATGATCACTGCAGCCCAGGCTGCCTCCAATCTTGACATCACTGATGAGCTCGCTTGCGTTGGTGACCAACAGGTCCAGTATTGCACCCTCTCTGGTGGGGCTGTATATTGCCTGACTTAAGAATTTATCCTCCATGCAGTCCAGGAGTCTCCTGGATCACCTACAGCTCACCGTGCTACTTTTCCAGAAGCTGTCGGGGTGGTTGAAGTCCCCCAGCAGGATGAGAGACCTGCGAGCATGATGCCTCCTGTAGCTGGAGTAAGAAGGCTTCACTAATAGGCTTCCCTTGATCGGGCAGCCGGTCGTAGACACCAACCACAAGGCTCACTTCTTTCCCTCAGTCTCTAACTCTTACCCATAAGCTTTCAACCTGCTCATGCCTATTCTTCAGAGACAGCTCTTCACACTCTATCCATTTCTTGATGTAGAGCGTAACGCCTCTGTCCCTCCTTCCTTGCCTGTCCCTTCTGAACAACCTGTATCATCGATAACCACACTCCAGTCATGGGATTCGTCCCACCATGTTACAGTAATGGCAACTAGCTCATAGCTTTCTAGCAACACAGTGTCTCCAGCTCCTCCTGTTTGGGTTGCATTGGTGTAGAGGCATTTCAGCCGGGCACTCAGCCATGTCACCTTCTTAAAACACACCGCTTAATTCCTTTGAGGTCTTCCACTGGTGTTTCCCTGTTGGTTCCCGTTACCTCAGGAGCCCCTGTCTCATCTCTGTAAGACTTCAAGTGTGCTGCAGTGTAGCCAGCACATCTCAGAACAACAGGCTGAGGGCCCTCACTAGGACCCCGTCCCTCTAACCTTGGCATGTCAAGGATTTGATTGAATCCTTTCTTTTATTCGCTATTAAAGGAATCTATCATCTCTTTAAGGACACATAATATTTTCCAGCTTATGTTACTACAATCAGCAGAATTTGTTTAAGTCCACTGTGTTCATAACTTCTATACATAATAAAATATTGTCAGTAAAAGGAGCAGATAGTCATACTCAGAATTTAGATTAGCAATCAGAAAAACCCAATCAGCAACCTGAAAAAGAAAAATGTCTTTTATGTCATAGATGTAAAGGTAAGCAGTTGAAAAGCAGAGCTTTCATTTTCTTTCATTTAATCCAGAAGTACTTAAATAGAGTAGCCTCTTAATTCTGTTTTAATCAGCTTTTACAAAGCACATTTCAGGGAAACAAAGAATATTAACTAAGATGGTGAGAAACAATTATTGGTGAGCGTTATGACTAAACACAATATTATGAAAATGTTACTGAAGACAATTTAGTACCTTTCTCCTCTTTCCTTCCCTCCTCTTCTTCCTTTTCAATAATGCTATATGTACCTTATACGTTTCCCAGTCAGTAGACTATTGATTAAAAGAATATGAAGCAGTTGTGGTCTGAATTATTGCACTGAAGTAGTGATTTAAGAAAAAAAAATTTAATGCATTCCATGTTTTTTCATAATTAAAAGGGAAATGCAAGGAAAAGAGAAAGTCTCAGGCAGCCCACAATAAAGACTCCTGTTTCTAGCTCTGTAACTGGAGCATTCCCTTAGCTTAGGACAATAATTGTGGTATGGCTACCATAAGATCTGGAAACTGTTTTATGTGTTTTTAAGACATTTTGGTAGCTGCTCCCCACCTCTGAAAACCAAGAACATCATTGATCCTGTAAGTCCATCTTTCCTTGCCTTTTGTTTGGGGCTAGTAACAGATGTTAGAGTTAAATGTAAACTATCTGGTGTAATTAAAAGGAAGATTGAGTCACTTGTTTGGGACAAGGGAAAAGGGAATGAAGCTCTGCAAGATGAACAACTTATTCCAGGGGGCTGCATATAAAAGATGAAGCAAAATCATCATAGAACTAAGAATGTACTGCAACAGCATGAACAGTGACAGTGAAATAGAGAAGTTAGCGTCTTATGATTGCTCAACATTAAATGCCAAATGCAGTGCACACAGAAAGCCTTCTGCATTCACCGGCACAAATCTAGAAGCAGGAAAAGAAAAAACAAAACAAATTATAAAGAATTTGCGTCAAGGGTGACAACCACACTGCTACTAAGTATGACTCACATCTGCTCTTCTGTAAGATGTTTAGGAAGCAATTTTACATGTGTTAAGCACAACAATACTCATCCAGTAGCTAATATATGCTTGTACACTTTTTTCAGCGGGCCCAGAGCACTCAGTGCTGTAAGAACTGCGTCTTTACAACAAAGACTGCCAGGATTGTTCTATAATATAGACCAGAGCCAGTCCTGTGTCGAGCAGGAAGTGTTATAAATAAAAACGTGATCAAGAAGTTGGCAGATTATTAGTGAATACGCTTGAATATAGAATGTGCTACAGTAAGTGCCCCCTTCATCAACTTCTTTTGGTTTATTTCTCATTGTCTAGGTCCTGTCTGGATTTGATCATGCATAATAGAAGTACTGGTCTCACACTTACAAATGAGAGCTTAGTGGTCCTGACTGCCAGAATGACCAGTCTCTGGAGAGAGCTGCGAGCATCATTGTGATTTCTCACATGGTTGTACTCAGAATGTCCATATTTTAAGTTCGGGAGTAAACATCTGCATGTTGAGGAGCAAATATGACCATAACTGCCCTTAAGAATGTTCTGTTTTCACAAAGCTCAGCTGTGAAATGACTGGGATTGATGACCTGTAAAGCCTTGTCCAATACTTTCTGCCATATTTTCCTTCTACTTGCTGCAGACTTTGTTTCAGGGCTTAAGGTTTAGGGCTCCAACTATCACAAGTTACCACAACAAAAAATACCTGGGTGCATAGTCTTAGCCCTCAGAAATAAAACCTTAGGCTGTGATTTCGCAAGCAACGGAATCAGTTTAGTTGATCACTGCAGCCAAAGAGAGGTGTCTTATTCTTTTCCCACCTATTCCTCCTTCTCCTTGCCTTTGCCCTTCTTCCACCCCATCCTCTGCCTCACAACTCCCATAAAATGTGCCCCTGAGAAAACTCAGCATCACTGAGTTGACAGAAAACAATCCACTTCTTTTTGTAAGGGTATTTTTTTGCAATGCTAGTGAGTTAAATCTGCTCATACTGGGATGTCACGGGTGCTTGTCAGGGTCCAATACTGTCTGACCAGGTTCTGTTACATATTCCACATGAGGACAGTTTAATGTTTAATACTGAATTTACTTATTTCAGATACTTAATGTGACATGGAATTTTGATTTAGCACAGTGATAAAACAATGTACTGAAATCACAATACAAGCACTGTATAGCAATTGCACCATAGAGTTAAATTAAAAAACAGAAGTGATTCCCATTACCAGTGCCTGTATTCTTAGTGTCATGACACTGAGCAACGCCAATTGCCAGGAAAAAATGTGAGGAATATCTATCTATCTCCTTTGAGCCTTCCATTACAGGGGTTTGGTGGTCAGTCGCAGTGCTGCAACTGATTCAAAATAAGCACAGGGAGCCCAGAACAAGGAGCAAGAAAAGGAGCAGATGGGTTTGGGAATTATAAGCTGCCGGGTCAATTTATCTGGCCTTATTGAATTGCTGCCCTGGTTTAACTCATCATCCTTGTGGACTAAATAACTCCTACCCAGTACTGAGAGGTACACAGAGTTGAAATCACGTACAAATTCTAAGTTCTCTGTTCTCCTGTATCTCTACTGTGGTCTAGCATCTGTATTTTGCCTACTATACCATCCATCACCAATTTCTGGAAACATGATCCTGAACAGAGGAGGCAGACAAATTCTTATTGCTTATTGCTGATCTTTGCTGTTCAAATCAATCAGAGGTAGTCCTAAGTCTGACTTTCTGGATACATCCTCATGGAAGATTTCAGAACCACATACAACCCCAATGCTAGTGGTAAGGAGACTAGCCTGCTTCCACAACTAACCTACTTTAAGCAGGAGGGATCTTTGAAAGACCTAATTTACTCTGCTTTTCAGATCGATTTTCTGTGGAGACCTGAATCCACAATTTCAGCAGCACTGCCAATTGTGGCCAGTCCAAGGAGTGACATCTTGAGCTGAACAGCAGTACAAAGTACAAACACATCATCAGGCTGGCTCTGACAGAAGTTTTCCATGTTTTCTAACTTCAAAGCAAGACCACTAATATCAGTGTGCAGTGGCAGTTCTAGAGAAACTATGTGGGGTTTTTTTAGTTATGGAAAAGATATTTTAAAACAAGAAGCCGTTGGCTCAGCTCACCCTCATAAGGACAATCAGAACGGCAGCATAGAGTCCAAATTCACTATTTTATAAACCAGAAAAAAAGTCTTTACAGTTGGCTGTAGCCAGAGCTTCATTTACTGCTGACTTCTGGCAAACATTTTCTACTCACCCCATTTCCATCCCTTGCATTTCTTTCTTCAAAAAGAGAAAAGTAAAATTTGGCAAACCCTCAGTTAGAATGCTGGTACCCCCTTTCTTCTTCACCTACTGCGTTTACCTGGAAGGGCTGTCAGTGCATATAAAGAAGTAATGTGCTAACTTTTTAGTTTGCAATATTTTCATGTATTCCCAAATATGGATAATTTTCTATAAGAAAAGTCCTATATGTCTTAATAGCTTGAGCTCAGAGCATCTTATAAAGGAGCTGTTTATTATCCTCATTAATTGAAAGGGGAAATGAAGCAGGTGGGACTTTGTCACCCAGTCAGTCAATAGTAGAGAAACGCTTTGGACTCCTCTCTTTGCTCAGAGACTGGTTTGAAAACTCCTTGACACTGCTTGGTGACTTTTGCCTTCTATAAAAAGATGCAAGAGGTAACACATGGAATAATAGCAATTTGCCATGGAAACTTCAGTGAACATTTCACTGAAATGAAAACAAGTCACTGCGTAAGTCCAGACCGATAAAGTGTGATAAAATTCCTTAAACAGATGTGTCTGGTGCCACAGGTTATCCAGGACATCTACAGGGGGCTGGCAGACAAGACGCAGGATGTATGGGAGACCTGCGCCCTTCCAGACTGACATCCAAATGTCATGCAGGCATATTGGGGCATCTAAAAAGGCACAGCACACCCATGTTTAGCTAACTGCATTAGAATCATGACATCTGCCTTTATATTTCAAGCATGCTGTGAAAGGAAGGGGACATAACAAACCATCTCACTTCAGTGCTTAAATACAGTCCTCAACTTATGTCTACAATATGTGCTTTGTATGGCCAACATTTGCCAAGAATTACCTCTGAGAAAAGACAATAATTGTCATGACTAAGACAGCTCTAGGCAAACTCTGACTTTACAATGAGACCCACTGCAACTGTACTGCCTCAGGGGTTTATTTTGGGGCTTTTGTTGTTGTTGTTTTAATTATTAAGTATCTTTTGTACAATACTGGGAGAAAAATCAAGTTAGGAAATGCCAATGTGTGAGTTACCCATGCAATCTTAAATCTTCTTCCTCATTTTACAATGAAGGCTTTAATTACATGACCATGGAACATTTATGTCACAAATCCCTTGCCTCATCGAAGAAAGTTTACATATACCAAACAAACAAGGCAGAGTTCGTATCATGTTTTCAAGACACTAGCTTGTATGCTTTCTTAAAAATATTGGACTAGAACCTGGATACTGGCTCTGTCACACCTACCTTCAGTCACACTGGGCATGATTCACTCTAACAGGGATACCAGAGTAGAACTGGATTAAGGTGGTTTGAGAACCTGAATTCTTATATTTCCTGCCTCTGGCTCTTCAGTTTGAATCTGATCACTGTTTCCTTCTTTAGTTCTTTTATTAGTAAAAAAACAAAGCAAGAGGAGTAAAGTCTCTGCCAAAATTATGCAAAAATGCAGTGTCATTGAATAATTGAGTTAATCTAATAGTTTAAAAACACAATTTTTTTAAGTGTCTGCTTAGCAAGGTTTGGAAATTGATCTGCTTTAATGACAAATTAAAGCCTAAAAGCGCTTTTACATGAAGCTGGTGTTATTATGAAACCTCTTCACACACAGCAATGTAATCTTAATTACAACAGTTTTTCTCACAAGTAATATAACTGGATTTCTGTTGAATATTTTACATCATTAAGTTATATGCTAGCACTAGGCACGTACGTATGTTGTCCCCAAAAGTGGGGTCATTTACCTGATGTGAAAGACGTCAATATACAGACAGAGCAGAGGTATTTATATCATTTCTGCACAGAGATGGGTGCTAGGTGGTAATCCACAAAGCTAGCACACTGGTCTACAAAATCTTTGGTATATTTATAGGATTCAAAACACAGAAATACACACCTTTAATTATGACTATTGGTTAGTACCTTATCTTAACAATTTCTATTGATTAGTATTGTATCTTACTTTCATTTAAAGTTATGGTGTCCTTTAATTGATGTGCTTGTGCTCAGT
>VYXH01011841.1:0-17829 GCA_013397275.1 Burhinus bistriatus | reverse complement strand
GATGGCTGAACACCTGTCTGCCAATGGGAAGCAGTGAAGGAATTCCTTGTTTTGCTTTGCTTGCATGTGTGGCATTTGCTTTACCTATTAAACTGTCTTTATCTCAGCTCACGAGTTTTTTCCTCACTTTTACTCTTCTGATTCTCTCCCTCATCGCAAATGGGGGAGTGAGGGAGCAGCTGCATGGTCCTAGCTCCCAGCTGGTGTTAAACCATGGCAGCATTCAGACAAACAGAATATCAAGCCTATCAGCAGCAGCACTATGCAGCAAACCACAATACTGTTAGAATGATGTCCTCTGCTCTGCTTGCAGTTTGGAGTTAACTCACTTAGATTTTTCTGCCTTTGTTTTTCAGTGCGCTGTAGTTGCTGCATGAGTGAGTAGGTTTAACTGCTCCTCAGCATATCAGATAAGGTATTTCTTCCACAGACAAACTGCATAACAGGCTTCATGCTTGACTCTCTTTGCATATATGACGTACATGACTCTCTTTGCGTACATGAACAGGACATCTGATGCTTCCCAGTTGCCCCATATTCCCTGCACAGTATACAGACATACATATTTTTGTTAGAGAAATCTCAACTGTGGTATTAATTAGTCACCTACCAACTGTACCCACCAAAGCCTCTGAATAGTCACTGAAAATCTGTGAGATTTCCCCAAAAGGGAGCGTGTTTATAAGTGAGGTCATTCTTTCAGGTTAGAAAGTCTTTCATACGCTCCACTCAGTAGCCACTTGGGCCTTGATCCAAAGCCTATGAAGTCAGCAGGAGATTTTGCATTGAGTTCAGTGGCTTTGAATCAGGGCCATGATAAAAGGCCAGTGGGAAACTTTGACCTAGTGATCTATGGGCCTATGAATGTAACAAGAACCTTGCTAGATTAAAGACATGAAGAAGTCTCTCTCCTGAAAGACTGTGTAGAATGGCCATTAGTTGAAAAGAAATATCCATGCATTTTCAAAAGGGTTTTAATGAGTTTTGAACAAAAAGTGCTAAGATTCAAGTTGCTAAATTAATCTTTCTCTGAAGTGTTTTCCTGTGAAAGTATAGAGGTATGGCACCATCAAATGGGTTTTTTTATGAGCTTATCTTATTGCTCACATTTCACTGATCATTTAATGATGGTAGGTTTTTTTCAGCTATTAAGAAGACTGGAAGGTTTTAAGGATGGTCTAGTAGCGCTTCAGAGCTTTACTTTGCCTTTTTGTGGCCCAGTAAATGTTATCAACTTTTGGTGTGCTAAATTCATTTACTGGCCAATCTGAAAATTCACCCTCATAAACATTTCACCTTTATTTCTTTTTCTATTAGTACCACACGGGATGAATAATAATGTTAGCATGCCCAAGCCTGACTTCAAGGACAAGCAATTCTGCAGTACTAATCTGGAAAATGGTGTTCTTCACAGGGAGAATTGACGTCAAAGCAGTAAAGGGGCTTGAGCTTTGCCAGAAATTTGGAACAGCTTTCTGTCCAGCAACAAGTGTTTTGTCATGTACCTTTCTTAAAAAAAAAAAAAAAAAAATCTCAAAAAAAATTTGGGGTTTTCTTTCTTTTGTTTCNAAAAAAAAAAAATCTCGAAGAATATTTGGGGTTCTCCTTCATTTGTCTCATAGGTAGCTCTTTCCTAAGACCTTTATTTGATAAAGAAGTTCGCTCTAAGCCTAACTTCATATAGAGCATAAATAGTACAAATCCTTTAGAAACAATGAATTTTGCATCATGCAGAAAACTCTGATAATAGAAACTGTGTTCTGGGATATGATATAGGGGAGTCCTAAACAGATATTCTAAAGTTTTCTTTGCAGTGCCCCATCTAGTGACATTTACCAGCTAATTTAGAAAGCGTAGGCCTCTATACATTCAATTCTTGATTCCTTTTGCTTACCCCATTAACTCTTGCCCAAGTTGTCATTATCTTTACATTTTCTGTAGTTTAGGTGTTGCTGTGACCCAGCAAGGAAATGACAATTCTCTGAAGTGGAAGTGAAGCTTTAAAAGGCAGAGCTTTTCTGAAATGGGTTAATGATAACAATAATAAACCAATTGCCCACCTTTCAAGGAGAACAGAGGTAAGAAGAATCAAAACTCAAATAGTGTAGTCAAAAAATTTTTAAATAAATTTTCCATTTCATATAGCATACATTTCTACTCCAGAAATACGAACCACCTGTAGAAGACCCCTGAGGGAACAACAGTAGTGCAGCTTGTTTATTAATGTCCTGGACCCCCTCTTGTTTGCAATACGACTCAGGCAATCTTTTCCCCTATGTACATTTCATGATCTCTTATGCTAATTATTTGGAATTCATTTATAATAAATGCCTTATGTCTTCTTGCAGTGTGGCACGCACATTGAATGTTCACTGCTTTTGTGTGCAGCAGAGTGACTCATACAATAGAATTCCAGATACAGAAAGATAAGCTTTGTTGTTGAGGACTGTTTACTTAGAAAAGGTAGGGAAATAAGAAAAGCGTTATTTGGGCTGGACTGTGTGGCCAAACATACTTTCATCAGGGATACTTTCATTTCCTATTTCACTTACAACAAGAAACAAATTAAAAAAAATGTTATTGGGACTATTTAAGTTATCTTTGGATGAGCAGTGATTTATTTAGAATCACCAGGCCTTTTGTCTCCTTATTTACTCACCATTTATTACTTACAGTAATAATTTGTCTTGGGATTTGAGGAAGACTAATAAACCATTACCTTTTGGCTGAATTTTGTAATGTCAACACCTAGAGAAACTTCAAGAAAAAGGTTTCTTACAAGCAAGTGTTCTGCCTATGGATTACATATGCTAAATGCACTAGAAGCCATTAGCTCCCCATGAGAAGTGCAACAATGACATGTCTCCTCTTCCCAGAGTCCAAGCAGACTACAAAATACCAATATATTTATAGAATATTTTATGGGAAAACTGTGACATGATACTGGGTTTTGACTATTTTGATTTTTCTGAAACTCTTTTGGCCATTACCTAATCTGAATTTGGACTGTTACCAGTATCAGTCAATCTCTGACCTTCATGTTTCTGGAAAGAAGTGACCACAGTCTTACATATTATTGTTCCATGCATTGTTTCTATTCAATACTTTTCTCTGTCTAAAATGCCTGTTTAAGTTTTGTCCTTCTTTTCATGAGGACAGTAGTAGTAGTAATAGAGAGGACAGCTGTGTGGTTTACTTTTCTGGTCCTAGCATAATGCTGTTCTTTTTGCATTTTCACAGGCATTTAAATGTTTTAAAAATGCTATTATGTTATAGCAATGAGAAATTTCCAATTCCTAATCCATATAGCTTTTGTTGAAAAAAATAACACAATATGAATTTGGTTGACATTTCTGCTCCTTGGTAAAAGTAGAACGGTACGACAACAAAACCTGTCTAGGCAAGACACAGAACACTCCTGGAGATTGGCCTGAAGCACCTCTCCTCAGGGGCTGAACACCTCACAAGCCACATATTCTTTCATCCCAGCTATATGGCATATTTAACTATATGATTCTTTCACCTTGACTTAAATAACCAGCAAATAGATACACTCTAACCTGAGAAATTAAACTGCGCATAAGAATACAAATCTAACTCCAGCACCCTACATACTTATTGAGGACACATGGAGAGAACAAGCAACATACACCACAGACATTTCATGCACAAATAAGGATAGTCATCTAGTTGGATGCTCATCCAAGAGCCCACTTGAAATAAAGTAGGGAATACAACAGACCAGGCAGAAGAATGGGATCTATTACAGCATCTCATCTAGCATCTCTACCTTAAAATAATGTATACTTTTATCAAAGGAACTGCATAGTCACATATTTAAGGCATTAGGGACCCCATGCATGATGCTGGACTTTGCTAGGTGCCAGAGCTTCTCATTCATGCCAGAGAGCTAGAGACAACAATCTGACCCTTCTCCTTTTCTTAGCTTGAAGCCTAGGGTGTATCTAGTCCTCCTTCTACTATTAAGTTATCATAGTTCCGGTCAAGGTTTCCCCATGAAAATGTCATCAGACTGTGGTTTGATTTAGAAGATGAATTAGGGAGACGAATCCTAGTCCACTGACCCTGTCTGTTATCCAACCTGTCTTCTCCAAGATTCCTTAGGTCTCAAGAGACTGCACCACCATCATATAACCAATAAGTATGTTGTCAAGGACTTTTTGTTCCTGCGGGGAGGCCAGAAGAGCCACTGGAGCTGGGCTTGTTGTTAATTTCCTTATGTAAAACAGCTTTACAGGGGACTAGAGTTTGCAGAGCCTTGCAGCTTGCAGAGTTTGCAATTCTGCCCCCCAAAATGTGGACCTTGAAGTTAGTGCTCCACTTCTATGGAACAAGGTTGCCTGCAATTAGGTGTTGGGTGTGTCTAAACCAGGTACCCAGACTATTCTTCCCAGACATAGGCATTTGAAGCTTATTCCTTTTTTTAAATGAAAAACAGAATTTCTGATGCAATTCCAATACTGGCTGGAAGTACTAGGAATGCTGGCACAGGTTTTGAGTGACTTTTTGTCCATCCAGTGTGAACTGCATGAGAACACATCCAGTCATATTGCGTGAGAAACTGTGAAGACTTCTTCCCAAATTATTTGCATGAAAAATTCTGTTGCTATCTCTCCAATTCAGATTTACATCTGAATGAATGTGGAAGTCAAGGATAGAGTGTGCCAGTTGCTGCTTTTAGCTCTTAATGTAATAGGACATAATTCATTTCAGTGTTTGACAAACTGGGATCTTTAAAGGAAATTGCTCTAGTTCTGTATTATTGGAAGTGGCATTTATATATTCTGAATGTTTTCTTGCGGTTCTCTTTTTCTCTATAGTTTAGTTCTCTGGTACTAATAAGTTTTCCAGAACAGAAATGCAATAAAGTCAAGCAGTGATTTATGTGTTAAAACAGAGACTATTCTAATGCTGAAATCTGATGTATGTGTTTTCTTACCTTCTTTGCTATAAACAATAAGGAACTTACTAGATCAATTTCTTAATCTTTGAAGGCTTTATCCAATGTGCGCTTATATGAGCCAAATACCAAATGGATTTCAGATCAGATCTTTGACAGTCAGATAATGGAGTAGTATGAAATATGCAGAAATACACATATTTTCTTCCTGTATGATGAAGTTCCTGCTGTTGTACCACCATCCAGTGGTGTTATTGGCACATCTCCATCTTATTGTTCTTATTAGCCCAAGATTTATTTACCAGTACTCACTCTTTTTTAGGCATTCTTTCCATTGTTTAGTGTATCTGATATTATCCTGTGGCACTATGTTAACCTGTTCCTCTGCATTACTTCTGCCAGGCCAAGGATTGTCTCCCTTCTCCGTTCTGCAGCTACGCCCATTCCCAGACCACAGTGTTAAACTTCCCTGTCTCACTTTCCCCAGTGCCCATTCTCCCCTCTCCTCCCAGCTTCCCATTCCGTCACGACCCAGTACCAAACCCTCCCACTCACTCCCCTCTCCTCAGGACCCTCTTCCAGGGCCTACGGCCCACTTGGAGTTCCCCCATGTCCCCTCTTCTCAGCCCTGCCATAGATCCCTACTCCATCTACCATTTATAATTGTATTTTCCTCGATTTGTATTTTCTCTTCAACAGTATACTGTAAAAGCCAAAGAGAATAGCTAAAATGAGGGACATTGTTTTGCTGGAATGTGTTAATAGTTTTCTGAGAGTGGATCTTTGATCCACGGACAATTAAAGAGCTGCTCTGTCCACTAACCAGATGCCAGGAACTCTGCGGGTCCTGGCTTTTCATCCTTTAGCATTCTGATTTCCTCCCAAACCCCTAGTATTCTGCCCACTGATGCCCAGAACATCCCTGATAGTGACTGGATGTGGCATTCAACAGTTACTACGTTATGTCCAAACATCCAGAGATGCCAGACTGCAAGGCCTTATAAGCTCAGCCAATAAATGATGCTGCAAGTGCCCCACATTTACTGTTTCTCAGTGATTGCCAGAGCAAATGTACTTTGTACACAGGCAAAAATATGGTTTTGTTTTTCTAACTACCAGCTTTGTCATCACAGGCTGGACCCTGACACTCACATCAGAGTTCATTCTTTCTTATGCATCAACAGCAGCACTAGTGGTCCTGCAGATCAAACAAGGCCCTGTTCAGCCTTGCAAAAACCAATTTTCTTCCTGCTGTGTTGTCAGTGACTCCACGGCTCCCCATGTTCTTAACCGTCATGCCTATTTCAAGCATTCAGCATCACCAGGTGGTCTTAAAACTCAACATCAAGAGCTTAGCTTAAAACTAATCTACATCTTCCTTTATATTTAAAATACATGTGGGTTGCCTTCTCAAACTCTTGTTTATTGCTGGGAAAACTAGAATAGAATTTAAATGTTACTACCTGTAAACACTTGATTCAAAGAGGAGTCTTTCAGAGCAACACCAAATAGTGTAAGGGGCTTGTGCAGTGATGCACAGAAGTTATTGTAACTGGCTGTATGAATCTGTCACTCTGCCATTGACAGACTGGATGAAATAAAATCCTTGGCTCACTCTGGTTATAGGTCTGTGATCACTTTCCACTGACATAAGTGGAGGTTGCTGCGAAAAGGAGGTGGTCTCATTCTTGCTATTTGTCTTGTGCCGATCTTACTTTTCAGTGGCTGCCTGATGAGCTGGATCAGAGAACTAACTGTTATTCTGACAGGTTAATTATAAACTGGATCAGTTCCTGACCCAACAAGTTATGTGGATGCATGAATTTTACTGGTACCAACACTCCAGAAAAAGCTGGAATATGAAACTGAGGAAAAGAAGTTAAATAAGGAAACATTTTTTCAGCCATTCTTCAGGGTATAAACACGCCTTGTCCAATCAATCTTGCTGCAATGTCCGCACCAACTTGAAAACTGAACTTGGCCAAAGCAATCAATCAGCTGCATTTCCTATGCAGTTCCACCAAAGGCATTCCTCCTCTAAATATCAGGCTCCCGTTGCTTCATTGCCATATGGATCATGACTAATGGATGCTGCGTGAGTGTCTTTCTGCACCATCTACCTGTTCTATGGGTCATGAAAGTACTTATTCTATACCTACATAGCAGATGAAGATCAGCAAATACTCCACAATACTTCTCACCACCAGCTTTTGTTTATAGCAAACATAGACTGTATATAGATTTCACCATCAAGATATAAACTGATGAATACATGTTAATAATGTGATCATTCTCCTTCAGACTAAATTGATTTAAGATGCAATATTCTATAGATCTTCCTTGGTTAAAGTATGAAAACATACATTTTAAGTGAAAAAGATCTCTAGGAAGTTTGTGAAGAATTTTGATATTATTTCCATAGGTCTCATTAATTACTTGTTTAGAGTTTAGAGTTGTAATAGTACATTCAATACTTTTACAATAGTACATTTACTGTACTTTTCTGAGACGTTTCTAGATAATTGTTATTTTCCAAGGCTGGAAGAGCCCATCGTTGCTATAAGACTCCATTTTTTTTTTTTTGGTATAGACTGATATTACCAAAGATTACGGCAATATCTAAGACATTTTGTCCTGACATGGTCACATTTCATATACATATATATAAAAGACAGCTTGAACCTTCCTGTTTTAAGTTTCATACCAAGGTAATTCTTCTTGAACAGAAAAGTTATTATTTTCTACCATTGAACACAGGAACTGTCCGTCTATGTTGACAAAGAACTTGGCTTTTCCTATTTCTGAGTCTTCCAGAGGTGCTTTTGGGCATTTTCTTAATTATATCCTCTAGGAAATATCTGACTTATACTTCCTGATATCCTTAATTAAATGTTCAAAGATTTCCCTCAGTTACAAACCCTTTGATGTACACAGATTTATTGACAACCGATGGGTGAATTCTGAACTTAGGACAGAAAAATCATGCAAACTTCAATTTCTACTGCAGAATACAACAACAACAAAAACTCTTTCTAGAAAAAGTCAGAAATTATTTTTAACATTATTAAAACTATCTGCTGTGCTCCCTTAACCATCTTCACAGAATTGGCAAAAACAGGTTTCCTAAGTTTCCAAAGAAATTCAGCCTGAAATTAAGAGCAAGCATGGAAAATTCCAGCTTCCATGACTATAGTGACGTCGTAAGCAACTAAATTCAGGCATTCAGAATATATTAGCATGCCTTAGTTACAGCTATCATTACCACAACTACTTAAAAAGATTAGGAGGGGTAACAGAAATCCTTACCTAAAATGCTATGTAAGCATGCACGTGTATCTGAGTAATGCAGGATTTGTAAATAAGGAATTTTATCGCTATGGACACTCGTACTGTCCTGCTGTAAAAGTTACGCAATACACTGAGCTTGTTGGTCAGGGAGCAAGGCTGTATTCTTAATACGTCCTTCAACTCTCACTGTTACTCAATTCAAGGACATTCTACACAATCTTCCAGGGAGATTTTTAAAAATTCAAGGAGAATTAAAAACATGTAGATACTATGCAGGCATGGGTGGCATTTCTTTATAACAACTATAAAATGGAGGTGATAAATCCAGAATCTGTTACAATTTACATAAAAGGAAACCCTGTTAATTTTGGCAGGATTTAGTTCAGTCACTTCTAGTAAATTAGCAGGGTGTAATATTAGCTTATTCTGACACATCCTTGGAGCTACAACCGTACAAGTATTAATCCATTCCAATCCCTGACACATAAAAAACACTTCAAGTGTTGTTCTTCAATACCACACAAAGTGACATTTAACAGTCCTTTTAACTATAAGAATTCCATGGGGACACACAGCTAAAGAAACGCAACTATTAAACCAAACCAGTGGCTTTCTTAACATTTAAATCCATTTATACTTACTCTGGTGCAAGCAGATTCAAGACAACCATCAATTAATCAAAGTGTTAAGGGGCAATTTTATGATGTTTAAATGCTTTATGCATTATTATATTGTGACTTAGAGTTTAGAATTGTTCCAGATGTTGAAAACATCATTTTATTAAAATGAAAAGAAGTTCAGAACTCTATTGTATGCCATCAGCCTCTATTCAGGCCAGCTCTTCTAGCACTGACTTTAAATCACTGATGTTTGGAGACATGCCAGGAAAACAAACCAGTTCCCTGCTAACATTTCCTTGTCTATACAAAGTTAGATATTTACAATTAGAGAGTCTCCAAGAATGACGTCAAGGCACCATTTATAAATTGAAAAAAGCAAAATAACATTCAAATGAGCAGGATCCAGATGAAGAGAATATAGAAATATAAATGTAATTATAAATGTAAATATAAAAAATATGTATGTGCACATAAATAAATACATACGTGTATATATATAAAAAAGACAGGAATAGCTGAATCTAGTAGGCTACAGGGCCCAGCTGGACCCTTCCTGTCCCAGCCCCAGGAACACAAGACTGCTGCAGTCCCACATCCCCAGGTGCAGAGAGGAGAGTGGCTGAGCCTGTGCTCCTGATGGGCGCACAACCTGTGTGCACACACACACATGTGGCCATGCAGCCTGGCACAGACAGAGTGCAGTGCCTTTGCTGGCACCCACAGAAAACCCAACAACACTCCCGTAAACGTGAGCTGCACAGACAGCTCCAGCCTGCTCCACCTCTCCAGCTGCTCAGGCCAGAGGTCCACTGGTAGGTCCTACACATGGAGCGTGTGGGTCACACCAGCGGCTGGCCCAGGGCTCTCAGGATCCAGGAGCTGCTTCTAGTCTCCACTTGCTGCTCTCGGTGGGTTGTCCTACTCCATGGCTGGTGGTCAGGTCTCACACCCTGCTCAACAGCCGTTCTGGCTTGCATTTCATTAGCAGTTAAGTATGCACAAATGCAGTATGGGACCGTAGTAGCTGAGCTGAGACTCATAGCCTCTCCCGCTGCTGACCTACAAATCTATGGTCCCCTCAGACCAATGGTGCCCTTCTCTCTCCAGCTGCTGGCACTCAGATCTCTCATCTGACTCATCACGCAGTCCAACTTGACATTTGTTAGTGGTCGTACAACACATACAGAATATTTCTTGGACTAGAAAGCACATCCATGAAGAATACAGTTAGAAAAGAGATTTAAATAAAAAGATAGGATAGATGCTTGTTCCTCTTGGATTCACTCTGATCTCTCCCTTTTCCTTTGGTCCTTCCCCTAAACATCCCTCAGTAAGTTTTGCAACTTCCCATTAAAAGGTCTAATAAAAAGTTTTACCCAATCCCACAGTTCTCTGTCCCCTACACCCCACAATAAGCCACGTGGCTCTGGAGGCAGTAACCCTTGCCAGTTTGCACAGTGTTTTCCTTGGCTCCCCTTGGTGAGTTTCCTCCTGGAGACAATGGTCTGATCCTTTTTCAATAATCCTGGGAGTGGCCAGGTCAGGGCACCCTGTTTGAATGGAATAGGTTAAGGGGGTTCCTCTGCCCATCATTGTTTCCCTTATCTTTGACAGGCCTTTGCTTAATATGATTAGCCTTCAGTAACATAACCTAACTTACAGGTCTTTCATTTTTAATTTATTTAGTGCACTCTCCCTCAACGTGCCTTTCTGTCTCCTTTCCACCTACACTGTACTTACATCGGTACTTTGTAGCAAAAAAAAAAAAAAGAGGGTATCACAAAGATGAACTACCTACATCTTGTACTAATAATGATCCAGCTGTGGCAGCATGCTATCCAGCACAAGGTATATCATCTTCCTTTGGTAGGTTTCACACATTCCAGCAGGCTTTGACCTCTTTCTGCTAAATGCACTGAAGCACCTCCATATTCCTCAGCTTTGCAAAATGTTGTTTCTAGTCTTTTCCCCTTCTTCCACTGCGCTTTCATCCTTTATCCAGATCAACTCACCATGTGTTTTTAAGAATCCATCCTGTTTGTGGTTCTCCCTTCAGACAAACATCTGCATATTTCTCTGTTCACATCCTCTGACCAGCCCAACTCCGTTTGAAATACGGTGCTGTGAAAACCAAACTCCTTCCCAAATGGTCTCCCTCTGTTTCCTGGCAATGAATGCCAACCTCCTCCCCTATTCCTGGTCAGTTTACAGTTTTGGTGACATTTTTATGTTCTCTGCCTGTTTCCTCTCCCCAGCGTGTCTTTCCTCTTTGTGCTTGTCCATGTCCATGTATTCCTCCTCTCTGCTTGAGCTCATTCTGGCTCTTATTATCTCTTCCTTTTTGCTGCAGCAATCTCTTCTCCAGCAGCCTCCCGTGGATTTTGTTTCATTACTTCTACAACCTCCCCATTGCCTGAAAAACCATTCATGTTTTCCAAAATCACTCCATATCCGGTGACTGCCTTTGTCTTGTGCACAAAGCTACATTTTTTTCAGCAAACACATAAGAAGCCAGTCACTGTCAACAAGTCTGTCGTGATTTGTAGGACACTTACTAAGTCTCGCCCTTTTGTGTGCTACTCCAGTCTTACTAAGGTCCTATTTCACTCTCTTCATTGGCTTCTTCTCAGCCCAAAGTTGAGATTTTTCTCATCTCTGAGATGGGAGGTAAACTTACACCCCTATTGAATGCAAAAGCAAGTCTCATCAACAGCTACTGGATCAAGACATCGCTCTGGTCTTTGCTACTGAATAGTTTTGGCTTCATTTTCATTTTATCTTTGATTATTCTTTCCCAAACTTTCTGGTGCTGATAATACTGGTAATTTCAGTATCCATTTCCTCTGTCTTCCATTTCTGTCTCTTTGCCTGCTATTGGGGTTGCTCTGTCTCTTTGAGATATCCTAATCTTACCGATAGCCTAATTGTCCCTGCACCCTCATCTCCTTTAAAGAACACTTCTGCCCAGATGTTCATAAAACTAGCCATTCCTACAAAGACTTTAAAACCTGCCCAAACATGTTCTTCAAACTAGAAGCAAAAGTTGTTTTCCAAATATGGTAATCTCTCCATCACTTCACATTTTTTCAGCATCTCCTCTCTCTGTGCTTAGCATGGCCCTGTAGACACGGTGCTGACCCTATCTACATGTCCTACTACGCTCTGTCTCCCCATTTACAGCAAGGCAGAATTCAGGCAGGAACCTGAGATTAGAAAAAAGTGAATGGCAGTTAATTTTTAAGTTTTCTTTTGAAAATTCCATCCTTTCTCTTGTGACAAGCTGTGTCAATGTAGAAGCTGGCAGGTAATGAGAATAATACTAATTCGACATTTTGCAAAAGATACTGGGACTTGAAGCATGTGTGGGATGGAATATGCCTCGTGTTAGCTGATGCTTTCTGACACCTCTTAGCAAACATTCATGGCCCACTGTGTGGTTTGTCTTCTGCTGATCTTTGGCAAAAAGCACTGTAGAGACTAAGATTCATAACTGGACTTGGCAGCTTTCTGTAGCTGAGTGGATTAAGCCTGTATGGTGAAGGAGGAGGTGGGCAAGCTGAAATTATTTCCATATGGGAGAAGAATTTCAATTTCCTAAGGGGATATTAAGCCTAGAGACTGAGCCTTCAAAGCTTTCCAAAATCATAAATGCACCTTTGCAGAAAAACCTGAGTTATGGCCACAGTCCCGTCAGAAGCCTGAAAACCAATATAGTGCTAGGGTCATATATCTCTTAGCTGTACAAAGGCTGAGGTGATAAATCTAAAAAAGAAGAATTAAATATTAAGAAAAATGATCTGATAAAGGGAGGGAGTAGCTAGTATTTTGTACTTGGTCAATAGTCTCTCAAACAATTAAGTAAGGTTTTCAGAATTCATAGTCAAATTGTGGTTGTCACACACCAGTGTGGCTTTACTTTACCCTTTCCAAAACCTGGAAAGATATTGGTTTTCCAGGCATGAACCTAGTGTCATAAGTTTACTTGTGTAAGAAGGTATTTCTTTGACTGGGGAGAAGTATTAATATCAGGAGAATCTTCACATAGAAGAAAATGCAGAATCATTATGTCACATTCAGCACCAGCTGAGTCCTGAAAAGCTGAAAATCTGCCAGCCCAGCATTTTTAGAACTGGAGAATAATAGCATACAATACTATTTTTGATAATAATAGCCACTCATGCAGATGTATTTGTAGCATCTGAGATCACTGTAATTCACACTGCAATTGTTATGCTTCATTTACACACCTTTTCATGTATCCTAAACATTTTAGCTTGTACACAATGAATGCATCTTCATCTTGATGCTGTCATTTAATGATCTCCTCTTCATTAGACTGAATAGGTTTGTATATTCAGCCTTTGGGTATGATAGCTTTGTCACCTGCATTGGTTGCCTTTAAAAACTATCATTTCAATAGAAAATAGGGAAGAAAAATCCTCATTTTTGAACAGGTAAAAAGGTGCCTGAAAAATTCTGAAGGGAAATATCAGTTTTGTATGAAAAGTGTAAGTATTTCCTCTAAAGGTTCCTTTTGCTTCACTTTTTCTTCTTTTACTTTGTCTTGCTTTGCTTTGTTCTCTGATTTCTGGGGAAAAGGGAGAAAGAAAATGAGGCTGGCTATCTCTTTTTATTGATTATTGATTATTGATTAATGTAGAATGGGATAACAATTTGTAATTATTGCCTCCTGGGCAAAATTCATTTCAGGCTGTTGAAGGAAGACAGAAATTGCAGAGGAAAATTTCAACATGAGACATGGCAATTGCATAATTTAGCCTAGCAGTTATTTGCATAAAGTCTCTTCTTGTCAATTTAATCTAGACTGATAAAGGTCACTTTCTCTTCAGTGAATTCTGTTGTATAGCCTTGTGTATCTGGTGCTAATAATACGTATATCTCTTAATGTTCCTTTGGATATTAACTCCCTTTTATCTTTAGGAAATTATCATTTCTGCTGCCTCCATCAATCCATCAATAGTGTTCGGTCTATGTCTGCTAAAGCTATATACCATAGGGAAATTACTCCCCAGAATTACTCCAGTTCCACCAATAAAGCTGAAACAGTCAGGTATATCACTGGCTTCTTATTCTGATCATGTGGGAAATGATTTGAAGTAATTTGAGCAAGTGAAAACGCATGATGCAAACTAGCTCTTGTTGTGGGCAAATGTACTATTTGCACTTACTATCTTCCTACATTTGAAGCAAAGATAAGTTCATTATAGCCTGGATTTGGAGCTGATGAAAATTTTCACATTACCCAAGGACTGGCAGAGAGAGAAGCCACACATTTCTAACCAAACCAAAGACATCCTTTCATGTTTCTTACCACATGGATATATCAAAACGACTCAGGCAAAGAACTGCATTCCATGAGCTGGAATACAAATTCTGACCTATAGGCTTGCCTTGGCTTACAGTAAATGTCCCACAGATATAACTGAGATGTTTGAATGAAGTAAAGGTGGACTTTCTATGACTTAAAGGGCAGGTTTTTATGATTTGTGCTATAGAAGAGTTTCATAGTCATCACCCGACAATGGGGGACAGGGTGTGCTTGAGTACAAGCAGTTTGCCTGCAGACTGCCTCTGTCTCCCTCTCCTCTCACCCTTATTCTGTTCTTTTCTCTTTTTTTTCCTCCCTTTTTCCGCTGTGCTTTTTTCTTCCCAAAAGCATTTGTGAATCACTATACTCACAGATTTTCCTTCTACGTTTTTTCTTTATATCCAGTGCTGAAACTGGTTTCACAGAAAAAAACTGTAACATTTACAACATCATTGTACAGCTAGGTAGCTGATATGGACCTGAGTTTATCAAATCACTATTTCAGGATGATGAAGACTACTGCATTTTTAAAGGTTTAAATTATGTACACATTGTAGCTATGGGGTCTAGGAAATCTTTAAAGGTACATGAAAATGCAGAGTCTGCAAAGTCTTTTTAGGTGAGATAGACTAAAACACTTTGTTAAGTTGGGCAGTATACAGGCTGCAGCTTGAATGATTGATACCTGTGGGTTAGAACAGAAGGCAGTCTGGGAAGGTAGTCTTCAAAGCACAGAAATTGCATCTCTCTGGATATCACAAGCTGAGATCTAAATATATTCCCCTAGTCACCAAAATTTTCACCTCTCATAAAGAGTCCAGTACTACTAAAGGACTGATTCCTAACATTCAGCAAATTCTAGCATATCTTTCTCTTGGCACCAATGTTATTACATTCAGTTAGTAACCTCAGGAGGATTCTTCATTGCTTCTCGGTAACAAGGTTTGTAGATAATATAAAAGGTATACTGACTAACAAGGCCAAAGAATGACAAAAAAAAGAGAAATAGTTGCAAGTAAGCTGAATCTACTCAAAAATGAAAAAAGGACTGTTTCTCAGAAATACCTATGTTACCTCAAGTGAAGTTAAGCCCTACCAGGATAAGCTTTGTAAGATGTTGTGTGTTTCCCATGGGAAAGATGACATGAAGTGTACAGAACCCTTGTGATTTTGGCAGGAAAATTTCAAATACCAAAGCACCCTTCTTAGACCAGCTAAACACTACCAGTGCAAGTCTCCATTTGAAGCTGTTGGGGTCGCCTGAGGAGACTTTGATAAGACTGACTTCCCCAGGTGCAAGCACACAGTTCATACATAGAACAAGGAAATATTAGAAACAGGAGAGAACATAGCATCTCCTTGAAAAAAATAGCAGGAATACATTCATTAGTTTATCTCTCCATCTACATTTTGGTTAAATTTATTCCCTTGTGCTATCGAGTTCACCAAAAGACATATACATAAAAATTACAAGTTCATGAAAATCTCTTATGGGTGACTAAGTACACAACTTTAAATAGGCTTTTATTTGCTCTCTGACACATTTTTTATGGCACAAGATGACATTTTATTATACTTTTTCAGTTTTACAGTCACTGCCAGATTTTTTAATCTGTTGTACATTTAAAGGTCAATAAACTCTCTCTGTTCGGCTCTTAGCAAGATTATAGAACAGGACAATTTGCAGTGGCTTTATCCACTCTGAAGCTCATATGTCAGAAAGCAATGCCTATAAATCCCATGGGTAAGTGCTTGAATAGCTGTGAGCATTCTGTACGAGAAGTTACACAGGCATTTCGGCAGCTCAGAGTATCTGCATGACAGGGCATCAATATTTGTTTACAAATACAGGGTTAACCATGGTAAAAATATCTGAGGCTTCCCTGTCAAGCCAGAGAGCTGCTTCTGAATAAACAATGTTGATTTCTGTTCCAAAAAAGCCACTTGAAGGACAGTGCAAATAGGAGCCAATTTTTTGTCAAAGATTCATAGTGAAGTCCAGCACAGTGGTCCGCTACAGGACTAATATTGAGCATTATGGGCAATCATTGAGTATACACTGTTCCTGAGCCATGTAAGATCTAAATATACAAATGCTGTCACTGTTGCCTTTGCAATGAGGTAGGTGAACTGAACATGTGACATATTGACAGAAACTGTTTATAGTTAAAGGTGGTGTAAGACAATCCAGAAAACCATGTAGTTGCCGCCTCAGTTTTTTTCATTCTTCATTTAAAAAGGAAGATTTCAGGCAGATGTCTGAAAGTTCTTTGTACCTTTGGTCTTTTACTCTTTGAAATAGATGAAAATAAAGTCGTGTCAAGAGTTTCCTGTCATATGTGACCTTCCTAGACATCCTCTAAGCAAACAGCAGAGCGACAGAGGGAAAACTAGGCTTACTATTATTACCTGGTAGAAAAAGTTTCCCAGAATGCTGTTATGATAGCCTAAAAAAATTAAATGTATCATTTCAATAAAATATACTAAATTTGAACTTAACTGTGAAATATTAAATGGCTGAAACTACTTCCTGAAGTTGCACAGAGCAGTCATTAAAAGGAACTTTGAGGAAGGACTTAATTACATTTATTGCCACACTGAAGATTATTGTTCTAGTAAGAAATATCTTTTGAATGTCATTGACTTCATTGTGCTATACCTCCAGATAGAGTTTCATTTAACACATGTAATATGCATAAAATTAATTAGGAAAGTCTTTCTGAGTACTGATTCTTTATGTCCCCACATACTCCTTCCGCAGCCTTTGTAGAGAACTAGCCTGGTTCTCACCCTGTCAGTAATATGCACTGCTTGTACCTCTAGTGCTAGAAAAGACAGAAGAGAAAACCTTGGCCCTGAATACTATTTTAGGATATGAAAAAAGCTAATGCAACTCTTGAGTGAATTAGGAGTTTGTTAACATTAATCTGCAGGGAATTAGTAAAACTGCATGGCTGTGTCCAGCCATGCTCGAGATAGTAGAGGTCAGACAGGATGCAGTAAAGGCTCCTGGGACACTCTGAAAGTTGGAGAGACCATCTATGAAAAGTCTCCAGATGAGTTTTGTTAGTCTAACAAAACAAGGTCAGAAAAGTCGTCTTCCTGTCTATATTTATGCTCACGTTGAGAAGAGTGTAAACATCAGGAAGACAAGAGAGTTGTTCATGCTAACAGTCAGAAGCTAATTGAGCTGAAAGTTTTTTTCTTTTAAGATAAAAAAATGATTTTTTTTGAGCTAAAAATTGATTCAAGTTCATCAGAAGTAACTTAAGTCTATATTCTCTTTCATTATATGAGCCACCAGGACCACAGAATAATCTCTAGGATAAAATCAGAAAATCTAGATAGTTTTAAAAGGGGCACAGGCAGTTTAGGAACTGAATTCTGTCTGATAGCAGCTTCAGCTGGATGTCATGCCATTAGGGGAGCAACTCAGTTGCCCTACCATAGGCAGTAAATGCCACTGTAGACGTTAGGCTATATCTGACACATCCTCATGAGACTAGCATACAAGACATATGACCTGCAGGAAACCTTCTGGGATGGCAGTCAGAGACAAGGAAGGATGCTTAAAACATCCAAGATGGTCTAGGACACCTGTGTCTAAGCATTTAAACTGATCCCAAGAGATTCCCTCCAGTGTCAAGTTGGAGTAGTGTCAAGTTGGAGGC